>JADLZN010008992.1:0-519994 GCA_018155175.1 Sinocyclocheilus anophthalmus
TCATGTTTTGAATATGAGAAAAGTGCACGGTGTAGCTGATGGGACTGAATGAAATAATAAACATGAATGACTAGATTAATAAGAATGCTGCTGTTTGATTATATAAGTATTACTGTAAATATCTCTGGATTTATCCTCTCAGGTCTGACAGCATGAAAGGAAGTGAGATAACACTGCTGTGGAAAGTACAGACAGTGTTATGAACCTGTGAAGTGATCAGTTTCCTAGCCTTAGGGGATGCAAAGCAATATTGAATGTTTATTTGCTTTTCATTTAGCCCCTGCATTGTGTATTACCTTGGAAAAATGATTGAAGACCTTAATAGAGTTTTAGTGCCTTCATGTAGCGTGGAGCAGAGAAATGGTTTGGCTTTTGTGTGTGCGTGTGTGTGTAGCAGACTATAGAATATTCTCTAGGCCAAGACGAACCTGCTGTATCTAAGTGCCAAGACTCACTCTCAAGCAGATGGCCGGTTGACGCAGGGCTCTTCCATTCCAAATGTCTTTTTTTTTTTTAAATGAGAGACAGCAAAAATGAGCGTCCCAAACACTCAATATTTTTTATTCTGTGAAACAATTTGATCATGATACTCTCCATCTAATGTATTTCCACTGTTGGATGCCCAGGATAACAAATAAGATAGATATTACATTGTTAATATGTTAATTATGTTTTCTGAATGCATTAAACCTAATGCACTACATTTAGAAAGCAAAAGAGGAGAGGTTGGAATCCATTATTCGAGAATTGGAAGATGAGTTAATGAATTGTAAATGTTTTTATGTTCCATATGTTATGTTGGTCTTATTTGTACTGGATTTGTGTATAAGTGTACATTTGGCTACCTATCTTGGCCAGGACACTCCTGTAAAACAAGGTTTTTAATCTTTCTTGGTAAAAAAAATAACGGTTATTTTTTAAAATAATAATATATTAAATTTAGTGGCACAACTTATATATATTTATATTATGCATCTTTACAATTCTCTTATATTACTGCTTTATTTAAAATAAAATAATTATTTTAAGTCATGAGAACCTAGTTATACACTAAATGGAGCCAGACAAATGTGAGTTTGCCTAAAAGGTAAATTTGTGTATCAGCTATTTCAGCCACCAGATGGATGATGTGATTTATCAAAATATGAGATTAACACAGTGATAAGTGAGAAAACCATATTAGACTGAGAAGCTAAGTCCCAATGATCAATATTTTCCCACTAAAAACGGTATTTTAACACTACTTCGTAAAATAATTGAAACTGCGTATGAATAATTTGGTTCGAAATAAATTATTTTTATACATTAGTCCTATATAAACCAATAGTTTCACCTACTTAAGAGATGCACACAGACAGGTGAGAAATAAATCAAATAAAAAGAACAAAATAGTGAATGTTCGATATATTCCATAGCTTTAGTTCACCAATGCTTTACAAATGTTAGCTCTCGTACCACGTGATAGTTATATGATTTTACAAATGTGACCCTGGACCACAAAATCAGTCATGAGGGTCAAAACATGTTTTTTAATTGAGATTTATACATCTGAAAACTGAAAAAAATAAGCTTTCCATGATGTATGGTTTGTTAGGATATGACAATATTTGACTGAGATACAACTATTTGAAAATCAGGAATATTAGGGTGCAAAAAAATCTAAATATTGAGATAATCATCTTTAAAGTTGTTCAAATGAGGTTCTTAGCAATGCATATTACTAATCCAAAAATTAAGTTTTTGATATATTTATGGTAGGAAATGTTCAAAATATCTTCATGGAACATGATCTTCTTTACTTAATATCCTAATGATTTTTGGCCTAAAAGAAAAATCAATAATTTGACCCATACAATATGTATTTTTGGCTATTGCTACAAAAATACCTGTGCTACTTATGATGGTTTTGTGCTCCAGGGTCACAAATGTATATGAGATAATGATAAGATTAAGAAAATATAAAATCAGCACTCTGGTGTTACTAATTACGTATTTTGTAATATAATATTTATTATTTAAATTTTTACTTAAATCTTTGATTATTTTGAATATATTTTGTATTATTCATGGGATTAAGTTGAGTGTTTACAGACCTACATAAAATAATGACCAAATAAAAGTGTGCTACAATTATTATCAGATTTATTATAATACATTAAAGAATAAAAAAAAGGTTTTGTGGTGCTATAAAAATCGCTCTGTTTATTTGAGCATGCATTGCAACATACTAACATTGTCACAACCAATGGAGTGAATTTATCTGTTTGGCAACAAATGGCACGATTATAAAGTAATTATTACAATGTTACATAAATCTGAATTTTTTGTTATGTAATTTCCTAATCACATCAGAAGTTTGCAGTGAATGTTTTTTTTGGGGGGGGGATTCAGATACTCTTGAAGTGACACTGATGTTGCTATTACAGTATTATTGCTGCATTGTGAGTGTTTTTTTTTTTATATTTTCCTGTTTAAATGTGATTATCATCATATTTGGTTGTATATTGACAGTTTCGGGACTATTGTGGAGTTTGTCAGAAGTGGGACTGGCATAGCAGTCCAAAATCCTTTGAGAAGTGTAATCTGGACAGTCCTTTTTTCGAGGGACACTTCCTCAAAGTGTTGTTTGACAGAATGGGGCGAATCCTCGATCAGGTGTGTGAACCTAAGATATTTACTGATATGTGTTGTGGACAACATGAAAAAAGGCCATCTCAAAGGTTGTCAGTTCAATGCATCTAGTGTCACTTTACTTATCCAAACTAGAGATGTATATCTGTGTGTAGCTTCAAAAGGATTGGAACTATAGGCACAATATGTATACTTTAATCACTACTTGTGTAGTGTTTTGAATTTTATGATCATTCACTTTTCATGACTAGTTTAGCATTTTATTTTTGTTTAGCACATACTAAAGTCAGTTGGATGCCCTGATGATGTTGCTCTTGGTTCTCTCTGTCTCCATCAGCGTGTATGATGGAAACCTTGCAGGGTTGACGTCTGTGTGTTAAGCTGTTTCTCGGGACGCCTCATGCTATTTCACGAGTACTGCTGGATCCGTACAATTAACCTGGCGCAGGGCTGCAGGTTTCTTCTCAGTCATCGGCAGAGTATGGTCTCCGTCCTCCACACTGAATCACTAGTAAAACACCTTTAGTGCCAATAAAAAGCGCTCCAGCTCTGCAGGTTTACGCAGCAACCGGCCTTTTAATGGACTGCTTCTAGGGCTGGGAGATATTTATTCGATAACGATAATTATTTCCACGATATTAATTTTCCTCGATTTTTAAAAACGACTACGACGAGGTTCGGCAATGTCGATATAATGTTTATGCGCACACACGCGGAACAAAACAGCAAGACTCATTGAATCGTGCAACACGGAGTTTTATCCGCTCGGATCAAAGTTCAAACTGCCGTGCAGCGCGAGCTCACTAGAGCAGATGCGTTTACTCGCGAGCACTAAACAGCTAAATTAAGAAAAGAAGGTTCTATTTATTTTGTTAAGGAAATGAATGGTCTGGTTTCTACAACTTTCACTTATGGAGCAGAAATCTGCCTTTAAACCTGAAAGAAATAAAGATTTGACATTTATCGTGAAAATTATCGATATCAACCGATATGAACAAACAAATGACCATGAGCTTTTTTTGCCCTATCGCCCGTCTAAACTGATTCATAAGCCCATTAAATGTATGTTAAACATACAGCATTATATAATTACTCGCTATCCTTTGATGATGATGACCATATTAGATTGTTGTTGGATGGTTTAAATGAAACTGACTCTGACAGGATCAATTTAGATTATTTTTTTTTGTTTGTTTAGACACATCTTAGACTGTTAATCCCATTGTTTATATGGATGCTTTGATCAGGTGGTTGGCGATCTGATGTTGAGAACTCACCGCATTCTTGATTTCACCCCTAAACTCCTGTTGGTGAGGAAGAGACTTCTGGGACTTGAGCCAGAGGGGATGAGGTAAGGCTTAGAAGCATGTTTGTCTATTTGCACAAAAGATGCAATTTTTCAACATGTATGCATAAAACAGTGTTAATGTTTCTTAATCTTAAAGCAATGTGACTATATTGTGATTCAAAATATGAACAATTTATGTATTGTGCAGCCTGAAAATAGATGACTTCTTTGCTGAGTATCTGTTTTTCTGTGATAAAGAGGTTCATCTTTGTCTTACAGCATTGATCACGTGACGTTGCTCGAGGGGGTGATTGTTCTGGAGGAGTTCTGCAAAGAGCTCGCGGCTATCGCTTTTGTGAAGTTCCATGCATCCGCCTCCGCCTCCACTTCCCCCTGATCCCCTCGCCACTGTGCACAGGACACAAACAGATGAATAAACAGACGAAAGGGGGTGGATGTCACAGGAACGACAAAACCCAGCTGCACTTATTCCTCAGCGCAGACTGCTGCCTGCGGCAGGACTCGCATTCAAGGATATTTCATTCGCGTTATCTCTGGGATGTTTCCATAACTCTGACGGAGCATACTGTTCTAAAGGCACAGGAGAGGAGAATTTCGTAATGAGAATTGTGACTCTCGTGGAACTGCCCATCTGGAGAGGATTTTGTAGCATTGACATGTAAAGAAAAAAGTATAAAACTTCATAACTTAATGCCAAAAACTTAGGTTCAAACGTAGAAAACGAAATAGACTTAAATTCGATTAACGAAAACATACAATAAGTAAAAAGAAAAAAGCTGACTTTGCTAAATTAAATATTTAATTATGTATTATTGTTTGTCATTTGCAGTATCGAAGATACTGTCATCTGTTCTCTGTTCTTCTGAGAAAAATAGTGCTGATGATACAAATATCAAATGCAACAAGTTAATTTGTAATGAAAAATTACAATAACTCAGGATTCAAAGTCTATCTGATTTTAAATAATTGGAGAACCAGAAAACGAGCAACATTTTAAGTGAATCCTCTCATTTTTTTGTCTTTCTTTCTGGTAGCGTTTGCCAACTCTTTTATTTTAAGTGAACAGAAAGCAATGCAGTCTGGATTGGTTTGAGATTCTCAAACCGGTTTCCACTGGTGCATCCCCAGAGAGCTGTTCATCCTTTATGTTCCTGACAGTGTTCCTAAATCATTTTAGTTGTTAAACTTGACATGTTATGTGTGTGCCTTGGTCTCAGCTAGACAGCAGCTGTGTCCTTCATCCTGTATGTCAAGTATTTATTATAGATGTAAAAATACTTTTAAGGGAGTTACTAAAACCATAACAATGATCACTTCATTGTCCTTACGTGGTTTTTAAAACCTCTAGCTTTTCGATGACCACAAATGCAATGGATGGCCTGGAATAGTGATAGGACCAAGAAGTACCTCTAAAAATGTCTCATTTAATCTTGTGCGCTTTATGCCAGGGTTGGTTACCAGCAATTGGCGCTAGGATTGGTGTGCCCTAATCGGGGAAAATTTCCTAAGTCAAGTTTCAGGAAGAGTTTATTCAGATCTGATTCTCAAACGCGCTGTTGTCACTTCGGAAGCTTGACACTTCGTGCATGCGTCCTCTGCCTCATTTTATGATCTTTTTCACGATTGGGTAGCACACATCATCGAGGGAATGGAAAGTAAGAAGAACCTGGTCGGAACAATTAGGGTGGAACTTCTGGCAAAAGGTTATTTTAGGGAAACTGATCCTTTTAACGCAGAACCGATTCCGCTGGTTTAGAGTTTTAGCGGCTTCATTTAACAAGGATCTTTAACATTGTCTGTGTGCATTACTGTGGCAGTTTGGTATTATACCAGCAATAGTGTTATTCATCAGGCTGCTCTCTTCATCTGCTCCTGCTCTTTGTACAGGACATGCAGTGCTTAATGCACACCGTGTACATTTGGCATAGAAGGGGCACAGCTTGAAGTAGGGTTGGGTTTTTAATTTTATTTTTGGATGGCTGGCTTCCAGGGCCTTCTCACAATGCTTTGGTATCTTGGCTTTATTTAACAATCTTTACAGGGTTTAGATTTATGTATCGCAATCATTACTTTGCATTTTTCCATCCATAATATATGAGTATATTTAAAGCTGCATCGAGTGAAGATTTGCATTTATTTTCAAAAATTGCACACTAGTGTCTGTTTATGCATTTTACATGTCTGTCTTTTTAATTTTATTTTCTTTAAAACCAAAGGATGTATCATCATAGGAGCAACATGACTGCTTCAGAGAGAAAGAAAAATAATGCATATTTTCCTTTTTTTTTAATTCTTGATCATGCACATTTTATACCGAGTTCAGAACTGTGTATATACGAATGTACAGTAATAACAGTAGTGATGTCTGGTGTGAAATGCATGTGAGGTCATATCTGTTAATATGCAGCAGAGGAAAGCATATTCCTTCTCTATCTGACCTTCCATTGTTTTGCTTTGTTTGTTTTTTTTATTCTTTTGCCTGTTTATGGGGATATTTGTGATGCCTTATTTAAATGCAGTAATTGGTTATTGCCTATAACCTCTGCAATCTTGGTTTTGAGTTATACATCTAAGAAAAATTGGTCTTTATTTTACTGTCCATTTTATTTTACATTTATTTTTTAAGTTGTAAAGCAATGTATTCCAATGGTTAAAATGATTCTGAGCTTTCTGCTGTAAACTTATTTTAGTTTTCTCTGAATATTCATCTACTTCGACCCAATCACTGTTCTGCTTGACTGATTTATTCCCGTCACTTGTACAGATGTAGCTCACTCATTTGTCAGACGTGTCAGGAGGGATCTTCTGTTGAATTTGAGCGCCACTGCCATGGTGTCACAATGTGACACTTTTTAGAAGAAGAAAAAGTTACCATTTTAGGGATGAAATGTCATGTGATCTCAGTTGCTTGATTCTGCTGGGCCTGTAATTCTCTGTAAAGAGGTTTGCTGTGTCCTGTGACTTACTTTAATTCATTTCACTCCGTCCTAATTAAAACATTTGCTTTCTTCATATTTGTTATGGCTTGGTTTTGATGTGCAGTTTATTCTGACTAAATTGAATGTTTTTACATTATTGTTTATTGCTAATATTTCATCTCAGGAGTTGCAGATGGGATGTGGGTTTCTCAAACTCACGTTTGACTCTCAGTGGATGAAGTTGATCTGGTGTGTTTAGCTGTAACAAGAGGGCAACAAAACCGATCAGTCACTTCAGACTACCAGTTTCATTTCATTTCTCACTGGTGGGCCATTCTATGTTCTAATTTTAAAATCGCACAGGCTGCTGCAGATGGCCAGTGGGCGCTGTAGTTTGGGACCTTAAATTCCTGCAAATTTTCTTCTCCCCAAAAATATACAGTGTGTGGCCAGTGAAAATGTTTCCACTAGAAAGAGGAGCGGTCTCAACTGGTTAATTATACAGGTATTCATAGCCTGTGAACAGTGTAAAGGGGGTGTTGAAACGTAAGAGGGATTTGTTACATAAAAATAAAAAAAGGTAATTTCACAGGTGAAAAAAGCATAGTTCATAAAAAAAGAGAATGAAGGCAAACAATGATGTGCACTGATTCATTTTGCTAAACAAGTCGCTATTATTCCATGTTGGCTTAAAACCAAATATATACAATCAAAATGATTACACGATTGTAATTATTTTCAAATAGTATTTGTATTATGTTTTTTAAGAATCTTACTATGTGATATTCTTTTTTTATTTTTAATAATAATGTGAATAATAACAACATGTATGTCCACATTTTGATTAACTTTAATATTCACCATGTTGCATTCTAACATATTGTGGTTATCAGTAAAAGTTTTAGGTTGCTCACAATAGGCTATATAATTAATATAAAACATAGGCCTAGAATAAAATATTGTCACAATGTCACTATATTATATGGTGAATTTCTGGCAACCATTGACTAGCTGTATATTATTATCTACTGTAATACTATATTAACCTGTTATTGCAAGCGCAGCTTCATAAAGAGACATGTAAAGCCTCTTTCCTCAAGGATTCAAACATCCTGCAGCTCACAGCTGTTAATGCTGAACTTTTCTTTCCATTTTAAAGATGTTTTCTTTGGATTGTTTGACTATTTGAAAGACTATACATGCGGGCAGATCAATAAAATTCGAATGTGTGAAAAGTTCATTTATTTCAGTAATTCAAATTGTGAAACTCGTGTATTAAAATAAATTCAATGCACACAGACTGGAGTAGTTTAAGACTTTGGTTCTTTTAATTGTGATAATTATGGCTCACATTTAACAAAAACCCAATCAATTCACTATCTCAACAAATTAGAAAATGGTGACATGCCAATCGCTAATCAACTCAAAACACGTGCAAAGGTTTCCTGAGCCTTTAAATCGTCTCTCAGTTTGGGTCAGTAGGCTACACAATCATGGGGAAGACTGCTGACTTGACAGTTGTCCAGAAGACAATCATTGACACCCTTCACAAAGGAGGGTAAGCCACAAACATTCATAACCAAAGAAGCTGGCTGTTCACAGAGCACTGTATCCAAGCATGTTAACAGAAAGCTGAGAGGAAGGAAAAAGTGTGGAAGAAAAAGATGCACAAACAACCGAGGAGACCGCAGCTTATGAGGATTGTCAAGCAAAATCATTCAAGAATTTGAGTGAACTTCACAAGGAAATGGACTGAGGCTGGGGTCAAGGCATCAAGAGCCACCACACAAGATCGTGTCAAGGATTTGGCTTACAGTTGTAGTTATTCAGTTGTAAGCCACTCTGAACCACAGACAACGTCAGAGGCGTCTTAACTGGGCGAAGGAGAAGAAGAACTGGACTGTTGCCTAGTGGTCCAAATTCCTCTTTTCAGATGAGAGTAAGTTTTGGAAACCAAGGTCCTAGAGTCTGACGGAAGGGTGGAGAAGCTCATAGCCCAAGTTGTTTTAAGTCCAGTGTTAAATTTCCACAGTCTATGATGATTTGGGTTGCAATGTCATCTTCTGGTGTTGGTCCATTGTGCTTTTTGAAAACAAAGTCACTGCACCCGTTTACCAATAAAATTTGGAGCACTTCATACTTCCTTCTGCTGACAAGCTTTATGAAGATGCTGATTTAATTTTCCAGCAAGACTTGGCACCTGCCCACACTGCCAAAAGCACCAAAAGATGGTTAAATGACCATGGTGTTGGTGTGCTTGAATGGCCAGCAAACTCACCAGACCCGAAAACCCATAGAGAATCAAGAGACAACAAAATGCAGATGGCTAGAAGGCCACGTATAAGGAAACCTGGGTTCCGTTACCACATCCGCGGAAACAAACGTGATAACCTCCATGCACGCCGTAATTACGGCAGTAGTAATTAAAGCAAAAGGGGGGGGGGGGGGGGACCCCTACCAAGTATTGAGTACATGTACAGTAATTTAACATACTTTCCAGAAGGCCAACATTCACTAAAAATGTTTTTTTTATTGAAGTATTCTAATTTGTTGAGATAGTGAATTGGTGGGTTTTTTGTTAAATGTGAGCCAAAATAAACAATTAAACGACCAAAGACCTTAAACTACTTCAGTCTGTGTGCATTGAAATTATATAATACACGAGTTTCACAATTTAAGTGACATTACTGAAATGAACTTTGCCACGCCATTCTATTTATTGAGAAGATGCACCTGTAGGCTGAAATAGGGTAACATATGAATAATTTCGAGTTGTGCTAGCTAACTTCCACGTTAACAAAAAATCTGTGCTCTAATCTGTTCCTTGGCTTAATTTCAAAGTGGATTAGGACAAGTATAGCCTGGATATATATGGAAACTATCCAAAGCTCTGTTGATCCTAAAGCAGTGAAAACTGCATCTCAGTATCCTAAAAGTGTCCTCTCTGTGACTCCGAAGTCCCGATCTGAATCAAAATATTTAAATCCTCTCGAAGTTCCATTAAATCAATTCGCGCGATTCCCCCAGTGAAATCACTGAATGCTTCGAGTCACGAGGTGAACAATCGAAGCGTTTCAGCTGGTAAACGACTCAATCAATTGAATTGCTTTATCTTTTCCTTCACTTTTCGCGGCTTCTGCCATGTTTGCAGGACAATGTCAGTACTACTACTGGCTTAGTTCGCTATAGTTTTATGACATAAACTGAAATAAACGAAAAAGTATGATGTTTATAAATAAAATATACACATTTCTATTACAAAGATAACATCCAATGCAAATCTACAAAGGTGAGATAACCGGTCTACTGCAAACTAGTGAAAACTCCATTAAAATGTCGAGCTGCACCACAAAATGCATGTTATATAGAAACAACTCTGCATTATGATCGAGTCTGTAGCTTAATTCACTATTTTAAATAGTTTGACCACTGCAATTTAATTGGTGACAGTTCAATAGGAAGTCAGTTTAAAGCAAAAAGCAAGTTTAAAGCATCCGGTCATCTCATACCACTGAAGTGAATGTTACATTTACCAGTATATAATATGTATTTTAGAAATTATTGTTGTAGGCTCTCTGATTGTATTGGTCTGTATAGTCAATGTGAAACAGGGGTGCCCAAACTCGGTCCTGGAGGGCCGATGTCCTGCAGAGTTTAAATCCAACCCCAATTAAACACACCTGAAAAAGCTAATCAAGCTCTTACTAGGCATAATAGAAACATCCAGGCAGGTGTGTTGAGGCAAGTTGGAGTAAACTTGCAGGGACCCGGGCCTCCAGGACCGAGTGTGGGCACCCTGATGTAAAGAACAAGAAGCAGATGAACACAGTAGTAGGGTACACATATATTTAATTGTTTGATCAAAAGTATTGCTAGGGAAAATTATGTAGGCAGGTCGCTATATACTAGCCTCCCTAAATTCTAAGCCTTGGCTGATCAGATCCGTGCTCGTTATTCTCTGACAAAACCGAAAGGAACCGATACGGATCACTTCCATCCGGACCGGACGTGGCGTTATCAGGCATGTCTGCGCGGTGAGTGGAACAGGCGTTTATGCATTATCATCATCATCATCATCGGCCCAGCGTAGGACCTGTCATGTCAGTAAACTCCAGTCATCGGGGCTTACTGTCATGATGCAGAACTTGAGCGCAATTATCAGGCTCATCATGACTATGCGGTATGAAAGTATATCCATTTCTCCAAGAACTCTTATCCATTTCTTACCATATCGATTACGCATACTTCGCACTTAAAGCCAATAAGGGAATGAAAGTCTGACTGGTAGAATATAGTTTTTTTTGTTCTTTGCACAGATGTCAAAGGGGTCATATGATGCGATTTACAAGTTTCCTTTCTCTTTGGAAGTGTTACAAGCTGATTGTGAATAGACAAGATCCCTGAAGTTGCAAAGACTAAAAAGTCTCAAATCCAAATAGATATTCTTTATATAAAAGTAAAGGCTTGTCCACGCCCTCCTAAAACGCCTAGTTCAAACACGCCCCCACAAATCTACGCTACTGAGTGGGAAGATTTGCATAACACCGCCCAAATGTTCACGCAAAAGAAAGAAGGCATAACTTTTATTCACGCTGTAGTATTATTGTTGCCGTCATGTCGTGGAGGCGCTGTGTGTTTCGTTGTGAAAAGCGAAACTACTTTGTTTGAGCTTCCAAAAGAGAACACAACTAGAAATCAGTGGTTAAGTTGTATTTACAACGACTGTTCCAGAACAGTTCAACCCAAATATTCATTTGTGTGCTGCACATTTTATGGAGGACGTGGACTGTTTCCTGGGAGAGTAGCCTATAATGCCGGTGTTTCGGTGAATTCAGTTCCCCTGTTTCCCCTTAAGTGCACATGCTGACCAGTCTATGGTGCTGACAAATAATGCTGACTCACAGCCAACGCTTTCATATTTAAAGGATTTGCCACAGACGATTCAAACGCAGGTTTTGAGCAGTGTAGAGTAGGTTGTGGTTTCACCGATCACAAATGCATGGACAGGGTTTTATGTTTACGTGGACAGCAACGGGCAACGGTACAAAGACAGTATATAAGGCATTATCATCCGAATTTATGTCCCACTGGATGCAAAAAGGCCTCGTTTATTTATTATGGGGTGGTCTTTATCGTGCCGGGAGGGACGGCCCATTCAAGTATGGTAAGGGTACCATTTCCGTAACACGTTGAGGTATAGTTTTTTTTTTTTTTTTTTTTTTTTAGGCCAATCACAACGCGTGGATAGCTGGCCAATCAGACACCTCGCTTTTCAGACCGATGAGCTTTGTAAAAATCCATGCGTTTCAGAAAGGCGGGGCATAGAGGAGAACAAATAATGTACAATATGAGGGATATATTTTTATTTTTTACCGTAAAACAATTTAATAAACAATTCATACACAAATACGCAAAATATAATTATTTTAGCAAAGTCTTGAACTTTAAAAAAGAACTAATTGCATTGTTTCAAAAATTGTATCGTAACACTTCAGCTAACCAACAGATGGCGCCCGAGTAGAGCTCACCACAATATAGCAGACCGGGGCTAGTTGTCACACCGCTTTCCTAAAGTGATTATTTCTTCGAGTACGTTTATGCCTGAAAGTCGATTGCTGTAGATGCATAAGGTATAACCTTGGCCAAAAAATGCATATAGGGTCCATCTATAACATGTTTTTTTTTTCTGTCTCTTTGATAGACCCGTAGTCACCCCCCCCCCCCCCCCCCCCCCCCCCCGGGTAGATATAATTTTAATTTTTGACGGAATGAAACGAGGCTGGGAGGAACTGAAGTTACAGTGGTGCATTCACTGGATTGTACTGGTGTTTGCAACATTGAACTATTCTGTCTTCCAGTAGAACAAAAAAACTCTATAAAAACCGCTTTGAAAGTCTTCCAGTTAGCCCCAACTCCACAGCTTGACAAGTTTTTTGATGAAAATGATTTGAAAGATTATAGCCCTCAAAATCTAGTTTTTTGTTTTTCGGTCCTCAATATGGCATCAACTGGTGAGGTTCGGGACTAGTGGGCATGTCTTAGACGATTCTAGATTTCATTTTTTTTTTTACCAGGGACATGGGCCGTCAGTCTTAATGGTTGTGTTGTTACAATCTTTAAAAGTGTGTTAGATTACGAGTAGCCATTTGTGGCAATAGAAATATATTTTTTGTTTCTTTGCATACAGTGAATTATCAGCAGGAGATCATTGTGCTCAACCCTACAGTAGTCTTCAGTTTCTACACATATGGATGCTATTAGATGTTCGTTTCTAAACATTCTTGCTGCGATGATCATTAGGACACATGTGCTACAATAACACTCTTAAAAATAAAGGTGCTTCAAAAGCTTCTTCAAGCGATGCCATAGAAGAACCATTTTTGGTTCCACAAAGAACCATTCAGTCAAAGGTTCTTTAAAGAACTATCTCTTTCTTAACTTTTTATAATCTTTTGTGAAACAGAAAGGTTTTTCAGATGTTCAAGGTTCTTTATGGAACCCATTAGACAAAAAGGTTCTTCTATGGCCCTGTGACGCACCTTTATTTTTAAGAGGAACAACAGCAAAAACCGGTAAACTGTTCACATACACATATATATAATGGTTGCAAGTTAACGTGCAAAAACTGAGGTTTGCGGGGAATGTTCAAGTGGTTGTATCCCACAGTCAGCATTTTATTGGTTTAATGCTGATGCTTTAGGTAAATCAATCTATCAGTCAATGGATGCGCAAACGGCCATGTTCCCATGTTCAGTGGTTGATGTGGGACGGAAGTGAAGCAGCTTTAACCACTACTGGCACGTCGAGCAACATCCTGAAAATTAAAATCATTTTATATCCTTTATTAGCATCCCTTTTCCTAGGGAAAGCCCAATAATAAAAAAAAAGGTTTGTCTTTAAATTATCAAAACATGTTTGTGATCATCATCTGAAGCAAGGAGGTAACCTTAAAATCAGAGTCCTATGTTTATTCTATCATTGGAAGCAGTTTTTGGACTTGGAATGTAACCTGAATAATCTAATTAGCAAGCGTTAAATTGAAGTATAACTGTATACGCACATTTCAGAAATTTGTATTTCGTTAAGATTATAAAAAAATAAAAAGATAATTTGGTTGTCAAATGATCTTGTGTTCACCAGGCTGTATTTATTTGATTATAAAAAAACAGTAATTTTCATTAAAATAGTACAATTTAAAATAAATATATTTTAAATATTTTATTAAAGCTAATTTTATTTTTATTTCAGCATTCAGTCAGTCACATGGTCTTCAGAAATCATTCAAATTTGCTGATTTGCTGCTCAAGAAACATTTATTATTATTATTCTAAGTTGAATAATATCTGTTGAACACAGATTCCATATTTTTGTGGAATCTGTTTTTTTTTTTTTAAGGATTCTTTGATGAATAGAAAGTTAAAAAGAACAGAATTTATTTGAAATATAATTTTTGTAATAATGTAAAAGTCTTTGCTGTCACTTTTGATCAGTTGAATGCATCCTTGCTTAAAAAAAAGCAATTTTGTTAAATAATCATTTAAAATCATACTGGCTAAACGAAGTGTGTATTAGCATTATATTGGCCACCTTCACCCTAGATATCAACATCAAAAATGAAAACATTATCAGTTTATTTTTATTGCAAACCATGAAAGCTGGGTTTCTTAACAGTTAAACAATATGGTTCTGTCTGAAATAATAATGGGATGTAATGATATTACGATGACGTATTTTATAATAATGATGATAATCATCATGACTTAATATATGCTAATAATGAGAAACTTTCTTAATATAATGACATACTAGCTCATAGTAATGACTTAATTACATTTTTTAATCAACTGTGACAGAAACCGGCTTCCATACCAGACACAGTGGACAACTAGGAAGAAGCATTTCTATAACAATAGACTGGATTGGAGTTTGTGTGTGTGTTCTTTCATCTTTGTGTCCGACAGTAGCGCTGCTCATCCCGTAAATGCCCCACCCTTCCTCTGCACCAGGGCAGCAGACCTCTACCTGTTAGACTGCGGCATCACTGGCCTATCCTTGACAACTGGTACCGCGGTAACCAGAGTCTCCTCCTCCACTTCCTCCCAGTCCGGACACCAGAATGCATGCAGCGAGGACACACCGCCTCAGCACTTTCGTGAGTGTGCGTGGCCGCGTGCGAATGTGAATTATTGATGAGGACGCAGTCTCAGAAGATCCTGCCGGGCCGTCCTATGAGTGTGTGAGGTTGGAAGGGTGTGAGTGTGTTTATGTCTGTCAGTAGAGATGGGGGAGAAGAGTGCAGTGCACCAGCAAAAACAGCCTCCTTACGATGGACTGTGCAACTACGCCCAAAAAATTACATCCTGCTTCGGATTGGATGGTAAGCCCAGTTTTGCACATGATGTATGTGCTTATCTCTATAGGAGCCTTGTTTTCTTTGTATTTGCGCTCGGTTTGTGTTCATGTGGCATTGTTTTGCTTTGTAAGGGAGTTGTCTCTGATATGTGCGCTGAAGCTGGACTGGTTTTTCTAAGGAGAAACGGGGCGGTTTGCTGTGCAGCAGAAAGATTTAATGTGCTGTATTTAGTTGGAGCTAATTTGCTGTACGCTCCACTTCACAGAAGAAACTCCTCCATAAAGGGAAGATGGAAGTGAGCGAAGAGAAAAATACATATCTGAAAGATAAAGATTAACGTAGATGTGAGAGCTTGGCGTGCCGTCTAAAACATACATGAGTAGGACATGTTGTCCTGCCCATCCATTGACTTTGGTGCTCTCTGGTGTCAGTGTTGCTTTGCTCAGATACTGAACTGATATCAGTGGATGAATGATTTCAGAGCTCAAGAGCATGTTGAACTCTTCAGTCTATTTGCTGTTCAAGTTCGAGGCATGTTTAAGATGTTAGAGCTCAAGTATCATATGAGTAGAGATTAAGATGATGTAGCATTGTTTGGCATTCGTTGCAATCAAACAAAAACAGCTGGAATTCACTTGCCATTTTTTAGGATTACAGCAAATATTGTGCAGTTTTAAAGTTGTAATACTGCACTGATCAAAACTAGAATGTTCTTCTCTCCCTATATATATCGTATATATCTGTCTGTATGTCTCTCTCATTATCTCTTATCGATTTTTTGATATTATATATATATTATAGATAATATATATATCTAGATGCTATGTGAAAGTTTGAAACAGAAAATAGTGGGGGCAATGTATACACCACACTCTACTATATATATATAGGAGAGAGAGAGGAGAGAGTTTGGGTTCCAAACGCTATAAATCCATTTTTATTAATTTGAGTAAAAATGTGTTTTCTTTACCAAGTAAGTGGCAAGATGAAAACCACTATTTTTTTCTGTTTCAAACTTTCACATAGCATTTTTAGGTTATAATAACATTAAAAATTTTAATCCAGATTTTGATTTTCAAAGATTCATTATAAAATGTTTGTTTTTTTTCAAATTGCAATAAATCCATTGAATCAATATACATTTTATTTTCCATATTGAAACTGTTGAAAATACACAACATAGTAAGCTGACTGGTCCAATATCATCGTATATACAGGCAGTTGGGCTCTTAAAATACATTCAATCAGTCATCGCTCCCAAAATGAATTCAACGGGTCATCTTGTTAATGCTATAAATTAATTACAACAATAAAAGAAAATTTCATCATGAGCATACAATGAACAACAATATCACATTAAACCACAAAAATTCCAAAATGACATTTCCCTTACAAATCCACATTCTAAAAGTGCATTTATCTTTGCCATGCTACATTCATTTAGTTGACTAGTGCTAAACGCTGTATTAACAAAAACATGAATGGCATAAATAAAAACACACTGACAAGCTACCCAATATCGCGTTCATAATCGAATGCGACTCATCTGCGATTATGAACACGATATAGCAGTGATCTATGGCTCTGTGTATTAAATGCTGCTCCATCTGAATGCAGGTGATGGAGATTTACTACTAATGACCGGCTTTACTGACGAGATGCGCACGGCAATCACATGTGATTTATCGTGCAGCTCTAAGTTTGTTTGTTGATCACAAAGTGGAAAGTAGATGAGGAAAACTAGGATGCGGGTGTATTCAAAGTGCAGCCATTCCCTGTGTAGAGGTGTGTGGTGGGTGGGTGCGTGTTTGTGATTGGTGTTACGGTTTACGGTTGGGGATAATCACATTTGCAGAAAGGGAGGCTGGCATTTGCGCATTGACAAAAAAACGGAAGGGAGAAAACATGACAGAATAACTCGGCGGATATCGCATTTTACGTAAAGTTAAAAATTGACTTTTCAATACTGACCAGATACAATACTGATTTTGGCAGACACTAATTTTTTTTTTTTGTTTTCTGGAGGTTATCGGTTTTGGATACAAACTCTTCCGATATATTATATATATATATTGTCCGGTATTTAGATGCAAGATTTTTTATGTTTTATCATACAGCTGGATGAAAGAAGATTCCATTTGTTGTTTTTTAATTTTCCTTTGAATGTTCACCAAAAACAATATCTATCTATGATATTTATCTATCTATGATATTGTGTTGGGTAAATTGTTTAAAGTGTGCAATTTCAGCTATTTTCATTGTCAGCAATTTAAAATCTTACTGTTATTAAAGGGATTTAGCAATTTTTCTAACCTCTTCCCAAAACACTGACATGTCAAATCTGATGCCAGCAGTCCAAAATACACAAAATGATAGACAAGCAGAGTTTCTGATTGGCTAAATATGCTCTGTGCGGCTACTGAAAACCCCTATCGGTCAACCACCTTAGCTTGAGGCATTTTAACTTTTAACATTTTAGCATCAGCATTGTCCAATGCATCTGAATGCCATTCTTGAACTAATTTAAATTCACCAAGAGCATTTAAGAGCACACCAAGGCAGTAACGTTTAATATTCAGTGAGTCCTTCCTTACCTTTTTGCGTTGTATCAAAGTAATTATAGGAACATTTCTGTTCTAAGCACAAATGTTTTCAGTGTTTATTTGTACATTTATTTTCTCTTTTTCATAATTTTTTTTTTTTAATTTTACATTTTTTAAATGCTTTTCATGTTGAGGTCAAAGCAGTGCATGAGTCATGTGAAAGGCCTTGAGAGAGATCGGAAGAGAGCTTCATATAACGGAGACAGCAGGGCTGTATTATTCATGAAACCCATATCATTCACTCAGAAGCAGAGAAACATCATGAGAAATGCAAGTTCATCCCTTCTTCCATCTCAATCACTCTAAATCCATCTCGTTACATCTCTCTTTTCCCCTCCCTTTAAAATCAAATTTTCAGTTGACATGTAAATTATGTTCAACATTTGACAGTTTAAAGATTACATGCATAATACTAATCCTCCTCAGACTGTTATAAAATCTGCAGCATCTGCAAAACCCTTTGAGGCTCTTTTTGAAAACCTAGTGCTACAATGTTATAAGTATTATTTAAATATTTTTTTTTTTTTTTTAGAAAATATTAATCGTAAATGTCATAAACACACAAATATATATAATAAACGTATGTGTCCTTATACAGATTTTTCAGTAAAAGTTGTTGTATTGCAATATGGAGTTACCAACTTCATCAAGCGTAAACATGATGCAGCAGTTTGGCCAAAAGAAGTTCTTAAAGCAAGATATTTGCCTTTTTGAACAACCTTTCTTAAAATGCTACTTATGTAGGCATTTCTGTAGGTTTTGGAACACAGCCTATGTCTGTTTAATAAGACATAAATGTGATCCACAAGCCTTTCTCTTTTTGCATTTTATTTTATTTATTTAGTTGACAGAGACATTGTACATTAATAAAACATTCCTGTAAATGTGTCAACCGTAGTCCCTGGACAAGATGTTACAAGTCACCCTAAAAGAAAATTTAATTAAAAATGCATACTAGAAAATTTAATAATTACATAGTACAAATTAAAAACAATATGATCAAATAAAGACAATGCAAACAAGATACAAACAATAATAAGATAGCTAGCAAATATAAAAGTCTAATGCATCTGAGTGCAGAAAGACCCTCCGCGGGGCCTGTCAGAGCACCACACGTCTGTTCTTAAATCTGATTCTTCGCCATGTAATTTCATAAAGGCCGGCCTGGTCGTTGGCTGAATTTTCTCAAGGAGTTTATCAGCATTTGTGTATTATCTCCGCCGTCAGTCCAATGACAGTGACTTAAAGCATACTTATATGGACATGCTTTTGTCCATAAACAATGTTTTGAATTACAATGCATTAATATGAGTGGGTATTATCAGTTTTTTGTATCAGATCTGTTGCATGCTGAATATGTGCCCCATTTTATTATTAAATATTATATATAATTAGATTACTTTATTTTATCAATTTTATTTCCATAATTTATACAATTATTTTAGACTTATTATGTATTTAGTATTTTATTTTTTTATTTAATATATTACAATTGGTTATGATTTGTATCATTTTCAGTAATGAGTCGATATCGTAAAATTCTATATGTATATATGCTAATATACTTTCATATTTTAATTCTGTGAATTTCCATATTATTTATTCTTTGGATTTTACACTTGCGCTGAGAACCAAGCAGCTACTTGCCACAAACTGGTTTCTCCCAGCAAAGTTGGCCCAGGTACGCGATTTAAAACCCATAATGAAGCCGTCACCAGAGCAGCAAACACAACAGCGACATTTAGCCGTACTTTAATATAAATGAAAGGTCAAAAATAAGCCTGAAAGCCTTGATTGCCAATGACTGTGTAAAGAAGAGACATACTGTATGTTATAAGAGGCAATCCAGCCTAGCATAAACTGCCGCTTTTTTCAGCAGAGTCGAGTCCCCTGTGTTAATTTATGACCATATTGAACTTCTCACTAATTTCTCCAGCGGGCGATTAGCGAACAACTGGTGAGGTGTGGGTGGAGATTCGTGAATTCCTGAATATGTTGCAATGCGTTGTTGCATCTCTAAATCTAATTTAAGACTTGCCAAAAGACATTATTTGGGCTATACAGCTAGTTGAAAGTATGGGAAAAAATTGCTACATTCCGATATTGCTGCAATATAGTCTCCTAATTGTTGTACATTGATTGTTTCATTATATGGCGTTTCTTTTTTGGATGCCCGAAATAGATTTTTATAAATTGGAAAATCCTGTGATTAAAGATTAATTTAAGCACACCCATTAAACCACCCATGCCATCATTCCCCCCCAGCCATGTTGATTACACCACCCGATCTAATTTATAAGATAGGGCCCACAGATGCTGTTCAAGCTAACATTACTTGTGACATTACAGTTCAGTGGTAACACTCTTAAAATAAGTGTTTCGAAGCCGTGCATATGCACGATCCTCGATTAACTTTTCAGTGACTGGTTTTTAAAGGACTTTTTTTTCCTTCATGTGAATGAAAATTTTTAATATTCTAAAATAGAAATTTTTCCAATCTAAAGACCCTTTGTTTTTCTTTTTGTTTTTTTTTGTGTCCCGTGCCCAATGCGAAGCGGTATGTGACCGCAGATGTAAATGTTCATCATTTTGGCTGAAAACAAAACCATAAATGCCAATAGAGAACCTTTATGTTTAAGAGTGTATTAATAGAAAACAGCCTGTGCTTGGGAACTGATTCTTGATTTGGATATGGAGCACAGTATTTTTAGTTGTGTCGGTAAACTTCTCTCACCAAGGAGCTTGTACCATTGCAGATACTATGGTGGCATTGCTTGGCCCCGTCCGAGGGATAATCACAGAGTTAGACGTCAGGGTTTGGGCCCTTACTCAGGGTTATATCCGCTTACGAGAACGGCCCAGGAGCTATTATCTCGAGCCACTTCTTACTCTCCACTCTGGCATGGGGTTCACCTGTGGTCTTCACCTGAAGCAGAGGTAAGACGTATCATTTTCAGGTGAGGAGCATTAAATCTGGAAATCGCTTAATCGGGACGAGCGAGCATTTGGTTGAAGATTTAAGATTTGTTAATCTGAAGATCAGAGGTCTTTTGGTTGGAGTTTGGCCCAGCGCCCCCCCACTACTCTGCAGAATCACCTTTTTTTTTTTTTACTTGGATGTGAGCCTCTGAAGCTGCGTGATCAAAGCGCGCATTCTGCGACGAGATCAGTCGTATCATCATTTGCTGGATAATGAAGTCTCGTGTTTCTGGAACGAAAGACAAATTCCTAAAGCATTTTTTGGCTAGATTTGTTTCTATGTTTGAGACTATTGAGAATTCTGACGGTCGCGCAGGATCGCCATGCCTTCTCTTCCCACTCTGAACAGCCTGGGGAAACTCTGCGGATCTGGACGCAGTCAGCAAGTGGATCGCACCCGGATCAAACACACAAACTCCGCAAACGTATATCTGTCATAGAGGACGGACGTGTGGCAGACGCCCAGAAAAAGATGCTGGTACCCTCGCTCCTAATAAAGAATGTCTGTGATGCCAACAGATGCACCGCTTCTCAACCCTGAAGACTATTACTATGAATGAGCAGCCGTGATCACTGTCTATGAACAGCTTATGGAATAGATGAATGTAATTCTAAATTTGCTTTTGCCCCACCAGAAATCAGTCAAGATTTAGTCCAGATGAATCACCTGCCGAAAAATAGAGGAATTGGCCTAGTTTAATGGCCCTACATTTAATAAGAAACTGAGCTGTGTCATAGTTCATGTGACCGTCTTCATCTTTGCCTCCAACATGATTTCATTAGTATTCATATATTTGCATGTAAAGTGTATTTCTTTTAGCACATAATACAGTGGTTGCCACATCATTAAGTCCTTGTTATACTTATGTAGACCGTTAGCGGCCGTGCAGGTATGACCAAAATCTTATATCACAATATAATTATTTTTGCTTTAAGTTCTTTATGATATAAAAATTTTTGTTACCATACAAATTTCATAATTCTTGTCACCAGTGTCAATATCACAAACACTAATAATTTAAACAAACAAACAAACAAAAAAAATTCAAGCTCACTGAAGACAAGTAAACAATCAGCAAATAAATAAGTATAAGAAACTAATTACAAGCAATAGGACAAAAAAATACAATAGAACAAACAAATAAGAAATGCATACATTGTATAATGAATAAAAACGCTGCATATTCTTCACTTTGTAAATCAAATATATATTTATTATTAAAGTTACAAAAGTGATTTTGTCAAGAGCAGTGAGAGATTTTCTCTCTTATGTTGTTTGATTAACATGAACGACAGACAGCAAGAATATTAGACTGCTGTCACTTTAAGAACTACCCAGATCCAAAATACTGTTACACATATGTTTTTTTCTCAGCTGTTTCCTTTCACATGAGACCTAAGTTACTGTATTTACGAGGATACTTGTAAAAACGGGCATTTTGACATATACAAGTGTGTACTTAATCGTTCAAAGCCTATATAGGCGGCCCAAAAATAAATCTGTTACCTCCACAGTGCCCCCCCCCTATTATGCCATTTTTACAGTTCCTAATATTGTTTTGGGAGTCTCCTACAATAGGATTACATGCATGCAAGGTCAAAAAACGCTTTAATTTTCTCAAAATATGCATTTAATATCACCTCATTTTCCAGCGATTCTCAAACAATTCGTTCGAAGCAGTTCAAAGATTCAGTCTCTCTAAACCCCTCCTTTCCGTGAGCCTGCTCTGCTCTGATTAGTCATATGGCCTAGTCTGTTGTGATTGGTCTACGGCGTACAGTGCGTGTCAGAAACGATACACCTATTTCAACAGTTCTCTATTTTGAATGCTCTATAGAAAGTATAAACGTCTATTATTTATCATACTTACAGGTTGTGATTCAGTGGAGCAGCTGGTCCAAATAAACAGGATACTGATCCATCTTTCCGCGTTGAACTCCCCGAGATTAGAGAAGCAGTCGTCAGTAGAATGATGTGTTTGTGGACGGGGTCAAGTTGTAGAACAACATGTAGAACATAACATTCACATACAGCTACATTGCACACTGCATGAAAGGCAATATTGGAAATGGTATAACAGGGGCACTTTAATATGTGCTCTGAATATTCTGAAATGAGTTTTCTTTCACTGCTGATTGCATTTCAACAGCATAAAAATCACTTGTTATAAAACCGCCACTAAGTTTCGGACCAACTACAGCAACATCACTGAGTAACCGCAATAAAGAAGATAGTCCAAAATCGCTAAATATTTCATAATAGATATATATATTTATATAAAGAGGGCCACCCACGTTATAATTTCTGTCTGGATTTTCTCATAAAAAGGTCTTGACTCTGACAGAATTGTAAAAGTTGTGCAAATGTGAAAGGCTATACATTTTGGATACTGTCAATACAATACATACGGACATTGTATTTGTCAGTGTCTTTCCGAATGTTCAAAAATGGACAATGAACAAATTGCATATGCATACAAATAAGATCATCCTGTCCAAACAGATGTTTAATGGCTGCTCAACCCTTTTTCCGTTCAGTAGAAATGCTTCACTTATGTTAGTGGTGCACTGTGCTTTGAGTTTCAACTGGTTTTAGTGTGCTAAAGCAGATTATGAAAGTGAATGTCTCGATTGCTAAAAAGGGATTGCATGCTGTTAATGGGATGAAAGTAATTAATTATGCTAATCAAGAGGTAGTTCCCATCTTTAATGCCAGGAAACACCTTGACACCTAAAAAAAAAAAACTTTTCTTTTTTTTTTTTTTTTTTTTTTTCTTGGGTTTTGTGTATATGAAGGGGAAAGAGCATTATGCAATGTATTAATCACTATACATGGATGTCAAAAATTATGGTTACTGCTGTTGAAAATGAGTTTAAGTTTTAAGTAACTGTAAACTTCTTCAAGCATGCTTGAGGCAACCAAAAAGGCTTTAATATTACAAGAGAACCATCAGTCAAATCCAGCATGTCAGATTTCCTCAGTCTTTGGATTTATTGGGATTTGCTGTTGTTTTGGTAAAGATTTACACATACTGATCAGTGGCCTGTGGAAACAGAACTTAATTTTGATTTTCTTAAGGAAGAAATGTTTACTTATTCTGCTGTTCAAACTTTGGGGGTCCATACAATTTTTTATGTTTATTTTTATTATTAAAAAAAAAAGAATACTGTTATTCAGCAGGGATGCATTAAATTGGTCAAAAGTAGCAGTAATGACATTTATAATGGTGCAAAAAAATTATATTTTAAATAAATACAGTTCTTTAGATTTTTAATTCAGCATTTTTTTTTTTTGAGAATCCTGAATAAAAGCAAAGTAAAAAAACGTATCCGTTTTCCACAAGACTGGAGTAGTGATGCTGAAAATACAGCTTTGCATCAGGAATAAATTACATTTTAATATCAAATATATTCTAACAGAAAACCATCACTTCATATGGTAATAATACAACTGTAACTATTACAGTTTTACTGTATTTTGATCAAATAAAAATGCAGCCTTGGTGAGCATAAAAAAACACATAAAAAATCTTACTGACCCCAAACATTTGAACTGTCTGTTCCCATTGTCATTGTGTTTCTTGTAGATAATGGAGACAATGAAACAACAACAGTCGCTTAGTTAAACCTACATTTCTTTTTTTTTACATTTTAAGTCAAGTTAAAAGTAGTCGAAAAGCATCAATTGCGACCTTTCATTCATTGCATTGCACTCATCCTGTGCAAAAGGCTTGTAACTACATATTTGTCGATTTATTTTCAAATTGCATTTTCCTCAGCCTTGCTTTCCAGAATCTACTGTATAGATCTGTTTGGCCCAATGAGAGGAGTGTGCTTCCTGACATACAGTGGAGAACTAAGAGCTTTTACAGGGTCATCTGAGAAGGGCAGAGACACACTGTAAGTGTGGAGTCTTGCAGCGGTGTTATTAATGGGATGACAAATCAATGAAAATGCTCTTATGTAAATAACAGTGAGCCATAATTATTTAATAGCGCAGTGCTTTTGCATAGTCATTTGAACAAATTGCTGTGAGTTTGATGCATGTGAAACAATTGTAGATCTAAATTGGATGCAGAACTGCATGTCGTCTTGTTAGTGTACCAAAACAAATGTTTCCAAATTTTTTCACGAGAAATAATGTGTTGGCTGTGCACTAAACCAGTCTACGATGAGGTAAAATATGTTTTTAATTACAGAAAGGCGTCCATTGATGCTTAATGCGAGTGTTCTGAGGTCAAGCAGCCTTCTCAGGTTGATGATCCTCAAGTTCCCTCTGATCTAGTCTCACCAACAGATCACCTATTCGCTCGCCACATGATGCAAATCGCACAGAAAAAGCTGTCTGAAATCTCCAGATTCATTCTGATTGCCTTTGGGGATGTACCGGTAAACCTGGAAGATAAGCTGTGTTTACATTGAATACGCACTTTTGAAGAAGAAATAATGATTACATTTGCTAAACATTTTCCAGGGTAGTGATGTTAAATCTTTGACTTTATTGTTTTTTGGCACTTACAAGCAAGTTCACAATCAGAAAAGTGCATTCTGCTTGGCTTTTGGTTTATGCTTGTGAAATCATCGTATTCATTTTAACAAACAAAAATTATTAACCCTAGAGTCTACAGACTACAATATGTACAATTTATATGTTACTTGCAGAATGTTTTGTTTCATCATGAGTCGTTTCTGCTAATGTAGAGCGTCACTCAGACAGCTGTTGTACTGTGATGAGGCTATGTGTGTGTGGATGTGTGGGTCAAAGACCAAAAGGGGATTTACAAGCATCAAACCAATAAAAGTTTAATACTATTTTTATTTTTTAAAATCTGTACATTAGCGTATGTCCTGATTATTATTAATGATTTTTTTCTGAGCAAAACAATTTGTTATTATCATATATTTTTACCACAATTTACACAAAAAAATTTAATTCAGTGTAGCAATACTTTATCTACCAAAAAAATATTGTCATGCTTATTAAGGACAAGAATTATTAGAAAGAATCATTAGATGACTCTTTTAAATCTTTACCAATCTGTGCTACTGTTTTCTTAAAATGCTAGGTTTTACCCATTTTTGTCAGCTAATATATATATTAACCCTGAACCACTTGACTTGTTAAATGCTTTTTTTTAGTGTAATCAAGCCAAATTGGCAGCTACTGCTTGGCAGAGCCGGTAACTTCTAGGCTGCAGAGGAAGATGGGCGAGTCCTCAGATTAATGAGACAGAAAGGGGGATGGAACAGACGGACGGAGGGTGGGGGCGTCAGGAGGAGGAGACAGAGGGGTACAGGGGAGCAGGCACGCGCCCGTCTGCCTCTGTTATAGGACACGTTCAGCTTTCTGTCATTCACGTTTTCCTCTTTTATTCATCCTTATTAGATTTTTTTGCTCTGCTATTTGGATGCTGCATTTCTCATCTCACTGGATACGACTCCACCTCTGCTGATTATTGATTCATCTGCACTTATCACTGATGGTCATGGTCAAGAAGAAAGGTAATTGAGTGTGTGTGTTTTGGCGAGAGTTACTGACCATCTTTAAATCTCAATGTGGTCACAATGCACACTTTTAAGAGTAAATAGTCACTTCTATACATTTCAAGAGGTTTATCAGTATTGAATATTGAGGATCACATGCTGTTCTTCATCTGCAGAGAAGCTGGATTGATCCCACCTCTTATTTAAGGTGATTGTGATGCTGTATTGGCTCAACACATGTTGATGATCTTAGTTTATGTCCAGGTTGCACCGTGTGCTATCTGAATCACAGGAACTGTTATATAAGAGAAAGAGTCGTACCTGTCAGGTCTGCAGGTTATTGGATCAGAGCTGTCGGTCAGTTATTTATGGGATTGTTTAATCTGAGTTTGCGGCACATCTCCGTTGTTTCGGCAGTGTTGCAGTTTTAAATGGGATGCAGAAGCGTGAGGTAGACGCGCAGACCGCAGCCGTCGCCATAGCAACGCTCACAGGAAGGTAGAGGCCATTGTTGTGTCTCGCCTGCAGTGGCCTCTTTTGCTTTTAGGGTGTCTCTTTAAAGTCGTCTCATCCCTGCTGCAATTCATCTGCAGAGACGTAGTGTTTAGGTTCATTTCCAGCACTGACTAATGATATAAATGGAACATTCATATTCCTGTTTAATACTGTAGAGGGGAAGACTGCAAGTGTAAATGTGAATTGTATGCATCCACACTGCCAGAAAAAAAAAAAAAAAAAAGGGTACCAAAGCGGTCACTGGGCCACTACCTTTTAAAAAGGTACACTTTTGTACCTTTTAGGTATTACGATGTACACTTTGGATACTAATATGAACCTTTAAGGTACCAACATGGACTAGGTACAAAGTTGTGTCTTTTGAAAAGGTACCACCCCGGTGACAACTTTTGTACCTTTTTTTTCTGAGAGTTCACATGCAGGTACACTTGATTTAAAAATATACCAAGTTAATTATTTTAAGATTTGTCCTTATAGATTTATATCCTTATAGACTTTTGTTATTGGTTTATTTGAGAATATATTTAGCTCTTTCCTTTTAAATAATTAAAATCAAAAGTAATTTGATAATATGTAATATTGTGATACTACAGTATTGGGTTGCTGGCATAAAAATGTCTAAAAAGTGCCAAGGATTTCTATTTTTATACATAAAGGGACAAGCAAACACTGCTAAAATTGTCATATAAAATATTTTTTATAACAAAATACTTTTTTTTTAAATTTTGTTTTTATTTTTATTTTGCACTTGGTGCCCATGGTGGCATTTAATTTGGTTAGTCTCTACCAAGTTTGATACACAACAAACAACACATCTCCACTCTTATATAGCCTAATCAGCAGTAATTATAATAAGTATAATTATAAGCAGTCATTATTATATTGTTTTTTTTGTTTTTTGAAGGATGTATTAAATTGATAAAAAATTACAGTAAAGACATTTATAATGTATAATGTAAAATCATCAAATCGGCAAATTAGAATGATTGATTTTTTTTTTTTTTGAGGATGATGTGACACTGAAGAATGGAATAATGATGCTGAAAATTCAGCATTGCTTTACAGGATTAATCAGATTTTAAATTATATTTAAATAGAAATAAGCTATTTCTCAGTACTACTGTTTTTTTTATAGTATTTTGATCAAATAAATATATAGCCGTGGTGAGCATAAGAGATTTTTTTTTTCAAAAACATTAAAAATTCTTAACAAAAAAAGTTTGAAGGGTAGTGTACTTTGGAATTTAAAGGGGTCATATGATGCAATTAAAAAAATTTTCCTTTCTCTTTGGAGAGTCACAAGCTCTTGGTGCATAAAGAAGATCCATGAAGTTGCAAAGACTAAAGTCTCAAACCAAAGAGATATTCTTTATCAAAGTTAGACTCTGCCACGCCCCCCAAAACGGCTCGTTCTAACACGCCACCACATATCTACCTCACTATGTGGAAAAATTAGCATAATGCCGCCCAAATGTGCACGCAAAGAAATAAGGCGTGGTTTCAGTAACCGCAGTTAGTGTTGAAGCAGCATGTCAGGGAGACGCTGTGTGTTTCTAGGCGAAAGCAAAAGCACTTGATTTGGCCTTCCGAAAGTAGATGCATTTAGGAATCTTTAAGATCACTTACAACAGAACAGCAATGCATTTTATAGAAGACCGTTTCGTGAACCTAGGAGAAGAGGTCATTCTGACTTTGCTATGACAATCTCGGGCTTCTGAATCAGCTACTGTTTTGTTTCTTAGTTTAAGTATTGCTATTGACTGTTCAAATGCTGAGTTTTGAGCATCGTGTGTGTGTGTGTGCGTGAGCGAGCGAGCGGGGAGGGAGAGAGAGAGAGAGCGAGAGAGAGCGAGAGAGAGAGAGAGAGAGAGAGAGAGCGAGAGCGAAGCTGAGCGAGACAAATCACAGTGAGTCAGCTGTCTTATCCGTGGCTTGTGTACTGCAAACACATATTCATCACTGTATCTGTCACAAGACTATGTTCCCCTTTCAGGCTCTGTATTTATTTATTTGGAAAGATGAGCTCGCGATTATGGTTAAGGGGCGTTACCTTCGTACGCAGTGTTGCGGTGTTGGGCATCACAATGCACTGGGTCCAGCTGGCCATCAGAGCAGACTGCGCTTGTCGGTAGGAGCGACTTTGTAGAAAACGAAGCGTTTGAGAGAGGCGGGGAACAGAGGACCTGCAATAATGTACAGTATTTGAAAAATAATGTGTTTTTTGAACATTAAAGCATGTCAACATATTCTGTTACACCAAATACACAAAATAATGATCTTTAAATAAAGCATCATATGACCCCTTTAAGGCCCAAAAACATGGTAAATTTAGTGTTAATGCCATGGTATTTTTGTCCAAATTCTAAGATGGAATTGCGTGTACCCTTCATGAGAAGCCAATCCTATAAAGAACTGTACTGAGCTTGCAGGAAAGCAAATAAATCTAAAATGATAGATGAATCTGGACAAATGTTGTGAGTATTGATAAAAATGTACTCCATCTTTGTGTATTCTGTGTATTTCTCTAGTTAATAGAGTATTGTGTTGTTAGCTTAGCAACATGCTAGTGCAAAACTCTTTTGAAATTAATTGCATTCCCTATCATACACTAATCTAGTTTCATCCCAGTGAAGGCAGCTGTCTGTAGTAGTCAGTAGAGCGAGTCAGTCGGGCTGTAGTGTCTGTGATGCTGAAGTAATATCAGTAATGCTGTGCTCTCAGAGCTAGAGGTTAACTCTTCTGACCAGCCCACTTAATCTTGTGCCACTTCAGAGCTTAATCAGCATAAATGCCTGCTTGTGTGGAGGAAGTGTTCTATAAAGCTTCACTAAGAGTTTGGATGAAGTACTTGAAGTACAGTAGCTGTCATCTACTCTCCTGTATTATTGCTACTAAACATGTGGGACCCATCAGTGCAGTTTTTTACATTAGTGAGTCATGTATATGGCTTGTAGACTGTAAGAACGGTTATACGACAGAAATAAGCTTGCAATTGTGAGATGTAAAGTCACAGTTACTTTTTTAATATTTTACAGGCTTCCATAAGGACCTGGTTCATATCTAGAGACCAGAATATCTATTATCTATGTGTAAATTATAAGATGACCTGTTTTTTGGGAACGCCACACTGGATCGTCACATTTCACTTCCAAAAACCGTATTTTTAACAATATTTTACTGTAAAATTACATTAGGCCAACTACAGTTTTTCACCATACAGCATAAGGGAACTACTGTTAACAGTTTTTTTTTCCTAGTAGAATTTTAGGAGTCTTTTTAAGAAATTAATACTTTCTATTCGCAAGGATACATTAAATTGATCAAAAAGTGAGAGTAAAGACATTTATAATGTTACAAGATTTCTATTTTAAATAAATTGTTATTTTGAATTTTCTATGCATCAAAGAATCCTGAAAAAAAGTTACTTGTTTCCCTAAACCAGAGCAGATGGTTTTAACATTAATAATAAGACTTTAATAAAAACTTTACATGTAATTGTACAGTAAAATACTTCGGAAATGTTTCAGTTTGAGGAGGGAAGTAAAAATAAACCACAAAAAACAAGTTGTTGTATAATTTACAGTGAAAATGTTAATGGACGTTACCAGAATCTCATTAGAGTACATTAGGGTTGAATGTAATGACATTTTTTTATTGTGAATTTAAGTCTGTAAAACTTAAAATGTTGCTACTGTATTTTTACATTAATACTGGTTTCTTGTCTTTCACTTTTTTCACCATAAAGGGTAAGGGATTCTTACGTTTAACATTAACAGTTTGTATTTTAATTTTAAGTCTTTTACCATGAAAATTAGGACATTTTTTACAGTGTATTCTGTAATTATATATTATATATATATTATATATATTATATATATATATATATTAGATATATATATATATATGAAATTTTGAAATTAATAAAGTAAATAAAACAGATTATTGGAGTCAGTTTTACAAGACAAAATACTCAGTTTCAGTTTTTATACCTCTGATAAATTTTTTTTGGTGGCAAATAAGAAACAATCCATAGCATCTTGTCAGTGATTTTTGCATGAGCAAGCACCACTCAAATCTTGTTTTATTGAGACTGGTTCATTTACATTTTATCTCACTGTACTTGTTCCCCTTTTTAATTTTTTAAATGCAATTTCATTGATATTTTCATGAATACTGAATATGTTTGGAGGATAATGGTGCTTTAACTCTGGCAGTGAGAGATACGGCTCTGATCCCGCTTTCCAGTGCTTTGTTTGGCCTGGGACGGGAGGGTGGAGAGGGTGTGGAAAGGGGGCAGGGAAAGAGAGTCGCTTCATAAATATGTATGAAAAAAGTCTGCGTCTGCAAAATGAATGTCCCACGAGACTCGTACAATCCAGCACACATGCACTGGTGCCCTTGCCTGTGATGGTGATTCGGCAGCGCAGGCACTGTCTGTGTTTGATGCTCGACACTCCGGGACAGAATCAGTCGCTTCTCCTGGATTAGTGTAGACTCAGCTGAGAGAGGGAATGGTGCGTTAGAATGGAGTACACGTAAAAAATAAAGGCTTCAAAAGTGGGGTTTTGCAGTGATGCCATAGAAGAACCATTGTTTGGTTTCCAAAGGATCTTTCAGTGAACAGTTCTTAAAAATTACCACTTTTTTCTATAGTGTCAAGAGCATTTTAACAATATGAAGACTTTTCCATATTAAAGAACATTTTGTGGAATGGAAAGATTCCATGGATGTTAAAGGTTTTTCATGAAACCATCAATGCCAATGCAGAACCTTGACAAATAGAGGATCGCAATAGTAGAGGATGTTTTGGATACGTACGTCTCAATGCACAATTGATAATCAGGTTTTGTGGACATCTGAGGTGATGTGGTGGTATTTTTGAAAGGGATATTTGACGGTACAAGATCTGCTGTATGGATTTTATTGGAGGCAGAGACATGCATTTATACAGTCTTGTGACTTTTTTATGTTTTCAGCACTGTTTGCAATTTGATTTCAAAGGTGCAGTGATACTGTTTGTTTTTAAATATATACTACCATTCAAAAGTTTGGGGTTAAGATTTTTTTTTATGTTTTTGAAATGTTTTTCGGGCCTCACAAGGCTGCATTTATTTGATAAAAATCAGTATTAAAAAACTGAAATATTATTACAATTTCAAATAACTGTTTTATATATATATTTATATATATATAATATATATATATTTTTTTTTTTTTTTTTTTTTTTATGTAATTTATTTCTGTGATGGTAAAGCTGAATTTTCAGCATCATACTCCAGTCTTCAGTGTCACAGATCCTTCAGAAATTATTCTAATATACTGATTTGCTGCTCAAGAAACATTCTTATTATTATCAATGTTGAAAAAACTTTATATTTTTTGTGGAAACCAACAATAATACATTTTATTTTTCAGGTTTCTTTGATGAATAGAAAGTTCCAAAGATCTATTTTTTTATGTAAATGTGTATATTTTTTAAACATCTTTAAAATTGTTAAAGGGGTCATATGAGGCTTTTTTAAAGATCATTATTGTGTATTTGGTGTAACAGAATATGCTGACATGCTTTATGCTCATTCAGCCTTAATGTTCAAAAAACACATTTTTTTCAAATACTGTACATTATTGTTGGTCCTATATGCCCCGCCTCTCTCAATCGCTTCGTTTTCTACAAAGTCCCTCCTACCGACAAGCGCAGTCTGCTCTGATTGACCAGCTGACCCAGTGCATTGTGATTGGACGAACACTGCAAGCACTCGTCGGAAATGTAATTCCCCTTACCATAATCGCGAGCTTCAACTTTCAAAATAAATGTAAAGACAGAGCTGAAAGGAGAACAGAGTCGCTCGTGAGGACAGACACAATGATGAAGCTGGTATGTGTGCAGTACACGAGACATGGTTAAGACAGCTGACTCCACTGTGATGTAACCCTGTCTGTCTCTCTCTCTCTCTCTCTGTCTCTCACGCACACACACACACACACGATGCCAAAACTCCGCATTTGAACAGTCAATAGCAATACTTAAACTAAAACAAAACAGTAGCTGATTCAGAAGTGCCAGATTATCATAGCAAAGTCAGAATGACCTCCTCTCCGAGGTTCACGAAACGGTCATCCATAAAATGCATTGCTCTTGTTCTGTTGTAAGTGATTTTAAAGATTCCTAAATGCATCTACTTTGGAAGGCCAAATAAAGTGCTTTTACTTTCTCCTAGAAACACACAGCGTCTCCCTGACATGGCTGCTTCAACACGAACTGCGGTTACTGAAACCACACCTTCATTCTTTGCGTGAACATTTGGGCGGCATTATGCAAATATTTCCACATAGTGAGGTAGATATGTGGGGGTGTGTTAGAACGAGGCGTTTTAGGGGGGCGTGACAGAGTCTTAACTTTGATAAAGATATCTCTTTGGGTTGAGACTTTAGTCTTTGCAACTGCAGGGATCTTATCTATGCACAATCAGCTTGTAACACTCCAAGAGAAAGGAAAACTTGAAATCGCATCATATGACCCTTTAACTCCCTTTTCATCATTTTAATGTATCCTTTCCAAAAAAAAAACTCTGACCTTAAACCTTTGCATAGAAGTATACTTAAGCTTGGCTTTGTAATACAGGCCAAAGTGGACTATGTTTAATGAATGGAACATTGTATTTCACATGCAGTATCTCTGCACAAGTATCTCATATTACACACATACTTGCGCTATTGCTCTGTAAGTACTAGTACATACAATGACAAATTTTGTGTTCTTTCTGTACAGTGGCCCATACACAGGAAGCTCACCACCAGACGGAGAAGCCTTTGATACACTGTGCTAAATGTGGGGAGGTGTGCAAGGGAGAGGTGTTACGAGTGCAGGCCAAACACTTCCACATCAAGTGCTTCACATGCAAAGGTGAGTGATTGAATGTCTTATGCACATATACAAACTGTCAGTCCCTCTTACATATATTGGAGATATTGAGTGCCATGAAGCCAAATGCTGAATGAGGAAGAGATGTAAATTAGAATTATGATATGTACGAAATATTCAGAGACCGAATCTATTAGTCTTTAGAAAGGAGAGGTATATATACTGGACTTTTACTGTTGTCTATTTTGTAGCTCTTAAACTGAGAGTATAACAATTTAATAACATGTCTGGGTCATATTTTACCATGCACAAAATCAAAAGAAAAGCATAAGAAATTAATTTTCTTTTGATTTTACTGAACAATGTTAAGTAGACAGTTTTTGACAGGTTTTGTGCATTTGGTTGCATATTCAAAGTGAAATCCTCCCTGTCTGAGATGCTGTCTTACAAATATGCCTGACCCATTTGTATTTGTAGTCAATATAGCATTAATATAGCATTACCTCTCTATGGACAGGTGAGGTTACCAACAACAGTGAGTCACAATTTAAATGGCAGTAGACAACATAAACTTGAATATTTTTTTTTCTATAATTAATTTAAACATTGTAATTATGTATATTTTATTACAGGGTAAGTTGTTGAATGATACAATGAAAAACTAGAACGTAAGTATACAAACTTTTTAGATACATTTTAACCTAAAATCGTATAGTAACAAAAACTGTAATATAAGTATATTTTGATTAACTTGTTTTTTTTTTAAATTCATTTGTGGACTACGAAACCAGTGTGTAGTGCTAATTTGCATATCATAAGCTCATATGACTTGAAATGATACATATTTAACATAACGTTTGTTCCGTTTTTTTTTTTCTTTTTTTTTTTTTTTTACAAGAAAGTGAGTGATGACACGGGCCAAGGTATGTTGACCCATACTCGGAATTAGTGCACTGCATTTATCCCATCCAAAGTGCACACACACAGCAGTGAACACACACACACTGTGAACACACACCCGGAGCAGTGGGCAGACATTTTTTTTATATATATATATAAAAAATGTAGATATATTTTTTTTTACAGTCACAGGGCTAAATACTTTCTTTCTGTCACACTGAAGGTGTTTTTGGGGAACACTTTTAAAAGTAGTGTATCGCTTAATTGCTTTACTTAAAAAGTAACATATTACATATATAGTCATTTTTAGCACTAAAAAAGCAGCCTGATTTGTTGTCGTTTGTTGGTTTTGTTGTGCTTTTTAGCTTCAGCTAGACAGAAAGATCTCAGATATACAGTATGTTGAATATTTAATACCTCACCCAGCCCTTTTTTCCTCACACAGGACTGAGTTCATGTCATTCTCTGACCTCTGACCTCACTGGCCTCTAAATAAATCACAGACAGAGACAAAATGACATTGACTGAGGAAAATATAGAAAGAGTGACTCAGCAGGCCTATTTTTGAACTAGGGATTTAACAGTTCTTAAATTATAAATGTGCAAGGTGAGAATGAGAATGAGATAGGAAACTCTTTTGTGCCAACTCTTGATCAGACTACACAGAAACTGGAGTTGAATTTGAACATGACCTTTAGTAATCTGAGCACATAATCAGTGTAAGAGCTAATCATCTACTTTGTGTTCAACACCCTCAGGGATTATGCCATCCTTACTGTAAGTCTGTGTAATAATAATCAGCTTATCTAATCATCTAATCACTTCAGAGCAGCATAAAGATGACTAGATCATTCTTTTCTGTGTTTGTAGGCACACAACCTGCTTTACTTCCATAATGTGACAAATTATGTACAATAAGACCCATGTGTATTAAAGGAATAGTTTACCCAAAATGAAAATTTGCTTAAAATGGACCATTCAAGATGTCGATGTGTTTGTTTTTATAATCAGAACAGATTTGGAGAAATGTAGCGTTACTTCACTAATGGAGCACACCAGTGGATCCTGTGCAGTGAATGGGTGCCATCAGAATGAGGGTCCAAACAGCTGATAAAAACATTACAATAATCCATAAGTAATCCATACAACTCCAGTCCATCAATTAACATCTTGTGAAGGGAAAAGCTGTATGTTTGTAAGAACAAATACATCATTAAGGCATTTTAACTTTACAGTCTCTTCTGGCAAAAATGCAAGTTCATAATCCATAACATTGCTTTCTCCAGTCAAAAAGTCCATCCCCTGTTATTCTCTAACACCAAAATATTTGTTTAGAACAGTTTTGGACTGTTTTCAATTGTAAATGGTGCTTGATCTTTGTATATTTTTCTCTCCTGATTCAGACAGGACAAATTTTTCACTGGAGAAAGCAAAATTATGAAGAGGGGAGGAAATTAAAAATGTATCTTTTCTTTTTTTTCTTCACAATATGTTAATTAATGGACTGGAGTGGTGTGGATTACTTGAGGATTATTGTGATGTTTTTATCAGCTGTTTGGACTCTCATTCTGACGGCACCCATTCACTGCAGAGGTGAGAAAGTGATGTAATACTATATTTCTGTTCAAATCTGTTCAAATGATGAAACAAACTCATCTTCATCTTGGATGGCCTGAGAGTGAGTAAACTTTCAGAAAATGTTCATTTTGGGGTGAACTATTCCTTTAAGAAAGTGTTTTTTTGAAGAACAAAAGACATATTTAAACATTTCAAATATTTTTTAATTGCATGAACATATTTCAGTTGTCCAATTGCATGTCTATTTTTAAGAGTTTATTTAGAAAATGTTTACATCATTCTTCAATTTCTTAAACACATGCAAATGCATGTAATTTTAAAGTTAAATCTAAAACTATGAGCTCAAAATGAAATGAATAAAAGTTTCAAATCTGAATCTTGGAGTTAATGAATTCTTTTGTGTCTGGGTCATCCAGAGATGAAAGTCAGCTTGTAGGAAATGTGTCTGTCTGTGAGACCATTTCTTATTCATTTATTCATCAGATCAAATGATTCAGTGATGATTTCCACATTTTCAAATATGCTGTCATATTGTTTATTCCCTAGTAGACTGATATTGTTGTGCGTTTTTTGGTTTAGGTTAACTTGGGGATGCTGGGATGAGTCTTTTTTTGCTCTTAGACCCTTTTACTTGTGTTAAAGTTGCATTAAATACCCTTTTCCATAGTAAATAGTATGTTATTCAATTATAGTATTAAAATAATACATGTAATTTGCATATTTATAATTCATATTTCTCTCACATGATCTGTGAAACTACCATGGGTTTGAGTTGTCCTCATACAGCCCCTGCAGAAGTGTATCAATGCATAAACTCATTTTATCGGAGCGGATGGTGTAGAAGGCTATAAGAAACAGTGGAGTCAGTTACATAACAGCACTGCAGATCTCTCCTGCATACTACAGCACATACACATTGTACACGTCTATTATACTTCCACTCGCTTGTTCTCTCTGTAAATCTCACACGCTGCAATAGTCACGGCCTCGAGTCTCCTCACAGGGACCCAGAATGAGGTGCGGAAAGCCATGAAAGATGGTTACCCGTCAGTATTGTTTTTGTGTTAGTGTTCTGGAAAACCAGACTCCAAACAGAAAGTGGCCAAAGGAGCTCTTAAGAGCTTAAAATGAAACACAATGAGCTCTAAATATGTTTCAGATAGCCTGTTGGTTCAGATTAGACATTTCAAGGTTTTCTGACTATTATGTTTTCTCAAGATCATGGTCTGGCCATTGTCCTCCACTGAGGTTTGTTTTTACAGTTGCTATTTCTAGTGCGCCAATTATGCTGCATTATCCTGTTACAAGAACAGAAATGCATGATAAAGAAAGCATTATATCCTTTGCAAAATCAAGGTTTACCCCCAAGTTTTTGTTATAATTTGTTCACCGGCTGTTGTTCCAAGTCTTTGTGACTTTTTTTTACAAAATATTTTTGAAAAATGAGTTCGGACTGGGGCTATATTGAGCTCCAACATGACTTGGCTATATAGCTAAAATAAATAAATAAATATAGAGAGAGAGATGCAGTGGGCATCATTAAGATATATCTCTATATTTATGTACTTTGATCTTTGTGCACTGAACCAGTTTCAACAGGTGCTTTTATTACTTATCGCCACCCTTTCCTTTTGGCTCCACAGCCTGCCTTCACATTTCCTAGTCCGAATACAATCCTCTGTATGCTTGACTCTGTACCGCTCTTGGTTAAATATCCGGCTATTTCAACTTCCGTCTCTGTTCAGTCCTGCTCTCCGTCTACCGTAATCAACCGCAGTCTTACCTTCTGCTCTCTTTTCTTCACCTTTTCTGTGCCACCACACCAGGGCGCTGCGGCTCTGATGCACAGGGAGGCTGAAGCTCGCACAGACGGGAAGAGACAGTGCGGACGTTGAACCGGCGCCGCCAGGCCGCAAGAGAGCTTGGACGATAGGGGAGCACGAACATATAATAGAGAGGGAAGAATACGACATATTTCCACGAGTGTTCATGCATGTGCGACTACGCTGAAGTCCTTAAATCAGAGAATGCAAATAAAGTGAGGAATAGTCACTGGCTGCAGAGAGCATGTCCCTAGACATCACCTACCTAATCAAAAGGTATACACACCACGACTGCCTGAGGAGGCGCGCGGTCAGGGTGTTGCATTTGCTTAGAGTGGGTGGCGTGATTGCTCAGGGGCTTCTTCTGAAGAATGGGATACTGTGCGCTCTAGGACTACCAGCGCTCCACGCACCCGCGTACATCTGGGGAGAGTTTGTGGAAGGGGAAGGTGGTGAACTGAGCTGGCAAGACCTACCAGCCAACCCATTGCTTTTGTGAGCACAATCCTGCAAGTAAGAGACTAATGGACACTCTCAACCCACACACACCATTCTTCAAGTACGAGCCTATGGACAACAAAAACACAACTTACACCAACACACACACACACCAGTCTTCAAGTGAGAGCCTATGGACACAAACACACCATTCTTCAAGTAAGAGCCTATGGACACTCACACACACACACACACACACCATTCTTCAAGTAAGAGCCTATGGACACTCAAGTAAACACACACACATACCAATCTTCAAGTGAGAGCCTATGGACACAAACACACCATTCTTCAAGTGAGAGCTATGGACAACACACACACACACACATCTTCAAGTAAGAGCCGAAGGGACCATCACACACAACAACATCACACAATACATTACACACACATAATACACCACAACACCACCAATTTTTCAAGTAAGAGCATAATGGACACTCTATCGTCTCTCGACAACCCCCACACCCACAGCAAACTTCAGCGTAAAGAGAGCCTAATGGACTCCAACACGAACACACACACTACCCTCACACACAGAAGTTATACACACCACACAACTACAAATTTCAAGTAAGAGCCTATGGACACTCTCTCTCTGTCACACACACACACACCAATCTTCAAGTAAGAGAATATAGACACTCACACACACACACACACACACACATCTTCAAGAAGAGCTAGGACATTCTCACACAAACAACCCAATGTTCACAGTAAGAGCCTATGGACAATCGCTCTCTCTCACACACACACACACACAATCTTCAAGTAAGATAATATAGACACTCACACACACACACACACACCAATCTTCAAGTAAGAGCCTATGGACATTCTCACACACACACACCAATGTTCAAGTAAGAGCCTATGGACACACACACAGGACATTATACAGTCATTGTCATTGTGGTTTATGGTAAGTCCAACACTGAGAGGAGTTTTAACAGGGATCGTATATTTTCTGACCTACAGGAGACCATTTCCTGCTGGAGACAGAGTTACTTTCAATGGCAAGGACTGTCTGTGTCACTACTGCTCAGAGCCCATGTCTCCAGGACCCACCAAAGATGTTGTGGGACCCAGCAGTGAGTGCAGGAACCGCACATCTAAACCTTCATATGAGTTAATGTCTCACAACCGCTCAAGTTCAAATTGCCAGGGTCATATTTCAACCCAAAATCTAGATAAAATAACTAGTTTTATTCATGACAATTAAAAGCATTTCCAACCAGATTAATAAAAAGCTAATTCCCATTAGTAAAATATGTAAATAAGTATTTATACATTTGCTATGCTACCTTTATTTTTGGACCTTTTGACTTTGAATACTAAGTTACTAACTATATATTGAAATAATTTATTTGAATGTATATATATTTCATTTTAAGCTATTGATATAATATATTATAAGTCGATATCTATATATAAAGTGTGTGTGGGTGGGTGTGTGTTTGTGCGTGTATGTATATCATTAGTAATCATACTATGCGGCATTGCTTGACCAAAAAGAACAGTAAATGCAGTAAGAACTTAAACACAGTTCCAGCCCAATCAACCACAGATAATTTCCATAGTGAAAATGTGCGAATGTTATATCTTTAAACTGTAAATTTTTTACAATCATTTTTTGCTCCCTGACTTGTTGCCTGTATTAGGACTCATTAGCTCCAACATTTCGAGATCTTTAAAGGGTGAGTTCCGAACAAATGGTAAAATTAGCCATGTTCGTTTGTTGGGTGAACTACACCTTTAAGTGAAATACTGTACCATAATCACCGATCGCAACAAAATCTAAAGTAAGTAAGAAATCAGAAAAATAAATAATACACAATGCAAAAAAGGCTATTTTATACAGAGTGTAATAATGTTAATCCTTATTCATTTTTTTTTTTTTTTTAGGCAAAATCTACTCAAATTTAAAACCAAAAGTGTCTAGCCAAGAAGGATCAAGAAGTGTTTGCCACATTTCCTATAAACATTTATAATTATTTAATTTTGATTGCAAGTTAAACATTTATACTCAGATTGAACACACTTCCTTAAGTTCACCCAAAAATGAAAATTTGATGTTTATCTGCTTACCCCCAGGGCATCCAAGATGTAGGTGACTTTGTTTCTTCAGTAGAACACAAATGGAGATTTTTAACTCAAACCGTTGCAGTCTGTCAGTCGTATAATGTCAGTGGATGGGAATCACGGCTTTGAGAGTCATAAAACATACATAAACAAAACCAAATTAAACCCTGTGTCTCGTGACGATACATTGATGTGTAAAGACACGAAACGATCGGTCTGTGCAAGAAACTGAACAGTATTTATATTGTTTTTTACCTCTGATTTTCACCACAATGTTTGAACTGTCCTGAGCGCGTTCGCGTCTTCTTCAGCCTGCGTGTGAGGCGCCGCCTTCTTCCTCTTTAACAGTATAAAAACTATCCCTTTAATGCATATTTAAACTTATTAAAGAAATAAAACATACCGTCAGCGTACATTAACTATAGTAAAAGTATCCACACAGTAGCTTAATGGGAAAGAAAGTGATTGTATAAAATCCTGTAAAGCCACTTAGAGATCCTCTGGCATGGATATACATGTGAAACGGTAAATTATTCAGACCCTCCATCTCCCTTTGTTCCCTTTTCCGTGCGTTTGGGGGCTTTTTGGCCAGGATCCACCTACTATAATAAATAAATAATATTAATTTCCACTTAAGCCTTTAAGCTCGACTACTAAAGCCATTGGTCTTCTTTCATCTACAATATATAAAGTAAAATGTGAAGAAAAAAAACACCAGGCAAATATCACGAATGGAGTTAATGCAGCAATGTTGCTGATACAGGCCACTGTGTGAGTCAATAGTGTCCTGATGTAATAGATCAAGACCCTTGCTAGATCCCAAAGTTGTGTTCATAAAATGCTGATTCATGACATAGTGATCAAGTCTAAAAAATGGTTTGCATGCCTTTGCACAAAAATAATGGCCCAACCTGAGTTGTTTGTGTGAAACTTCAGAATTCAAAGATGTTTTTTAACAGGAAAAAGCATCAGTCGAGTTAGTCTGAGTGTCAGATGAGTTTTTCTTGTGTGTGTGTGTTTCAGGTTGTGCGGGCTGTGGCAGAGATATTAAGAACGGTCAGGCTCTGTTGGCTCTAGAGTGTCAGTGGCATTTGGGCTGTTTTAAATGTAAGGCCTGTGCCAAAGTATTGACTGGAGAATACATCAGCAAGTAAGACACATTTATACACACAATCCATCAATTTCATCCAAAATGATGGATGACGGTTATGCATTGGTTTGTTTTCTGTATGTGTGCAGAGATGGTGCCCCCTACTGTGAGCCGCGAATTTTCATTCAGGTCTGTTGGATTGCATGTCCCAGGGTGAAAATGTCAGAGTCATCACCGGGATAAGTCCGGAGACAGAACACACACACAAACACACACACACACACACACACACACACACACACACACACACACAGGTCTGAACTGATAACAAACTGACACCTTGAAATACTTTTTTTGTGGCTTTTACTTTTTTTCTTTGAGCAGTGTTGTTATTGTTAACTAAAGCTATTAAAAAGTTTTTTATAAGTGAAATAAAAATATCTTGAAATTTTATTAAATGAACAAACTTGGCAGCTAAATGAAATAAGAAAGTTAAGTCTAAAATGACATTATAAAACTGTAAAAACTGAAGGCACATGGCACTACTAAAAATAAAAAACGCAATAATAATGAAAGGGTTCTAATTTATAATAATACTAAAATAACATGGCTTTGAGGTCATTCCGGGTACAAAAAAAATCAGTTTTTGAAGTTGAAAATGAAACCTACTGGAGTATGTATTACCAAAAAAGATAAACTATTAGGGCTTTCTTCGCCAATTTACAGTGTTGAGAAGTCAATGGTGTCCTTGCTGTTTCTTTGTGAAATGTACTAGCCATTTATGAGTGAAAATATTGTATACACCTTTTTTTTCAGTGAACATAATGCACAGATATACACACATTTAAAACAAACAGTTTCTATCAGTTTCTTTTTCTAGAAAATGCTCTAAAAATATTGGTGCAATTTCTTTGTAGGGACATTAACGGAGGCTTGAGGAAACAAATGCACCACAAAATACAAAAAAAAAAGAGGAGCAAAAAAAAAAATGCTCCTTCACAATTAAACCAAATCTATTTCGGCTGTCGCAGATAAAGTCGAAAATGAAATGCAAAGTGTCGATTGCAGCATTAAATTGAGATCTGCTCTTGTTGCATCAGTTGTCTTTTAATGCATTGTTGCAGTGTTGAGCGTTATAACCAGTCACGCATGTTTCTGTTGAGTAAATGAATGCAATTTACTGAAATCAGAATGTACGTCTATTAACGTCATAGAAGTTCTTTTCTTAATAGAAAAGTTCATTTCTGACCCTGACCTGCACCCAATCTAACGCATTAACATTAAGCAGAAAGTAGCGTAAAATCTTAAGCGAATAATTTGATAGCCTAACATTTAGACACTTCAGCACCCTGTCAGAATATGTCCAACTTCCTGTTTGAATAGGAAATGTGTCAACACAGGAAAGAAAATTGCATTCATCGAATGAGCCATCAAGTGACAACCCAACACAGTACTGAAATATTTTGTTTAGATTGTAATCAGTTGCTTAATTCCCTGCATTAAAAGTTCTGGTCAGCACAAACCATGTTTATCTACAGTATGTATTTAATGTAGTCCTTATTTTTCTTATCAAGATTTTTCAGAACAGACCTGTGACCCATTTTGGAATCCTAACCCACCGTTAACGAATCGCTGTTTTTAGATGAACAGTATATTTATCACTTGACCGCACAAATCATACTCCTGTATGTCCCACAACAAAACACACTGATTGCGACACAAATCTGCAGCATAAAAACAATTTAAGCACTTCTGATCTCTCGCATATAACCGTCTAGAGTTTCACAACAGGCTCACAGCAGACTCCACAGTATTGCAACAGGAAGTTTCATCCAGTTAATTGAATCTGATTGGCTGTGAGAGAGACAGTTGCTTTTTCTCATCACACTTGTGACTGTTTTCCTGTTTGTTGTAATGGAATGTGTTTGTGCATCGCTGCTCAGGAGTGAAAGGGACTTTGTATAAATTACTTTGAGTAGTTTCACAAGATACTGCACAGGACCTGTAAGTCTCTCTCAAGACTGGTTGTTGTTTATGAATGTAAAAATAAATTACATAATAATTGTAAACAATGTTAAAATGACTAGTAAATTTAACAAATAATTACAGAAGCAGCATGTGAATTAAACATGAAATAATCCTTGATTGTGCATTAATCATTAAATTGTTAAATTAAGCATTGAATTAAATGTGAAATTTTGAAGAAGAAAACTGTATTTTAGAAGAAAACTGTCCAGTAGTCTTTGTTTTATTTACAACTTTAAAAAAATCATTTTGAAAACAAAAGGTTTCAGATGATTTCAACTCTTTAAAGAGAGTCTGCGAACACAGAACATTTCTGTATTCTATTTGATAAGCTTGTTGGTTCTGGTCGTTTGAATAAAATATGTGTCGTCTCACATGATACACATGCAAAACATCAGCTTCTCTATAACAGTCTGTTTGAGTTCTCTGTAATAGCTGTTATACAGTTTAACTTTGAGCGTGTGTTTCTCCACAGGCAGGGGGCAAGCACTACCACCCCAGCTGTGCTCGCTGTAGCAGGTGTAACCAGATGTTTACTGAAGGAGAGGAGATGTACCTGCAGGGTGAGTCTCACCCTTTACAGATGCCACATATAATATACATTTATTCTGCAGAATGCTTGAACCTTTGTCATTTTACTAAAACAGAATCTCAAAAGACTTTTTTTTATGATTTAACAGGCCTGGTCAACTATTGTGACCAGCACTATTATGAAGTAATCATGTAAATTCACTGTAAATAATTGTAGAAAGTTTCATCAGAGCTGTGCTTGACATGTGGCTCTGGATTTGACTGGTCCGAGTTTGCTACGGTGGACTGAGCTTTTTTAACACATTAATTTGATCTTTTTGATGTCAATATTTAATTAATGTCAGAGTCATTTAAATTAAGTGTATTTGTTTTGTATTATTATTATTTTTAGCTATTTAATTGCTGGACTATGTTTAATCAAATAAATACATTTTTTATAATTCAAATAATAAACTGACAGTGGTTTGGTTTACAGTGAGGTTTTTGTTGTCTAGTTTCTCTGGATCATTTTAGCTGAGTACATGGATTTTGAAAAATAAATCTTGAATGCCTGGGACTAAAGAGCTATTTTTAATTTAGATGTATGTATTTTCTATTTATTTATATTGTATTGTCTTATGTATGCTATCTATAGCATGGCGGCAGGCAGCGATACACTATAGCATTCAAAAGTTTGGGTTTGATTTTTTAAATGTTTTTGAAAGATGTATCTTATGCTATTTTAGGATGCATTTATTTGATCAAAAATGCAGTTAAAACTATAATATTGTGAAGTGTTATTAGAATTTAAAGTGTAAATTATTCCTGTGATGCAAAGCTGAATTTTCAGCATCATTACTCCAGTGCATTTGAAATAGAAATCTTTTGTGAAATAATACAAATTAGATGTCTTTCCTGCCACTTTCGATCACAATTTAATGCATCTTTGCTGATTAAAACAATTAATTTCTCACAATATAGGCTAGTTATTTTTTATGATATTTTAGCAGAATGACTGAAGAAACGCCACAAAAAGGTCAGATGCTTTGTCAAAAAGAGACCCAATTGATATGACTTAATTATTTTTTACCATCTGTTTTTACTGTTTATGCAGGATCAACAGTTTGGCATCCAAGCTGTAAACATTCACCCAGAGGCGAGGAGACACAGCGGGTACGGTCCTTTCCATGTCATTCAGTGTTTACATGTGTGTCCTGTGTTTTTGCTCTCTGTACGTTCTTCTCTACTAACACTTTTCTGAAAGTAAACAGATATTATTGTTAGCTGTGAGGTTGTACTTTCTCCTTCTGGCTGTTTTTAGTAGACTTGTCGCTTAAACAATCATTCCGGGGACATCCCTAATAGACTGTGGTTCACAATCTTGTGTGATGTCCAACCAAACCCCTGTGTCTTCCTCCACAGCTATTGCCTGCGTCTCTAGCTCTCCTCAGCAAAACAGAAAGGCAGGTACTGTACTCGCTGTTAGCTGCGCCATGGCATCGCATGACCATGTGCTGGCCCCTGGAGGCGGCAGGCTGCTGTGCTCCTGACTGGCAGCTACACTGCCGTGCTCAGACCGCCTGCTCTCAGTTTTAGCCATAAACCATCATTAACATCTGGTTTGGTCCATCTCACAGACGCTAGTGCTACGGAACAGAGAGTTTTTGCCCAGTTCCTCTGTTATTGTGCCAAACAGGCCTCAAATCAAGCTAAGCTGCTGTAATCACGCATGGTGCATTTCAGCATTTCAGCATTTCAATATGCTGAGTAATATCAGATGTACTTGCATTTTGATCCTCAAGCATTTCCTGCCATCGGAAACATGAAATTGCCATCGATGAGTCTCATTCATTGTGTGGAAGGCAAATGAATGATTTCTTTTAGGTTTGTTTCCAGGATGCTGTCATTATTTAGTCATAATCCGTCACAATATGTCATTGTTTACAGGTTAAAGTTTTCTAACATTTATATTTGAATATGTTATATATATTACAGCATGTATATTTTGATGCTAAGGATTTATTTATGTATTTTTAATATATTTTCCTCGCACTCGTTTTAGATTTGTTGTGCATTCTTTGTTGTTTATGATGAGTCTTAGTCTTGATCAGCTGATTGATTTTCTGCAGCATGATTGGCCAGTAGGCCATGAATATTTTAATATGTCATAATGTATCTCTTTACATGTGCAAGCAGTCACAAAATGTGTTGACGTATAAAAGTTAGACTACATTAGGCTCATGTGATGCGCAGTAAAACAACTCTTCTGGTAAAGGCTAATGCAACATTTATCAGGTTTACTGAATAATCACGTCAGTGGTGAACATCCAGTGGTTTAGCGGAAAATGCAAGTGCAGATGTTTTTATTTATTGCTTATGTTATACATTGGTTGTTGGTTCTAAACCTGTGCTTGTTCCACAGCCGACACGCTCGTCGTCCGAGAGTATATGTTCCAGACCTGGTTCAAGCATACCTAGCTCACCGGGTCACACCATATATGTAAGTGTATCGCTTCAGCATAGTGTAAATATATTTCCACAAAAATATTAAGCAGCATTGATAAAGTTAGAACGTTTTGCTCGCCAAATCGCGTATTAGAATGATTTCTGAAAGATCATATGACACTGAAGACTGGAGTAATGATGCTGAAAATTCAGCTTTGGATCACAGAAATAAATTACATTTCACAGAATATTCAAATAGAAAACAGTTATTTTAAATTGTAATAATATTTCACAATATTACCGTTTTTTTGATCAAATAAAAGCACTCTTGGTGACTTCTTTCAAAAAATATTGGTTACACTTTATTTTAGGGTGTCCTTGTTACAATGTAATTATACATTTAAGTACTGAGTAATATTAATTAACTACATGTACTTACTATAGGGTTAGGGTTAGGATTAGGGTTTGGCTTAGGGTTATTTGCATGCAATTATGCATAATTAATTGTTATTGTAATAGTAAGTACATGTAACGTGTAACAAGAACACCTTAAAATAAAGAGTTACCCAACAGTTGTACCAAATCAAACTTGTAAGACGGTAGCGTAAGTGCTTAAACTATCATACCTTTTATTGAACTTTACAGTGTTATAAATTGGCTTAGCCGAGACCTCTTGTAGCTTTCTGGCTGTTAAAACTTATAGAAGTCCTCTGTCTGATAGATGGCTCTCTTTCCTGTTACTGGAATCCTGACCAGCATTGTTAAAAATTAATGTTAACTTAGTAAAGCATCACGAACGTAAGTGGGCTTTTGATTTATTATATTTAAAGGGGTCATATGGACATTTCTAAAAAATAACATTATTTGTGTATTGGTGTAATGAAATTTGTTTATGCTGTTTAAGGTTAAAAAACAAATTATTTTCCACATACTGTAACATTATTGTTTCTCCTCTATGCCCAGTCTTTCTGAAACGAGTTGATTTTTACAAAGCTCATCTGTCTGAAAAAAGCGAGGTGTGCTGTGATTGGCAAACTATCAAGTGCGTTTTGATTGGCCGAATACCTCAAACGTGTAAAGGAAATGTTACGCCCCTTACCATACTATGATGCCGTGTCCCAGCACGATGAGACAAAACCAATAAAACCCATTATAACGAGGCATTTGTTGCATCCAGTGGGGACATAATTATGATTATAATGACTTACATACTGTCATCTTAAGCGTTACGTTGCAATGTGCCACGTAAACATAAAACCATGTCTACATCTGTGATCGGAGAAATGACAAACAAGCGATACTCTACACTGCTCAAAACTCGCATTTGAATCATCAGTGGAAAATCCTTTAAATATGAAAACGTACTTACAGTCTGTGACTGAGTCAGCATTCTTTGTCAGAACACCGGCATTGTAGGCTACTCTCCAGGAAACAGTCCTGTCCTCCGTAAAATACCGTTGTTCACATCTGAATATTTGGTTTGAGCTGTTCTGGAACAGTGTTGTAAATACAACTTAACCACTGATTTCTAGTTGTGTCATCTTTTGGAAGACCAAACAAAGTAGTCTCGCTTTTCCCAACAAAACCATTTACAGAGACTCTCAAGGACATGACGGTGGCGGGTACGGGCGGTAGCGCAATAAACAACAGCTGCGAATAAAAGGACGCCTTCTTTCTTTGCGTGAACATTTGGACGGTGTTATGCAAATCTTCCCACACAGTGACGTAGACATGTGGGGGCGTGTTTAAACAAGGCGTTTTTGGAGGGCGTGGACGAGTCTCAACTTTTATAAAGAATATCTCTTTGGGTTTGAGACTTTAGTCTTTGTAACTTTACAGATATTCTTTATGCACCAACAGCTTGTAACACTCCAAAGAGAAAGGAAAACTTGAAATCGCATCATATGACCCCTTGAAATGCTCATGCTCAGCCCCTTACATTGGTCTGGAAGAGGCTTTTTATATAACTTTATATTTTCACTGCTGTCATGTAGAAACGCAGATTTATGTGTGACTCCGTGTGTGTTTGTGTCCCCTAGGCAAAAGTAGACAATGAGATCCTTGATTACAGGGATTTAGCAGCCATTCCCAGGGTCAAAGCCATTTATGACATTGAGCGTCCAGATCTAATCAACTATGAGCCACTTTACACCACCTCACTGGATGAGTCAGAGGAGAGAGAGAGTGTGGGAGAGGTAAAAATAAGTCAAACCGAAGCTCTGTTCCAAGCCCTAGTGACCTCTCTATCTAGACAGCTTTATAGGTCACGCGCTTCTGATGTGAAGACTGGTTCAGTAGGGAGCAAAATTATGCCACATTCTAGGCAAATTCTACAGCAGCATTGCATATATGCACTTAAATTTGATTCATCAGATGAAATTATTATATGATATTATAGGATGCTGCTTTAGAAGGCACTTAAACAGGAATGCCGCAAACTAGGGTTTGAAACAGAGCTCTTGAGTTCAGTATGGTATTGAACACAGACTTAATAAATTTTTTTCTGCTTATATAAAAGTGATATGTATTCCCTTACAGTAGTACTTTATTTCACGTTCACCTGGCAACACCTTTCTTTTGACAGCTGCAGAGCTCCAGGAGAGAGTGTTCGCCTATGCCAGAAGACAGAGTAAGTTGACCTTTCACATGACCTTTCACATGTCTGCTGATAGGCTGTTCCACTCAATCTTTCTCATATTATTGGTGCTGTCCTAAATCCCACACTCGATGTGGAGTAGCAGTCTTGTAGTAGTCCAGGAGATTGTATTGTGTCCTATTTCTGATTTTATGATTCAGATGGATGCTCAAGAGTGCTCTTTTGTAGCCGCTAAGGCCACACAAATTATCTGCAGGGCATCCAGATATTTTTCTTTACTTTTTAAACTTAAGTCCTATAATTTTCCATTTGTAAAAAGTGGCAGTAGAAATATTTATAATGTTACAAAAGATTTCTGTTTCAAATAAATGCTGTTCTTTTGAACTTTCTATTCATCAAAGAATTCTGAAAAAAAGTATCAGCATTTCCACAAAACTATTGTGCAGCACTGCTTTCAATATGATAATAATGTATTTAATTTCCATGAATATATAGACCAAAATGCAAAAATAAAGAAATAAAAAAAGCAAAATATGATTTCTCATTTCTCAAAGTATAATTTCTCAGATTTGATTTTGGGTTCACCGCCATAAAATTGTATATATATAATATATAAAATAATAATAAAAAACAACAAGTTTCTTTGTATAGTATTTGAATTTTTTCCCCTCTTGTTTCAGACCCGGTCACCCACACCAACTTGCGAGGTGAGTCAGATTTAGAGTTTTATTTATTACTTATGTGCTTTATTGGAAAAATACAGTTTAATTTTCATTTCAAATATTCAAGAATTTATGCAAAGATTTTGTACTGTAAGTGGATCACATTTAGATGTTCAGATGAAACAATAGTGTTTTTTTTTTTAACGGTGCATGTTTCCTGTATTCACCAGGGTTACTACGAGATGAGAGAACGAATACTCCATCGGTCGACAAGTCAGGGCTCCATTGGCTCGCCCATTTACAACCGCCACAATTACACTCCCACCCTGTCACGCTCACCACAGCACTTCCACAGACCCGGTGAGCTATGTGTCCATCAGTCTGCTGTGCTCGAAAGACTAATATTAAAATTTCATCAAATCAATTTCTCTTTTCCTTCCATGGATTATTTACAGTTATCTAATATGACTTTGTGCTCCCACAGTGCAAAATTGAGTTTTAAAATAGAGAAAGACCAAATCTTCTCTAAAAACTCTAAAAAGGGCTGGGTGTTATAGCAAGTATTCTCATTTGAATTTGAATTTTCGTGATATTTTCATAATTAATTGTGAACTTAATGTTCACTCATATGTCATTTTTCATGTATTAAATGGTTTTATGTAGATAAATGTAACAGTGCCTAATAATAAATAACCAGATCAGTGATCAAGTAACCTTCTATATTTATTTTTAAAAAATTACATAAAAAAATAGTTGTGTGTAATATCTATAATATAGTATAGGATAATATATACAGTATATATATATATATATCATTTTTTTTTTTTTTGTTTTTTCGACTTAATCCCTTGTATAGTTAGTGAAATTTTTTATATATCGTACAACCAGTGTGTAAACATGGCTTAATTTAGTTTTTTCGCATTCTAATTTTTCTAAATTCTAACTCTGTCTTTTCGATTGGTTCAATTAATTTTTTTTTTTTTTTTTACCATTAAATCCCTTAGTTTAGTGTGTGTATATTTTGGTACCCCTTTAAGGTGTCCTTGTTACATATGTTACATGTACTTACTATTATAACAACAATAAATTATGCATAATTACATGCAAGTAACCCTAATCCTAACCCTAACCATATAGTAAATACATGTAATTAATTAATATTACTCAGTATTTAAATGTATAATCACACTGTAACAAGGACACCTTAAAATAAAGTGCAACTGTATATTTTTATTTATTAAAATAGTGTGTAAACATGGCGTATATCAATATATATATTTCGCCCAGCCCTAATCTGAATTATTCTCCCTATTGACTTTGACCGTGTTTGTGATTGGAGGCACTGAGCCGTCCAGTGGTCGGAGTTCCCCAGGGGCCAGCACCCCTCCTCTCCCTCTGACTCCTAAACATTTTCACCTGCCAGGTACTGTTGGAGTCTTCCAGCGGCCCACTGTGTGTCAATCCCAGCATGCCCCTGTGTCTAAGCACATGTTCACCATTCATAGCACTTTCTGTGTCTGGTTATCTCTCTGTCTTAAAGCAACAGTTCACACAGAAATGAAAAGTCTGCACGATCAAACACCCCTAACATTTTCTTTCAGAAAATGACCAGATCTTTCTTTGGTAATAGCATATCCAAAGTGTATGTGGTGCAGTTGTCAGTTTTTCAGATTTGATTGTTTATTGGTGCATTTTGTATGTGTTATCGATTTTGTTTCTCCTTTTAAAACCCAATATCTGTTATATTAAGAACTAAAATTAACTAATTTGACTTTTCCTTTCTTTCAGATCAAGGAGTAAACATCTACAGAAAACCCCCTATCTACAAACAGCATGGTACAGTCATTCAGAATCTTTGAATTCAATGCTTTATCTTTCACAATAAAGAGATGATTAGAATTTTGACACATGCCTGTTGATTTATAATGTACAAGCAGTGTTTCCCAGCCATTTTTGTCTTATGTACCCACACAGCTCAGTATTAAGTCACCAACCTCAAAACGTATAACTCTAATTATACTGGATATCATTTAGCATTATCATTAAAGGGATAGTTCACCCAAAAGTGAAAATTTGATGTTTACCTGCTTACCCCCAGGGCATCCAAGATGTAGGTGACTTTGTTTCTTCAGTAGAACACATATGATGATTTTTAACTTTAACCGTTGCAGTCTATCAGTCGTATAATGCATGGCAATGGTAACAAAATCTATGAGAGTAAAAAAAACATGCACAGACAAATCCAAATTAAACCCTGTGGCTCGTGACGACACACTGATGTCCTAAGACACGAAACGATCGGTTTGTGCGAGAAACCGAACAGTATTTATATAATTTTTTTTTACCTCTAATGCAACACTATGTCCAATTTCCTTGAGCGCATGCACGACTTCCGGTGTGTGAGGTGTGTACTCGCTCTGGCGTAGTTTACGTTAATGGGTGTGTTGATATCCAGCCGAAGAGCAATCAACTATAACTTCAGGCGAGCAGGCTCAGAAATTGGGAATACGTGGAAAGCCACCATTCCCGAATGAGTTCGCAGGAGAGAACGTAATCTTTTAGTTTTAAGTCGGTTTGAACAATCCGGATAAGCGCAAGTAAGTACCATTTTGATTAGCCGTCGTACCTACAATGACTGTGCACTGTGTAAACAATGAGTGACGTATACGCGCGAGAGATCACTTCCGGCGCTTGCGTAAACTACGCCAGAGCGCGTACACACCTCACGCACCGGATGCCGTGCGCACGCCCAAAGACAGTTGGACATAGTGGTGTATTAGAGGTAAAAAAAAATTATATAAATACTGTCGGTTTCTGGCACAAACCGATCGTTTCATGTCTTAGGACATCAATGTGTCGTCACGAGCCGCAGGGTTTAATTTGGATTTGTCTGTGCATGTTTTTTTTACTCTCATAGATTTTGTTACCATTGCCATGCATAATACGACTGATAGACTGCAACGCTTTTAAAGTTAAAAATCTTCATTTGTGTTCTACTGAAGAACAAAGTCACCTACATCTTGGTTGCCCTGGGGGTAAGCAGATAAACATCACATTTTCTTTTTGGGTGAACTATCCCTTTAATGTTATTTAAATGCTCATTATTATGATTCACGTTGTAATCAACGTGGTCCAGGCACTATGTTAAGACCTATTATGAGTTAGTCAAGTCTTAATTTTCAGATTCAAATTAGACCAGTCTACACTTTTATGTAACTGAATTAAAAAAATGATGACTATATAATTATTACAGCTAGAACATTTGTCAAAATTAAAGTAATTTGCACTCTGCATGGTGAAATTTAAATGCCATAGAGGTTCAAGTATGAAATATCACACAACAGCAAATGCATTGCCAATGGTACAAATTTTAATGAGAAGCTACAACTTTTTTTAACAATGCAAAATCAAAAAATGTTAAGCACACCCTGAGGCACATGCACCCCTGGTTGGGAACCGCTGTTTTTAAAGGGATAGTTCCCTTAGAAATGAAAACATCCAAGATGTTAGATAAGTTTGTTTCTTCATCCTCTGCAGTGAATGGGTGCCGTCAGAATGAGAGTCCAAACAGTTGATACCAAACAATCAAAATTAATCCTCAGTATCCACACAACCACACCAGTCTATCAATTAAATTAAGATCTTATGAAGCAAATAACTGTGTTTGTATGAAACAAATCCATCATTAAGATGTTTTAACTTTAATACTAATGTATTTTGGCCAGAAGCGAAAGTTTAGAGTACATAAGTATTAGAGTACATTAGTATTAGAGTACATAAGACATAATAACACTTCGTCCAGTGTCCATCCCCTGTTGTCCTCTCACATAAAAATCCACCAGCATATTTGTTTAGAACTGTTTTTGCTTGATCTGTGGATATTTCTCTCCTGATACAGATGAGACCATTTTTTTCACTGGAGATAGCAATATTATGGATAGAGGACTCGTATCTTAGCCTGGAGCAACAGTTTCAAAGTTAAAAACATCTTAACGTTGGATTTATTTCTTGCAAACATACAGCTTTTCACTTCACAGGATGTTAATGGACTGGAGTTGTGTGGATTACTTGTGGAATCATGTGAATTACCTTTCAGCTGTTTGGACTCTCATTCTGACGGCACCCATTCACTGCACAGGATCCACTGCTGAGCAAGTGATGTAACGCTAAATTTCTTCAAATCTGTTCTGATGAGTAAACAAACTCATCTACATCTTGAATTTTCAACAAATTTTCATTTTTTGCGAACTATTTCTTTAAGTATTGCATTGTGAAGATTGCATCTGATTGAGTTCTTAAGATGCTTGCCTGTATTTACTTATTACTTTTTATTGGTTGTGTTTAAAGTTTTATATACTGTAGCTTGATAATTGCAAGCATTAAAGCTCTCATGTTGAGAAACTAGCTGCTCTGTTTACTGGTAAAGTCAGTTAAGTTTTATTCAGCATCTGCATGACTTTTAAAACAACATAATATTCAGGCAAGACTGACAATGTATACTGTGCAAAGACTGCATGTTTTCTTTAATGCTGCTTGGCTTACAACAGCAGGTCAATAAAAAGACAGATCTTAACAGTTCATCGGTAACCTAGTTAACAGCCAAGGTTGTTTAAAGTTACCTTAACAAACTAGCAGCCAGAAGATTTTTATTGAGAGAAAATCAATGTCAAGGAAATTCTGAATATTTCACATCATGACTGTGTATGGTTTGTATGTCATTTTACCATATTTCTGTGTTTTGTTTGTTTGTTTTTATTTGGAAACTGTGAGTCCCTCCACCTCATTAATATCTGCTTGTGTGCCAATTAAACACCACCTCAATGTAAACATGTAAGTATTGTTTGAAGTCTTCTCAACTGAGCTCATTTCACTATTAATATTAATCAACCGATCAGTCAAATCATCATTAAAGCATCTTCTCCTGATGAGTGCCTGATGAGCTTTCATTCATATTCATAAATAACAAAACTTGCAAAAAATTGCAAGATTTTTTTAAAGTTAGATATGCATAGTATCTGCTAATGTATTTACTGACCCCTTATTTCCAAAACTGGTAATATCATATTTGCTATTTGAAAAAAAAAAGATTACATTGATTTTAAAATGAGAAATTACACCCTAGTATTATTGTTTGTCAACAAGCATTCAAAAAAGAAAAAAAATGGGCTAAATCTTAAATTTGTTGACATTTAAAGGGGTCATTATCATACTTTTTGTATTATTAATAATTTTCCCCCCAAGGGTCCATTTATAATGTTAGTATATCATATCTATGTCAACACATTATAAGTTGACAGTTTTCCACTGCCTCTCTGACCCTTAGAATCAACTTTTTTTTTTTTTTTTTGTGCCGCTGTTCCTTCTTCGCATGTGAAATGAGATACAACGCTTTTGCTCTTGCTTATGAGCTGCAGGTTTGCTGTTGAGTTCTCTTGTATTGTTCTACTCCATCCCTAAATAATCTCCACTGAATTTGCATGTGCAGCTAAATCTGTTAAAATCAGCATAAAAATGATTTGATCTTGTTCAAAATAAATAATAATCAAATGCCGAGCTGTAGGTGCTACACACCAGAGTTACTATAGTTAAATTAAAAACAAAATTAAATGAAATAAACTGTAACTCAAATGAAATTGTGTGTGTGTGTGTGTTAGCTGTTCCCAAAGCAACATTTTTCATTTAGTTGTACATGATATAAAAGGTTAAGAAAAATTATTGAGCATATAAAAAAAAAAAAATACAACAAAATTACTAAACTTAAAATGCAAAATAAAAAAAAGAAGAAAAAAAAGGCAAACACACAATATGAAAAACCTATCACAAATATTATAATTAATAATAATAATTTTAAAAAAGTAAAACTGCTACACACAGCCAGGAACAGCACAATGTTTGGCCGAATGTGTCTTCATCCATACTATTGAAAAAAAAAATAATTTAATATTAGTTTATAATCAGTCTGATGTCAGTAAATTTAGAACAAGAGGGGGTTTTATTTCAGCTTAGTTGGAAATGGGATTATTCATGATAATTAAATGTTGCTATATTTATCCATAGATGAATTCAGCAGGTCGGATCCCACTGTCTGCGTATTAACATTTGCAATGCATTCTAACGCCAGTGATGGTTTGTCAGATTGCTGCATGGTTTATTTTGGCTGTGTGATAAGCTATGGCTTATGATATAGCTATGCATGTTTAGCATGCAAGCAGACAGCCAATAGCCTCCAGTAGTAAATATTGCATTTTCTTTGCTTTAAATAGTGAATGTGGGTTATCAGAGGCCATAAACCCATGACCATATGCCACATATGGCTTGTAGCAGGCTTTTTCTGCTATCTGTTGGTTAGATGTTGGTCTGGCCACACTGATGGTCCACAGCCTCCCCCCGGTTTATTGATCTAGATTCAGCTGCTTTTGCAGCCCAGAGCAAGTCTGCTGATGACATCATCAAATCGGCCAAATTCCCCTCGGCGTACACCCCTGGTCCAGACTACCCAGCAAAGATCGAGACAGACTGCTGGTCCTTCCCGATCTCCCATGCTGCCCTAGGTACTGTGGTCACCCATGATACATCTGTTCCCACAGTCTCGGTGCTTCTGCCTTGTTCAAGTTTACCCAAAATCAACAATTTCCCATCATTTACTCACCCACATGTTTTTTAGGCTCTGTATTATTATGACACAATTGAGGTGTTTCACAAAAAAATAAAAAAATTATAATTCGGTGAACTATAACCTTAATCTGAGGATTTAAAGCAGATGTATAAACAGATTTTTCTAGATAAAGTAAAATGCTAGTGTTAATTAAGCTGCTTTTGCTCTGAACAAAATGTGGTCTATTTTCACTCAGAAATTGCTAGTAATTTTTACAATTATTTACATAGATTCTATGCAGTAAATCGGTACGTTTTTTATACAGTGTTCGTGATTTAGGTATTAATAGTTTAATATTCAATATCAAATTTTATTCTTATATACAGTAGTTTTTCTCACAGTGTTGTAAGAGTTTGTTTATTGAACAAACACACACACAGCATCTTTCTAATGCTGAATTGGCATAAAAATGAAATAAAAACATTAAATAGTTTAACATTAAAAAAGGTTGAAATCGCCCAGCTAACAGAGAATCTTCTCAGAACATTCTGGCATGGTTCTTTCAAAGTTATGACCAAACATTCTTCCAGTAATGTAAATCGAACATTTGTTCAAAGTTACCTGGTCTTTAATAATGTTCTCAAAACATTAGCACAAAAACATTATTTATAATCACTGTGGACGTTTTCTGAAACATTTTATTTGGACGTTCATCAAACATTTTTTAATGTTACTACTTGTTTCAGAATGTTCAGAGAACATTCAAAACTAACATTTCCATAACATTTGCAAAACTGTAAAATGGAATGTTCCTTTTTTAAAGGGGTGGTTAGTGAAAATTCTATCATTAATTACTCACCCTCGTGTTGTTCGAAACCCGTACGACCTTCGTTCATCTTCGGGAACACAATTTAAGATATTTTTGATGAACTATGAGGACTCTCTGACCCTCCCATAGACAGCAAGGTAACTACCACGTTCAAGGTCCAGAAAAGTACCAAGATGATCGCCAAAGTAGTCCTTGTGCATCGTGGTTAAACTGTAAAGTTACGAAACTATCATGATGCGGCGCTGATCCAGATCCGACGTAATGACGTCATCACGCCGGATCTGGGTCAGCGCCGCCACACACTCGCGTCATGGTACTGTCGTGAACGCGCGTCCAAAGTCACGCAGTAGAGACGAAAATGTGGAATAAAGTCGTTATTTTTGTTTTCTTTACGCAAAAAAGTATTCTCGTGGCTTCGTAACTTTACAGTTAAACCACTGATGTCACACGGATTACTTTGTCGATCATCTTGGTACTTTTCTGGACCTTGAACGTGGTAGTTACCTTGCTGTCTATGGGAGGGTCAGAGAGCCCTCAGATTTCATCAGAAATATCTTAAATTGTGTTCTGAAGATGAACGAAGGTCTTACGGGTTTCGAACAACACGAGGGTGAGTAATTAATGACAGAATTTTCATTTTTGGGTGAACTAACTCTTTAACATTCAAATTACCAAGAAAAAAATAAACGTTTCAACCGGATCCAGATAGCTTTCAGAAATATAGTTTTCGTAACTTAATGAGAAAGCTACTGTAGCAAAATGTTCTTAGAACATATTTTGTTAGCTGGGCGAATACCGAGATTGACTTCAAACATTTGTGTTTCTTTCTGTCTTTCTGTCCATGTGTTACTGTGTAATCATTTTTCTTGAGGTAATACACGTGATTATTTCACTTCTATTCTGTAAACTGTAGCTCTGTAAGTATCAGGAGTTAGAAAAACATAGACTGGCTTTCTACTCTGTCTTTTGCATTAGCTCTCCTCCTCCATCCTTGATTCATACAATTGTGTGTGTGAATGTGTTCTATTAATATGTTGTTGTTGCTGTTGTTGTGCTGCTCAGGAACAGACGAGAGGAGCAGGTCAAGAGAGGAGGATGAGGAGGAGCTCCAGAAACGCAGACAGGTTCAGGAGGAACATCTCAACAGGGTCTGGAGATGTCTGTTATTAAAAGAATGATGCAACCTGCTCAACAATGCAATTCAAAGACTAAAATGATTCTTGTTTCTGATTCCAGATCCAATCTGGTTTGGGGAAAATGATTCTTAAAGAGGAGATGGCGAAAGAGATGATCCGAGAGCGTCATGCACGGAGCCTGTCAGCACAGCGCTACGAACATGGAAGCAGTAATGCTCCTCAGTACAATAGATGCATATTAGACGTTCATGTTCTAGGTCTTGACTTTCTCCAGTCAGAAACAGGGCTGTGAGCCGTTCAGAATATAACTGAGAATTTACAATTCCAGCTGAATTCCTGCATTTCAATTGAGGCAGCAAATAGGATGCACAATTTGAATTAGAATTTAAAGGGGTAGTTCACCCCAAAATGAAACATTTGTCATCATTTACTCGCACCTCATACAAACCTGCATGCATTTTGTTCTTCTGTGGAACACAAAAGAAGATATTTTGAAGAATGTTGGTAACAAAACGGCACTGACATCCATAAGATGGCCATAAAATACAGTGGAAGTCAGTGGGAACTCGAAACTGTTCTATGAATACATTTCATTTTTACATTTGCATAAATTGTTTGAATACAATCTTCTTCAAGATATCTTCTTTTGTATATCACAGAGAAGAAAGAAATGCATTAAGGGGAGTAAATAATGACAGGAGTTTCATTTTTGGGGGTATCCAGAAAGTAATTTAATTTAAATACATATTAAATAGTATATCTCATCTTAAATATAACTTTATAATTATATTTATATATTTATATATATATATATATATATAGATATAATAAACCTTATATATAATATTTATATTATTTTTCAACATACTGTATATGAAATTAGATTTCAAAAAAAAAATTTAAAAATTACATTAAAAATTTAGAATGGTAACACTTTTACAATTACACAGATATGTGCATTATTTAACCCATTTTTTCATAGTAAATGTGTACTATGTTATTAAAATTGCAGATGGAAATTCACCCTCTAAAACAGGCTCACTGCCTGGATATGGGCGTAATGGACTACATCGGGTAAGATGCCTTTATTATTGTCGCTCAGTATTTAATATTACTTATTAGTATATGATTAAAAGATATGTTATTGAACCCATTTTGTCTATTGTATATTTTGCTTCAGCCTCAGTCGACTGATTTCACTCAGTATAACAGTTATGGAGACGTGTGTGGTGGGATGAGAGGTTAGTTTATTCATATTTCATTTCATTTAACTTTAATTACATACATTAATTTGTAATGAGAGCAACAGTAATCACATGTAGGCATATATATTGTGGGAGTAGTATAATGCATATAGATGATAAAGCATCGTTTTTAAAGTGTCCAATTTAATGTATGAATATAAAAATAAAAATCTTTTTTATTTTCTTTTTAACAGAGTTTCAGGTATGTAGATATGATTACCTGTTTAAATCACTCAAATGTGTTTCCATCTATCCTTATTGCACCCTTATTGTAACTAATATGTGATATTCTTTAAAAATACATGTTCATACTCATTCATCATACATGATGTGAAATCAGATTGAAAGATACAGCTGACTTCTCTTGAAAGTGTTCTCTCTCTATTAATGATTTGTTTCTAGCCCATGCATGATGGCCACCGTACAGCCACCAGAATGGACAGAGGAGTGTCTATGCCTAATATGCTGGAACCAAAAGCAAGTGTAACATATTAAAGCAGCATATCATTATCTAATGTTGAATATGAGATCAATTATTAGGCTGTTCAGCATTCAGCGAATTACTTGGATGTAATGTAACTATGCGGCCTGATTTATTACACCCTACATTTCAGACATTAAAAAGAGTTTGCGGAGAGTTTGCATTTTTTGTACTGATTGATGTGTGTCGTTTGAAGGTGTATCCATATGAAATGCTTATGGTAACAAGCCGCAGTCGTTCCAAACTGCCCAGAGATGTCGACAGAACCAGACTAGAGGTAATTTCTCACAGTATTTGTGCAACACTCAAAATGCCCACTCAGATAAATATTTAGGCCTAAAGTTTTTAAGATTTCAATTGCACATTCAATTTCCACCCATTTGGATTGCGCAGTTTTAACACAGTATAAACATAATACATAAATCAATCGATAGGAAATGGGTAAGATTTCTGGAATAGTACTTAACCCAATAGTTAAACAAAGATTTAAGATTTAGCCATATTTTAAATCTGTTCACTTTTAATTAAATGCATGCCGATTATAAGCAATTTGTATAATTGCATTTTATCTAAATAAAATCAATGCAAACTGTTAATAAGAGCCTAAACTATGCCATGATTTATTTTTTTTTGTGCAGAAATCTTACCCGTTTCATTTACTGAAATTTATATGGGAAACCAAGTTCCACCACAGGGATGTAAAAAAAAATAATAGTAGTAATAAATTAAAAGGTGAATTTAAAGAAAGTGATGAAAGAAATCGCAAAATACTGCAACCGGACAATGCGATGTTCGCTTGTCTTTTTCCACCATTACCGACATTCCCTTTTGTTTAATGAATTTTTGGAATGGTTAATAATTCATAACAAGGACTGATTACCGTTTGGAGTATGTGATTTTTGCTCTTTTTCTTCTTTTTTCACCTGCATTTCTAGCGCCATCTGGCTCCGGAGATGTTCTTTGAAATCTTTGGGATGGAAATTCAGGAATTCGGCAGGTTACCTCTTTGGAAACGCAATGAACTGAAGAAGAAAGCCAGACTCTTCTAACCAGGATCTACAACATCTGCACACACTCACATGATGTATCATCCAGCTGTTTATGTTCCTCTTCTGTTATTTCTTGCTAAAATTATAGCCAGAAGGACGCTGAATGCTGCAATATGATGTCAGTTTGTAAAGAACAGAGGGTCTTAACATTTCAGCTGAATCTCCAAAATTCTCAAATCTATATATATATATATTTTGTCTCTGTCGCTTTAATTTCCTCTCTTCCAGAAATGATTCTTCATCTTTTTGTGCTTTGTTCTTCTTGCATATCTTTGTAAATCATGTTCATGCGGGTCGGATTATCCAAACCTTTGTAAATTTGCAGTTAATCCTTTTAATTCACTGTTCCAGTAAAGTCACTTTTGGTTCAGGGAGGGATTGTAGATGCTACACTGGGTTTGGTGTCTGTGTATTTGTACCTGTTCATGTAATGCATTCAAAGAGACTTCATCCATACTATCACATATCCATGTATTCACCCTTTGCTACTGTACCAGACTCCAGTCGACATCTGTTAATTAAAGGTCAAGTGTTTCATTTCTGTGCCAACAGCAGCACTAAACAGAACTGAAAAAAATATTGATCGTTGTCAAACCCACATCATTGGTTACTGGCTTCTCAAACTGGTCATTTTTCCATTTGGTGCCACTAATTGTTCAGAAGTGACACACTTCACCTTTACGCTTTCTGATACTGATTTAACTGTGGAATCGATGCTGATGTTCCTAGTATATTGTATATTTAAATAAAGGAACTGCATTTTGTTTTTATTTTTTTTAAAGAGTGGATACTCACACTGCCAATTTATTGAATTTCAATTGTATTTCTGAGTGAAGGGAAATGTCTCAATGTGCAACTCTCAGTAAAAACCAAAGGCATTACAAGAGGACAGGCTCTAAGAGCTGTAGTCTACAGCTGTTTTTTATTTTATCCTCATCAAATCAGATGTATTATTGGGTCATATTTCTTCATGCACACTAGAGTGCACTGGACTTGCTATGAAGCTCATACAGTGAATTATTAGCTGGACCAAATCAATTCATATGAAAACATTATCATTAAACACCATGATAACTACATTAACGGGTTTGAATAAAATTTGGGGATTACATTTACTTTGTCCTCTTCTCTCTTTTTCTTCTCACAAACAATCATGTAATTGGGTGTAACTGACTGGAGTGGCTGTCAATAATGAGTTTCCATTATTTCCATCTTTTAATCGTTTTACTGAGACTGCATGCATGAAGAAATAAATAAATTCACAAAGATATTTCCATATATTCCATTTATTTCCTTCTCCATTGCTGGAAACCATACTATTTACATCCCGTCTTTTATTATTCAGCGATATTGTAAGCTTCTATAACAGGTAGGCTATAGTAGTTTTTATAGACTATTCTATGCAATGCATCTTAATATATTGGATAAAATATTACACTAATTTTAACATTAATTTTAAAATATGGAGATTATGACAGCTATATCTTTCAAGAAAAAATCAGGTGAATTTTAAATGATTTTGGTTTGAGCAGATGTCAAGTAGGAGACAAAATCGGCAATTTATTAAGGAATAGGCTATTCCAGCTGGGTTTTTTTGTTTTGTTTTGTTTGTTTGTTTTTTGGCTGTCCTAATGACATCATCCAACAGGAAGTGACGTTATTTTGGAGGGAATTATTCCACAAAACAAACATCAGTAAGTAAGCTCTTTGATGTTTTGTTTTACGTGTTACCTTTGTCTCACTCTAACATTTCATCTCATCTAATAAAATTTAAAGAGGGATGAAAATATAAGTTGTAAACAAACTGTTACTCCCTCACAGAGCAGTGACTGTTTATTGCCGTTCTGTCTGGCATGATGATATTTCCTTGCTAAGTTATTTCTGAATGTCTGGTTTGCCCTTTTACAATGATTCTTTAAATGACAACAGAAGTATATAGATTTTTTTACATTTCCAAAGGTCCTGCATAGGCATGATTTTAATACTGCATTTCTCCACTAGAGGGCCACAGTGTCGCATTGTGTGTATTTGCTGGTGTCCATAAGAGCATAAAGCTCTGTCTTATAATAATCCTCTAGAATGATTATATCTCTTTGTCTCAGATCAGTGCAGCTGCCTATGACCTTTTGGCTTCAATCATTTGACCTTGATTTAAAATAAAAAAAAAGTTCAATTATAATATGCGTGAATGGATGGTAAATCACAACTCATAAAACTGCCATAAAGGTCAACAGAGACAATCAGGGAATCAGCAAATTAGTAACTAACTATAAATCTCTATTAATTAAATTGTGACATTCAAATGATGTATTTCTTAACCGTCCGATTTAACCTCACAGTCATAACATCACAATAGAGCTGTATTTGATCTTATGATGATGTTTCAGCAAACGGTCCAACCTATTACGGATATTTATCTTGGATTATATAGTGCAATATCACCAGCGAATGACGTGATTCATGCTAAAAGACGTTTAGCAGACAAAGCAATATGATTGGTGAAACTTAACAGCTTTCCAGAGCTCAAACATACATTTGTTTTCTGTCATTGTGGGGACTTTCCATTGACTTCAGTTGTTTTCATAATGAGCTAGTTATGTTTTCTATCCACTAACCCTGAGAGAAACCTTTTGAAATTGTCTTAGATGTTGTAGCACACTTTTAGCATGCATATGTAAGCTGATTTCAGGTTACTTATACTTTTGTGGACACTTGGGTTCTATAATGTAGCAAAATCTAGTGCAGAGACATTCTGTCTTGACGATGCTATTGACACTAGGTGCAGGTGCACAGTTGATACGCAGAGTGTGTGTGTGTGTGCTGCCCTGGGGTGTGTGTCTGTGTGTGTGTGGTGTGTGTGTGTGGTGTGTGTGTTGTGTGTGTGTTTGTGTGTGGGTGCCAGACAGTGATCATTCGTGAATCATTTGAGCTTTGTAGGTTGGGCTATTAACAGTCCTGTCTTTAATTAAACTCATGTGGACCAGCAGGGCGTATTAATCTTTAGTCTTTTTTTCCCTTTTTTTTTTCCCCCTGAAGTGAATTCATCATTTAATTCTCATTATTCCCGTATTTTCTCGCTGTGATGTACACCCTGACCGCATGTTGCTTGAAATACACCTCGTAGTCCTGACAATAATGCCGATCCATTATCGTAGGTGTCATGTGCTTGTACTTTCTAATATGAATTTTCGCACCACCTCCGTAAACCCACAACTGCCCAATCATTTTCTTAAACCCAATATTACTCGTTATTTATCTTTCCGTTAATTTCAAATACCTACCCTCAGCCTCCGAGAGTAGTGCCTGTCGCTGGATTGTTTCTTACAAAACACACAGGCTTCTCACTTCACAGAAAAATTGATGGACCTCTCCCTGGTGTAGTCGGACTGTGGTTATTCCTGAGGTATCTTTTTTTATTGCTTATGTTTCTTTATCAGCTGTTTGGCTCGATTCTGACGGCAACAGCACGGAAGGGATCCATGGGAACAAGTGAGCAATGCTAAATTTCTCCCAAATGTTCCAATAAGAAACCCAAACTCATCTACATTCTTTTCGGCCCATGCGACCGTGTGGGTGTGAGTCACTTTTCAGACAACTTTTTCCATTTTAATAGCTTTCTGCATTCTCTACTTGTAAAATCCAGTAGTTTTATTCTCTTTAGCTCTCATTCTAGCCACAGCGCGTCTTGTTACGCCAATATGCCCACTCTACAACTGAGGTGACAATGTGTAGTAGCAAATCAAAGTGCTAAATTGTCAGTCGTAACGCAAGCTAAAGTAGCATATGCGTTTTTTCCTCCTTAATAATAAGTCATAATTTAATTTATTTAATAATTATAACCTCCCTACCCGACCCCATTTTTGTTTATTTTATGTTCCAAAGGCAGCTTCCATGATCAGGTACCCCCCTATTTTTTTAACCAGTATGTGGTTCACTGCGAAGCAATCCACAACTTTTGGCATGCTAATGCCACATATGCTCTTCTTTTATTTTTTTTCCTCACGGAGCTATTTCCAGCCTATCCATTGTTGTTGTTTTTTTTGGTTTCTGTCATTTTGTGTTGGTTGCAGACATCACTGTGTTTTTTCAGCTGGTTTCTTGTCTTGCTTCTGGCCACAACATCATTAGATTTTCATCACTGCGTTGTTCATTTCAGAAGAAATTAAGAAATCAACAACCGGTTTACGTAACATCACAAATCCACACGATTCACAGAGACAAAAAGCGTCAGTGCGTCATATGAACTTTTCAATGTCAGTGAGGCAGAAAGAGTTTCCTCCCGTCCGAGTCAAAACTCACAGAGCATAACCCATTTCCCAAACTCCTCTATTCACTGTCATATTCATAGCTACAATATGTGACAGTTGACTCTATGAGCGGATAAGGAAAAATCCGTTGTCGGAGATTGGAATGGGTCTTAACTCGAACATTTGTTCTTTGTGCGGATGTTTCTTGTTATTGTTGTTTTTGTAAGCATTTCTGCTTTGATCTGATTTTACTTTATGTCAGTTCGCTTGTTACTGTTTGCCCGGCCTGATCTCGAGTCCCGCCCTGTGGAAGTTATACAGCGTCCCATACAGGCCCGGTTTAAGATTTCTATGATCATGGGTGCAAAGCATATGTGACTATCGTGGCACTAACCTGGAATTGTACCTTATTATGTTTATTTTGTAGATCTCCTTTAAACTCTAGCCTAGTTGGCGCGATGCTACTTGTGGAGTTATGTTTATACCTTGTTTGGTGCCACTAGTGGTGCCAACTGGCCCACTTGCTTTTCAAGAGAGTGTTAATACTATGGGTGCCAGGATACATTTTGTTGTGCCTCACCAAACTATTGCTTTTTTGATATGATGGCTTGTTGTTTTTTATCTCTTCTGATTCCTGCCGCATGGTTCTGTTTGTACATGGGGTGTTTGTCTCTCTTGAGTGTGGGGGTGAAGATCTGTTGGGTTGTTGGTCTCGTGCACCTCAGTGTGGTTTGCCAGGCTGACAACACTGAATTGTGTATTTTATCTTTTTTCGGGTGTGGTTACCGGGCGCAGCCTATGAATGTGGCACTGCAGGAGAACCTCTCAGACTGTGATTGAAACTTAAAAGTCTCATGCGATGTTGTGGTGGGAATGTTATATTATTGGGGTAAGTGATTGTGTTTGGTCCATCTTGGACAATTATCATATCATTTCCTTAAAAGTTTGGTTTTTTACACGCTAATTATATTTTTTTAATGTAGTTGTTCTTTTTCTTGTGTCGTGGCTGTAGTTTTCTGTCCGCTCACGTTATTATAGTATTTTGTTTTCTTAGAAAGGTCTGTTGCTTAACTAAGATGTGTGTATACTATTACCTATTGATAGCATTGCGAACGCAGTATGCAGATCTTTTTACATTGGTCTATGTTTTATACACTTGCCTTTGAGCCATATCTCGGTACAGTTGCACCTACACAGGTCGTCGCTAAGTCACGTTTCTTAACTGCTCATTCTTCCTGACTGTGTACGCAAGCCGCATGCCAATTAAATTGTGGATTCTCAAAACGTGCAAATGTAAAACGCAACACTGATGATGCAACCCAAAAGGTTTATATTTCCTAACATAAATGCTTTTGAGATTATGGCTGCTGAAAGTCGGCTTTGTCAACCCACAGAATAAATTACATTTAAAAAAATATTCCAATTGAAAAGTTGTTAAATTGTAATTACTGTTTTTTTTAATCAAATATGCTGCTTTTGTGAGCATAAGAGACTTCTTCAACATTAAAATGGTACTTCATCAACTTTTTTTACATTTCACTTTCTTTCCCAGTAATAACGCAGTTTTGAAACGGGCTTCCATAGTAATATATTGTGCAATCCACACTGGCAATAACATTTAGAAATTACTGTAAATAAGGCAATAAATAGAGTTTAATATAAAGAAATTAATAGTCTGTACAGATAATGAAGCGAGGTAGATTATGTTCACTGCATAATTGCAGGATTTATTTGGTTTTGCATCTGTACAACACTTAATTAACCAGTGTAACACAAATAATAAAATATTAGAAGGCACACTATGGAATTTGAATAGATTGAAGAGAACTGGAACCTTGTTAAGTGTCTTTACGAGCAACCTTTGGCTAAAGTGCTCAATGTGTCAGTTTGAGTGCTATTGATTATTCAGGATGCAAACAGCTGCACAGAAACACATTCACACCAGCAGTCACTTTATCACTTCCATAAAGCAGGACTGACTGTGAAGCTCATCTCGTAACAGGAAATTGTTGTTCAAATGAATAAGAAGCAGATTTAGCTCAGCTGCTATTGATTCTTGAATTGATTTTATCTGATGTCTGTAATTGGACTTTTATTACTGCTTTAAATGATGGCATCTTTAATTAGTAAGACTGGACCAGGGGTCACGGGTAAAATAAGAGGCTTATGATATGACTCGAGAGAAGGTTTCCCTAGTAACCCAAACATTATTAAGCCTTTATATCGCATGACTAAGACAGCTGACCTGACATTTCCTTCAGTCAGAGTCACATCTCTGGTCTAGATCTCAAGCCTATTTGAGCTCAACAATCCTTGCCTCTTAGCATCTTGGGATTGATAGTTCCCTGCTAAATAGACCAGCACTAACCAGCATAAACCAGTTTTCCTTCTCACATTCAAATTAGTTTGTTTGTTTACATATTTCATTGGAAGAGAACGTTATCAGTCTGTTAGCACCTAGCAACGTAAGAGGTGTTCATGTAATTTAATGAGTGTTTTTGCTTGTGTCTACAACACTGACCTCATGCTGCCATTTAAACTGATCTCATTAATGCAGGTGTGTGTGTATGGTAGCTAAACATGTTGGGCTACAGGATATCTCACCTCAGGTCTCAGAGCATATATTATATGCATAAGTCAGATTAAAGAGCTTGGTGAAATAATTACCATGCAAAATTATTTTTATTGTAGAACAGTTAAACTAGTACAAGTATGTTTTAGACTTTTGACTCGTTTATCACACACTGGTTTCAAATGATTGAAATAATGGAGATTTTTAATATTTCTGAATGAAGTCTCTTATGCTCACTGAAAATAAAATTAGGACAAGGGTGTAACAACCACATACGGAGTGAAAACAGTCAATTAAAAGTAGAGTTACGTCCCTTAAAATGTATTTAAGTAAAAATACACATCTTTATATTACTTAACTTAATTACAGTAAAAAAAAAAAACGTAATTACAGTAAGTATTTGTAATTAGTTACTTCACACGCCTGCATATTAGAATGATTTCTGAAAGATCATGCAACACTGAAGACTGGAGTAACGATGCTGAAAATTCAGCATTGCATCAAAGGAATCAATTACATTTTAAAATATATTTGAATAGAAAACAATTATTTTAAGTTGTAAATATATTTCACAATTTTACTGTATTTTGCAGTATATAATGCAGTTTTGCTTAAGTAATATATTCAAGTTTGACTGGTTTTCTAGTTAAAACAGGATAAATAAACCAGAGAAGTGATACTGAATATGATATTGCGATTTTACAGTTTCATAGATTGTATCTTATATATAAGTGCATCTTACTGAAGTAAATTTATTTTGTTTCAAGGATTTTTTTTTTATTCCATTTTTCCAATCCATTTTTTTTCAGTGCAAAAGTAAAGTGAGTATAAACTGGTATATGTTATTATAAATGTATGTATATTTTATACCATGGCAGACATATCCAGCCATCAGTGGTCAAAATGGTTTACTTGTAAGAGAGAAGATATACATGCAGTAATGTGAAAATATTAATATGTGTCCTAAATCCTCACCATGATTTAAAATGACAATTTTAGTCCTAATTCTAGGCATTCTAAGCTTTCTTTAGTACTTTTAGGCTAGACTGTACTAGCCTTAAGCACTCTGTAAATGTGTCCCTCTAAAGCTTCCATTGTGGGTTGCCGTGGAGAATGTGCCTTATGGTGCAGGAAGTGAGGGGATTTGTCCTCTGACTGTTTGGACAGGGGTTCCCGCTGTGGGGACAAGCTGTGATTTCAAACACCTTTTGAATAAAAGCTTCAGTGCACTTACAAAGCCGAGAGTTGAAGTGCAGAACCATGTTTAGATTCACTGTAACATGTAAATGCAGGGCCTAGAATTTGAGAAAATACAAGTTGTTTGTTCAGTAGAAATGTATAAATGCCAGCTGTCTCTGTGAACGACTTTGCAACCTAATGTGAACTACTGAGAACGAAGCTGTTCATATGGATTTCACAAACTGGATTAACAAAATTGTTTTTCGTTATGAGGGTGTCTCCGTTTTTCCAAGGTGTCTGAAATATTTGAATTTCTTTTGAATAACTGAAAGGAAGAGTGAGATTTCAGCATATAGTACCACGGTTTGCGTTTGATACCAGTCGGTGGATGGGATTGTAATAGCAGAGGGTGAGCTGAGGTTATCTGTCAGTCTCTTTCTGGCCTGTATATACACTTACCATAATGACTTTCACAGAAAGAACTTTCTCCCACATTTAAAAATGCTGTCAATATTTTGACTGTATACCTGCTTATATTTGTAATGCAAGAATGTCCTAGATCAGCATGAAAGGTGAATGAGAAATTCATGCATGGGCATAGCAGTTTGAGGGGGTTGTGTTAATACAGCAATTCAAATGTGATTTTATTATTATTAGTAGTAGTGGTAGTAGTATTGGGAACTTTTATGTCTTAGGGTTGATTTTTATTGAAGCAAACAAATGTTTTTTTTACATATTTTTTTTTAAATCATACCTCTTTATTTTAGTTTTTTTTACGCTGTTGTGCATTTTATTGTTTTTTAGCTTAAAATCTGAAAATCCATCATAAAAATAAGAATGTTTAAAACTGATGATCTAAGCTTTACTGTAATTATCAATTACATAAATTATGCAAATTTATTTAAATTAATTAAATATGATTGAACTGTTGATTGTTATTAGTAGTAGTAGTCATAGAATTGTGCGGTTTTATTTTGGCTTTTGTTTAAACGTTTTCATTTTTCATGCCTTATGTTTCAAATGCCTTTTGTGTAGATTTTATTGATGGATTTTCATAAAGAAATTAATGTTAAAAAATGTGATGATCTAAACTATAAAAGTAATTTTGTCAAATTACATGAAGTATAAAAAATATTATTTATGAATTATATTTTGTATTCATATAAAATATTAGATGATTTGAATTTAGTAAGACAAGTTGACCATTTTAATCTAAAAAAATTTTTTTTTAAATGTTGTTTCTCCCCATCACACACACACACACACACACACACACACAGACAAATTGAGACGTGTTTGAAATTAGATTTGTTCTTGACTGTTTAGGAAAAAACTAAACAAAAAATAGTTGATAAAAATGTGTTAATATTGGACAAAACCATAGTTAGACTGTGAAAAGTGTTGGGAGGGCCAAAAGTACCTGTAGTTGGAGAAACGCCCTGTTCTTACTGTATGTAGAATGGTTCAGTTAAGATTTAAACTAATGTCTGATTACAGCCATAAAACACTGGATTTGTGCATTATATTTTTTGCTCTTGTACTTCAGTCTTGCGGTAACACTTTGTCACACACCTGTCTGCTATTTCTGTGTCTTTGCAAACCACATCAGAGCCACTTCAGACAATCAAAACACTTCTTTTTCTGTCAGCCGTACACATTTTTCATATCACAGGACACAGGAAAAACTTTATAGAGAGGTTTTAATGTACATACTCATAGACACCAATTTGCACTGACTGATTCATTAAACAGCAAACGTTTGCTTTATCAATCAAATCATTTTTGTTATTCATCCATCAGTGCTTGAGTGCCTGTATCCACATGTGTGTGTGATGTGCTGTGACCCTACAATGAAAACACATGTTGAGAAAGACTGCAGGAAGTTGATTAATGAGAGCTTGTGACCCTGTGACCTGAACTGCTGCTACACCCTGCAGGTACCTAGTCTGAGGTCAGCACAGGATTTTACAGCCAGACCCCACCCTATGAGCTCAGTGCTCTTTACCGCAGGGCAGGTGTAAGGAGAATGGTCCTGAGATTCCCTGGATGTGCCGACAGCAACGGTGTAGCTTTGATTTTGGCATTGGTGGGGACATAACTGCAGACAACAGACTTTTAATTGTTTGATCTAAATTATTGCTAGGGTCAATTTAGTAGTGACTGGATATTGGTAGGGATATGCCATACCGTCCCTACTAAATTATATGTCTTGAAAGTCATAACAAGTGATGTCAGACTTTGGAAACTATAGCTTCCTGCTAGCTAAATTTCACATACATAAACAAAAATCTGACTCCAAATGCGTGAACCACTATTTCAGATCAGAACTTCGGAGCACGGATCGCGGATCATTCAATTCGTGAAAAGATTTGTGAACCCGCTCCGAAGTTCTGATCAAAATCAAATGATTCACGATCAATTAGCTTTGTGAAACATTTTGCGGATGCAATGGTTTAACTGATTCAGACTCAGAGTTCCGAAAGCTCTGATGCTCTTTTGATTTGTTATTTGCTAGTGAATCTCTTGAACCTGAATGATCGAAGTCACTTTAATAATAAAATAAACACAAAACAAAATAACACAAAACAGAACAAAAACACAAAATAAAATCCAGGCCTGGTCCTCTCTCGTAGCTCCTCCTTTTATCCTTCTGGAGCTCCTCCGTGGGACTCGAGACCGGTGAGTGGTGCAGGTGTCGCTCATTATCAATTACTCCACCGGCCTCACTCCGTTCCCACGGCTCTCGGCCCCGCCCCCACTAATCACATACCCCCATCGCCCCCCTCCGGGGGAGCCGATCACGGCGGCCGTGGCGTACCTGGGGGTAAGGACAGACAGACGAGGCGAGAAAAGGAGACGGAAGGATGAGGAGAGACAGATACGAGAGAGGGAAAAAAAAAAAAAATTATCGGTCCGGTTCCCGGACACACTGCCGCTTGGTCCTCAACCGGCTGAGAGGCTCTCACTCGCGGTGCCATGCGATGGTACTGGACATCTTTGGTGGACGGCCCACCGCTTCTCCGCCTCCTGGTAGACGGTGATGGCTCCTCCTGTTGAGGGCAGCCGGCAGCGAGTCCCCCGTTCCCTGCTCCTCCCCAAACATGGCGGACGGCAGTAGGCTCTGGCCTCCTGACGAACGGGGCCGACTCCTCCGCTCCCTCTCGGACGGCAGCCACCCCTCCTCGACCCAGGAGCACGGCAGCGAGCTCTCCGTCCCACCTCACCTTCCGTCGTTCCAGCACCACCGCCTCGGGAAGCCACCGGCGGTCTTTCCGCTTGTTCCTGCTGCCCGATCTCCTCAGCACCGCGATCCTCCTCAGCAGTGAGGGCTCTCTGACAGCGTGTCCCTCCTTCCTCCCGGGTTTCGGCACCAATGTAACAAAGTTCGTAGTCACGGGAAAAAGGAGGCGGGAACCGCCGAACATTTAAACAAAACTTTAATAATAAAATAAACTCAAAACAGCGCGACAGCCTCTCGCGAACGTCGCGCACAAACAGAAACAAAACACAAAATAAAATCCAGGCCTGGTCCTCTCTCGTCTTTCACTGTCGTAGCTCCTCCTTTTATTCTTCCGGAGCTCCTCCGTGGGACTCGAGACCGGTGAGTGGTGAGGTTGTCGCGCATTATCAATTACCCACCAGCATCGACTCCATTTCACGCTCTGGGCCCGCCCCACTGTCACACACTCCATTAATACGAGCTGAACATCAAAGTTATATGGAAATATTGAGCAATATGATCAAGTTTGTAGCTTAATTCACTATATTTTAGTTTGACCACTGCAATTCAGTTGATGACAGTTCAATAGGAAATCAATTGAAAGCATCCAGTCATCTCACCCTTTGAAGTGAATGTTAAGTTTATCAGTATATATTGTGATAAATCTTTGAGAATTTGATACGATAATTGGTAATTTGATAGAATTGTCTGATACGTCTGATAAGTCTATAAAGAGTGATAGTCGATGTAAAAAGAGCAAATGAGCAAAGCTGAATTTTCAGCATCCTTACTCCAGTTTTTAGTGTTGCATGATCCTTCAGAAATCATTCTAATATGCTGATTTACTGCTCAAATACATTTCTTTAGATTTATGACAGTTGAGATTGTTGCTGCTTAATATTTTTGTGGAAGCTGATAAATAGAAAATTCAAAAGATCAGCATTTATGCAATCTTTTGTAACCATTATTCAAGTTTTTACGGTCACTTTTGACAATGAATAAATGACAAGTGTCCTTGTTGAATAAACGTATTAATAAAAATCTTACTGAAATGTTTATATTAATATATTTTTCACTAAAGATGACCATCCATCCACCAGACTGACCAAGGTCTGTAAAGCAGACCTATAACTGACCCGATGTGCCCTTCGCCCTCAGGATGTGCCAGAGTTTTGACCTCTGTCTGGTTTATATTACTCTCTGGGGCAGTTTACTCTACAAATGAGTCACCTGCTGTCTGGACCGTAGTCTGAGTGACCACTAAAGACTGATGGAGGTTACAGGTGAGAACAGGATATGTTGTAATACTGTGGAAATTACTACCCTTACAAACATTTTACATGGTAACGATAGTGTTCAGAAAAATACCAGTTACTACAGCTGTAGCATTCAGTTTATAGATGCCCTGTTTGTTTCTGGTTATAATGTGCCACACAGCTACTATTTTATATACAAATATCTTTTTTTAAAGGCGTCATATGTTGTTGCTAAAAAGAACATTATTTTGTGTATTTGGTGTAATGAAATGTTTAAGTTCAAAAAACACATTATTTTCCAAATACTGTACATATGGTTTTTCCTCTGTGCCCCGCCTTTCTGAAACGCATTGATTTTTTTACAAAGCTCATCGGTCTGAAAGCGAGGTGTGCTCTGATTGGCCATCTATCCAGTGCGTTGTGATTGGCCGAATACCTCAAGCGGGTGACGGAAATGTTACGCCCCTTACCATACTGTGATGCCGTGTCCTGGCCGGAGCGACGAGACAAAAACATTAAAACCCATTATAAATGAGCCATTTGTTGCATCCAGTGGGGACATAATTACAGATTATAATGACTTATACTGTCTTTTTACGCGTGCGTTGCATCGTGCCACGTAAACATAAAACCATGTCTGCAGTTGTGATTTCGGAGAAATGACAACAAGTGCTACTCTACACTTTTTAAATAAAAGTTACGCCTTCTTTCTTTGCGTGAACATTTGGGTGGCGTAATGCAAATCTTCCCACATCGTGACGTAGACATGTGGGGGCGTGTTAGAACGAGCCGTTTTAGATAGGCGTGGTTGACTCTTAACTTTTATAAAGAATATCTCTTTGGATTTGAGACTTTAGTCTTTACAACTTACAGATCTTCTTTATGCACCAAGAGCTTGTAACACTCCAAAGAGAAAGGAAAAATTTAAATTGCATCATATGGACTCTTTAAATGTTAACTCGTGTGATCTAATATATATATATATGAATGTTGAATCTCACTGACATAGTGCATATAAGCGGAACAATGTGGTTCATATATGTCCACTGCAGTAGATGAGATCAATGTTGGGTGAATTTCCATTTGTTGGATAATGAGTTCATAGTAATTGCTGATTTGTAGATGAACAGCAACATATTTTTTTAATGACTGATTTATTGTTAATGCCATTGATCCAGGTAATTGATGTTTATTTTAGATTACGCTCCTGTGGTCACAGACTGGTACCAGAGTTTCGAGGAGGCCACTGGCCTGATGCCAACTACGGCATGCTGGGAGTCCGTGCAGGGGAGACACTCCGACGCCACCCTGCTGAGAGCCGGTAGGATTACTGTTTACATTGAGCTCCATGGGAAATGGCTTTCATTGAGGGTGTGTGAGCTACAGTGTTAATCTACACACACACACACACACACACACACACACACACATACACACACACACTATAATCCCAGAGCCATTAACCTCTGCATGTGATGATGGATAGACTCTGTCTAATGAAGCATAATTGACTCCAGATGTGTGACTCAGCCGGTATGTTTACTAATGGTTCACTCACAAACAACAATACACTAAAAGTAAGGCAATAAAAATCCTCATGTTTTCAGGGCAGATTGGGGATATCATTGCATGATTACATTGATTGCATCTTAATTCAACATTAATCAGGGGCAGAATACTCAAAACAACCTTAATATATGCCGAATATAAACATTAGTTTGCGTATTAGTCACACACAAAAAATATGGATTTGTTTCTAACTGGAGTTGTATAGATCACTTGTAAAATATTGTGATATTTTTATCAGCTGTTTGGACTCTCATTCTGATGGCACCCATTCACTGCAGAGGAACCATTGGTGAGCAAGTGATGTAATGCTAAATGTCTCCAAATCTGTTCTGATGAAGAAACAAACTTTTAGATGGCCTGAGTAAATTGTAAGCTAATTAAAATTTAGACATGCAATTCATCTCACACTGTTTGTGCTAGACATGAATGACACCTCAAAGTGTAGCTTGTGTTAGACGGTTAACTTTATAAGTGGTCAATCTTAGAATTTTGGTGTGAAAGACAGTAAAACATGCACCACCTATAGCAACCACCCAGAACGCCTTACTAACCGCCTAGAAACAACCTTGCAACGTGTTAACAACCACTGCACCCTAACATTGTGCCGGTGGGTTTTGCACAGGCAAGCACCGTCTAATTCAGATCATATAAAAATCTAGTAATTATCTTAATACCTCAAAAGTGTCTTCAGAACAATAGAGTTTTGTGAGACAATCCTTCTGAGCTGGATTAATAGCAGGAGATGTTGTACGTAATGCTAATGAAGGCGTTTTGTTTTGAGGGGATGAGTGGAGATTTGGAGATGTTTTTAATTTCCCACCCATGCAGCTCTGTCTAAAGTCTTTCACGTGTATCACAGACAGCAGAGAACAAAGACGTCTTATCTGCTGCAAAGAGAGTGTGGATTGTCTTTCTTTAACTCTCTCTGTCTCTCTTTTTCTCGCCGGCCTCATTTTGCAACTGCTGCAGCGTGTCGGCTTTTAACATTCATCAATCAGCTGTCGCATGCCTCATGTCAACACTCTGCTAATGGAAATGTCTTATGGGATTTTATGGCCAGACCAAAGTATCCAGAAAATGTTATCTCCTCAGGAATTTATGGGACATAATGAAAAAGTCAAATACAAACTTAGCAATCTGTCTTCAAATACGCACTTTAGTGCAAAATAACAAACAAAGAGAAAAGATTAACAGATAGAGGTGGATGAAAACACATGCAATAAACTCATTAAGGTTGCTGGTCTCTGAGCTGCTATCATTCCTGCATTTCCTGATTTTTGTATTTGTGTGTTTAAAGTTTTTTTTTTCTTTTAAGCCACAATTAACATTCTGTCATTGCTTACCCAGCCTCATGTTGTTCAAATCAGTATGTTGCTGTGGTCACTAATAACTGACAATCTACATTTGGAAAACACTGTGTGAAATGAGTTGAATACTTCTTGAGGGTGAGTCAGTAATGACAGAAATTTCATTTTGGGGTATTGACTATTATTATATTCCTTAAATGTCCTCATAAGGGAGATTAACTTTAATGCTTCAAGTCAAGTCAAGTCACCTTTATTTATATAGCTTTATTTATATAGCTCTTTTAACAATACAGATTGTGTCAAAGCAACTTTACAGCATTAATTAGGAAAATAGTGTGTCAATAATGCAAAATGACAAATAGTAAACACTCAATTTTTCAGTTAAAGTTAGTTCATCATTGATTCAGTGATGTCATAATCCAGCTCAGTTCAGATTAAATAGTATCTGTGCAATCAATTCGACGATATCGCTGGAAATTAAGTGTCCCCAACTAAGCAAGCCAGAGGCAACAGCGGCAAGGAACCAAAACTCCATAGGTCACAGAATGGAGAAAAAAAACCTTAGGAGAAACCAGGCTCAGTCATGGGGCCAGTTCTCCTCTGACCAGACAAAACCAGCAGTTCAATTCCAGGCTGCAGCAAAGTCAGATTGTGCAGAGGACTCAAATGGTTCCTGTGGTCTTGTCCCGGTGGCCGTCTAGGAGACAAGGTCTTCACTGGGGATCTGTCTCTGGGGCTCATCTAGTTGTCCTGGTCTCCGCTGACATTCAGGGCTGTAGAGGTCATCTCTAGGTACTGATCCACCATCTGGGGGGATATGTACTGGCAGGGCCGTTTCAAGCCAATTTGACGCCCTAGGCGCAAAAATCCCTATTGCCCCACCCCCACTTAGATATATATCATAACATATTTGTATCTGTAATATCATTGTGTTGCCATTAGATGCCTGTATAGCCCTATGTAACAATCCCTAATGCCTAAGACATTGCACATAATTTACACATAAATCACACATAAATTTATTTTTATTACATTTTGATTTGGATACTATGTACTATATTACTACATATTGTTTAGATATTATCAGTGGCTACTTTTTGTCTTTATCTGTTTTGTTAAAAAAAAAATAAATTTTTTTTGTTGTTGTTTCTTGAAACATTGATTTAAAGTGTCAGTTATTGCATTATTATTTCAGTCAAACCTATAAAACCCCTTTGTTACCCCAAACTACATATAAAAGCTTTATCAGTGGCATAAAAGTAACCAATGCAGCTACTTAATCATTTGCTACTCGTTAACGTCCCCTTTAAATAACGTGACACTCTGCCCTCTATGACGCTGCTCCCATTAAGCGCTGTTGATCTCGTGAATTAGCGAATTTACTATACAAATATTTTTTAATTGGATGTTAAAGTTTATATGGGAATATTACATGACACGCTGATCCTTTAACAATGCATTGGCGCAAAAAACGCACACCTTTTGGACAAATCTGCCACAAATATTTGGACAAATGTGCCACAAAAGTGCCACAAATACTGCCTAAACAAAATACTGATTTTGTGCACTTTATTTAATGTACCAATATTTTAAACTGGCCTTTGAACTTAGCTTTATTGCTTGGCAAAAAAATGTGTTACCTTGCCAAAGCACTGACAGAGCACACTGATCTAACGGCGTTGTTGAGAGCTCCAAATGCAAACTTCGCATGCAACAATCAGGCAGCAACTGACATCACTCTGATCTAGTGGCATACAGGCATCGTCAGATTGACAGTACTCTAGCCCAATAATGTTGGGGGATCCAGTGGGGACGGCAGTCATATTTCAGGGTGACCGTGCCACTCTTTATCACAACCCTGCTAAAAGTGCCAGTACGTGCGCTCATTGGCGCCCCTTCAGCGGTGGCGCATAGGCGACTGCCTAGCTCGCCTATGCCTAGAAACGGCCCTGTGTACTGGATTCGGGTAACTGCAGTGACCATCTGATCTGGATACAGACTGGATCTGGTGGCTACGGTGACCTCGGAATAAGAAAGAAAAAGACTAATATTAGCGTAGATGCCACTCCGCTTACGATGTAACAAGTACATCGGATGTCATGGGAAGTGTTCCCGGGTTCCGGTTGACCTAATTAATGCAGCCTAAAAATCCATTAACGGATGAAAATAATTTAGAAATGTGTTAATTTTTCCTGTGTAAGACAGGTTAAACAGACCACGGCCCGGTCGTAAATCTAAATTTAAACTGCAAGAGTGTGTCTGCCTTCCGAACAATGTTAGGTAGGTTATTCCAAAGTTTGGGCGATAAATAGGAAAAGGATCTGCCACCTGCAGTTGATTTTTGATATTCTAGGTATTATCAAATTGCCAGTGTTTTGAGAATGCAGCGGACGTGGAGGATTATAATGCATTAAGAGCTCGTTCAAATACTAAGGTGCTAAACCATTCAGGGCTTTATAAATAATAAGCAAGATTTTAAAATCTATAAGATGTTTAATAGGTAGCCAGTGCAGTATTGACAGAACCGGGCTAATAGGGTCATACTTCCTGGTTCTGGTAAGAACTCTAGCTGCTGCATTTTGGACCAGCTGTTTATTAAGCGTGCAGAACAACCATACAATAAAGCGTTACAATAATCTAACCTTTAGGTCATAAACAAATGAACGTTTCTGCATTTGACATTGAGAGAATAGGTTGTAATTTAGATATATTTCTGAGATGGAAAAATGCAGTTTTACAAATGCTAGAAACGTGGCTTTCAAAGGAAATATATTTTTTTCACACCTAGGTTCCTAACTGATGACGAAGAATTGACAGAGCGGCCATCAAATGTTAGACAGTGTTCTAGGTTATTACATGTGGAGTTTTTTGGTCCGATAATTAACACCTCTGTTTTTTCAGAATTTAGCAGTAAGAAATTACTCGTCATCCAGTTTTTTATATCGACTTCAGTCTAAAGTCTTTTATTTTTGGCATTTTAGTCACTGATTGAGTGAAGCTGAGAGATTTGCTGACATCATCATCTGTCAACCCGGCATATATTTATTCTGGGGCAGAAACTGAATGGAATGGGCCACACAGAGGATGACAGACGCTGAACCCTCACCTCTCCAGGTGACCTCACATTTGTGGATGTTACCACCATGGCATAGTGATCAACAGAACAATGAATTAAAAATATTAAAAGTATATAGAAAAGTACTTCTGCCAATTGTAAACAGAATTTTGGTTTGCCAAGCATTCATGAGCAGCATTAGACTTCTGCAGGTTTTCCATTTGGACCCGAATGGGATCATCTTCAAACATAATTACTTTATCATGTCTCTTTTATTTATTTTAAAATTATATAATTAATAAAGATTTATAGACATTTTATTTTAAAATCAGATAGATTACAAAATATTAATAAATGACCTAAACAACTACATAAAATATTAATAATAAATGATGTATTTATTTTATTTATTTATTTTCTAGTTAAATATATGAATTCAGACTTTTATTTTATATGTATAATATATGCAGATATTATAGTGAGTCTCAGCATATAAAATTCTTAATAACAATTATATTAAATATTTCTTAAATATAAAAACACCCAACATTTGCCAAGATAAAAAATGTATATGGGTTTTGCTAGATCAATCACATTTTATATTAAAATCAATAATAGTGTGCATAGTATTTTGTGACATCTGTAAATTGACCCCCCCCCAAGCATAATGTATCCAACTGTTATCAAAAATCAACAAGGAAAAAAAAACAATTGATTTACTCAATTATAGAAAAGTCGTGTCAGGATGATTGCCAATAGGATAAGTAGCAGCCATTTCCACCCTGTTTTATTCTCCCTATGAATATGCAAAGTTGTGTTGTCTTTCCCTTTCACTCTTTCTTCAGCGGCTCTGTTTTTGGGAGATGAGGTAATGACAGAAGTGGGATCCCAAACAGAGACCAAGAGCCTAAAATCAGGGCATGTACCAACACGCCCTAATTTTGGTAAAGAAGATGCCCACTCATGCTGCGCTCCTCCTGTGAGACACTGAAATACAATTCTAGAGAGAGTCCCGGGACCCAGAGGAGATTATGTTTTCCTCTATAACAAGCACTAAACACAGAACGCTAGCTATAAATTTAATTGGATGTTCCCTAAAGTTTGAGCAATGAGCTTGTAGGTCAAGCTGTTTTTGTTCACTTATTCCTTGAAGGTGATAAATAGAATATGCTCCATTTTTTCCCTTCGAGTAAACAGAGTAATGATGCTCAGCGGTGTCTGAAGGAGTGGGTGGAGAACTCAAACTCACCTCAAACTGAGACGGCAAACAAATGAAAGGTCAGCACCAGTGAGACTGTTTGCTCTGAGAGCTTGTGAGGAAGGCATAAGTTTGATTTGAACATTGGTAGAGATCAAGTTTTGTTGTTGCCATGTTTTTAAACAACCCATTTAAACCTCTAAACTTCATAAAGGCTTTGCAAATTAATGAATGAAAGTATGATGCATAAAAATAACAATGATAATGTTAATATAACATTACTTCCTTTTAGTAAGTCTCTTATGTGCACTAGGGTTGCATTTATTTGATGAAATGAATGCATAATAAAAACTGTAAAATTCTGAAATATTATTACATTTAAAATAAAAGTTTTCTATTTGATTATATTTTACAATGCAATTTATTTCTGTGATGCAAAGCTGAATTTTCAGCATCATTACTCCAGTCTCCAGTGTCACATGATCCTTCAGAAATCATTCAAATATGCTTATTTGCTGCTCAAGAAACATTTCATACTGTTATCAAAGTTGTGCTTCTTAAATTTTGGTGTAAACCATTAAAAATGTTTTCAGGATTTTTTGTCTTATATAAAGTTCAAAAGAACATTATTTATTCGAAATAAAAATCTTTTGATGTATCAAAAATCTCTTTACTATCACTTTTGATCAATTTAATGCATCCTTGCTAAATAAAAGTATTCATTTTGAACAGTAACAGTAAAATGCCATACATACATTTAACTTATATATGTCTATGGTTAATAATTGTGGATAGTTATGGCCTCATGTTTGTCACATACTGTATATTATATTGTGTTTTAAGTTAAAGAGCACCACACTCTATTCCTGTAAATTGCACACAATTGTATGATCTTGTCACTTTGGCATCCCTTACAAGTACTTATGGTGGTATCAGTATAATCAGCAATAATGTATATAATGTGTGGGTGATTATGAGGCTTATCGGTTATTGTTGCTTATGATCTTCGAATAGCCTGGTTTCTCAATCTGGGCAGATGATATAGAATGATACGATTCCTGCTATCGGCCATTCACCTCGCTGGCATTTGAAACTTGCAACAGCTTGTCTAGAATGCATATGAATTGTGATTTGCTCTCTCCTGTTCATTCAACAGAGACAGGCAACAAGATTGAGTGTTAATGATCCATTGAAAGAGACAAAAGTAATGGTTTGTCTGCATTTGCAGGGACATGTCCGTACCATTCAACTCCAATCACCTGATCACAGAACCAGCAGGTCACAGCTTACTTTACACGTTTTCCTGGAATATTATTATTGGCGTATAATGTATGAGAGAAGAGTCAAGGGAGATGATGATTACAATGCTGAAAAATACTTAAATCTGATTGGCCAATTCCAGCATCCTGCAGCTGAATAATTTGTATAACTACATTAAACTGTATAATTGACAATTGCTCCAAGCTGATGATTTTATATTTACTCTGAAAAACTGTGGTATAGTCGGATTTAATTTGAAACTATTTTAACTCAGAAATTGCTAGCATATTTCACAAATAATTACTAAGAAACAGCAAGTACCACATTGAATTAAACATGAAATTTTTAAGTAGAAAGAAGTAGGCTATTTTATTGTAAAACCTACTCCAGTAATCTTGTGTTTACAACTTCCAAAAATCATTTTTACAATGTGTAGCATGTATCACTCCTCCTTTTCACTCATATATATATGAAGAGTTAAACTCAATTTTTTCAAGAGTAAAATCAAATTTTTTTTATTGCGCATTCAAGTAATATCAATCAAAATGCAGTTGGGTTGTTTTGATTAATTAATAATAACTTAAAGGGGTCATATGATGCTATTTTATAGATCATTATTTTGTGTATTTGGTGTAATAGAATATGTTGACATGCTTTAATGTTCAAAAAACACATTCTTTTTCAAATACTGTACATTATTGTAGGTCCTCTATGCCCTGCCTCTCTCAAACACTTCGTTTTCAAAAAAAGCCCCCTCCTTTGACAAGCGCAGTCTTCTCTGATTGGCCAGCTGACCCCGTGCATTGTGATTGGCCGAACACCGCAAGCACTCTTTGGAAATGTAACGCCCCTTACCATAATATTGAGCTTCATCTTTCAAAATAAATGTAGACAGTAAATAATGTCATTAGTTTTTACCATCAGTTCAAGCCCGAAAGGGCAACAGAGTCGCGTGACAGACACATTGATGATGCAGTACACAAGCCGCGGTTAAGACACCTGACGTGCTATGATTTTTGACAGGCAGTTCATTCTCCTGTGATGTGACCCTGTTCCCCACACACACACACACACACACACGATGCTTTACTCTGCGCTGCGCAAAACTCCACATTTGAACAGTCAATAGCAAATACTTAAACAATACATACTGATACTTACAGTCGCTGATTCAGATGGTCATAGCAAAGTCGGAATTGACCCTTTTTTTTTTTTTTTAAATAGACTTTGTGCACAGCCAGCCTTGTACTCTTTTAGGTTCAAAAAACTGTTGTCCATAAAATGCGTTGCACAAATTCGAACATCTGGGTTGTGCTGTTCTGTTGTAAATAAATCTTAACCAATGATTCCTAATTCCATCTACTCCCGGAAGGCCAAATAAAGTGAATTTGCTTTCGCACTGAACCACAGCTTCTCCCTGACATGCTGCATCAACACTACTGCTGTTCCTGAAACCACACCTTCTTTCTTTGCGTGAACATTTTGGCGGTGTTTTGCAAATCTTCCCACATTGTGACGTAGGTATGTTGGGGTGTGTTAGAACGAGCCGTTTTACGTAGGCGTAGCTGACTCTTACTTTTATAAAGAATATCCTTTGGATTTGAGACTTTAGTCTTTGCAACTTTACAGATCTTCTTTATGCACCAAGAGCTTGTAACACTCCAAAGAGAAAGGAAAACTTGAAATCGCATTATATGACCCCTTAAATAAATACAGGTGATTTACAAAATTAAAGTTAATTGAAAATATATATTTTTTACATATTAAATGTTTGTTTTATAGCAAAAGCAGATAATTCCAACAGTCTTTTTTTGGCAAAAGCAGATAACTCCACATTTCATGTTTTAGAGTTTAAAAAAACACTTGTTTAATTTTTGCAATCTCCTCAGATGACAGTGTAGATGCCTGACAAACGTTGTTGTTGTTGTGATCATAAACCATATGGATGTGATTACACGCAATACACGGAGCTTTTCCCTCACCATTGTAACGTGCTGCTTTTGCAAGGTTCCGTGAAAACGTTTCAGCTTTTATTTTCCTTCTTCGCCCTGAAGAAGATATCACAGGTTCATCAAGTTCATTGAAATTATCCATCCTCGATCACTTTTAGTCAGCTTTGACGAAACTCCTCTCAGCTAGCACGTCTTTTCAAAGTGAAAGTAGCCTTGTCACCTGACCTGAATACAGCGTGCTGATTCGCTAAAATGGACTTATCGGCTTCTGTTCACAAACAACAAGTGCGCTTGTCGGCTTCTGCAGTAAAATGTGAAATCGCGATGCTTTGAAAGTCGACAAAACCGGCGTTTTTGACTAAACGTGTTTAGGGTTCAGATCGCGCTATATGTGGAGAATAATGAACGGTAATCTTTTTTTTTTTTTAAAGTGGCGTTTATCGGTTTTTGCAAATGAACTCTTCATATATACCCTGAAATTAGCAGTAAGGGTCCCAAAACAGGTGGAAGGACCCCTTGTTTTACCCTTATAGTAATCTTTGCTGAAGTTTCAAAGTGAGATAAATTTTGTAGACAAAAATTTGTTTTTCAAAGCAGTCAACTAAAAATACAATGTCAATTTAATTTGGGTACTTTATTTTCCTAACAGAAGTAGGCTATCATTCACATGTGACAGGCTTAAGAGTCAATTAGGTCTTCAGTTGAAGTGATGAGTTGATCAGTGTCTTTCAAGCGGTCATCGTAGCAGCACTTCCAATGGTTTTATGGTTTCTGCCCAGGCAAACGCTCTCACACGTGCAGGAGGAGATACAGGAAGGGAGGAGAGAGAGGTGTCTGACTGGGGCAGTTTTCCTCAGGAGAGATGAAAAGACACGTCCTGCTGAGTCTGAGCTTATTGTCTGCTGAAGTGTTATGGATGTAACCAGGAGTGTTGAAGCTTCAATAAAAACACTGTCTCTCTTTGTCAGGCATGACTTTTAGGATGCTTTTAAAAGCAAAAAATACTGCTTTGAAAAGTTAGCACTCCAGACAGAGCAACGACCTAAACCAAACAGTTTTAACTGTTTCAGAAGACCAGCAACTTCCTTGGCATGTTCATTAGTGGTTGGAAGTTTCAAAAAAGGAAGGAAATCCTGACTGAAGCTTGGGAGGAAATCCTAATTGTTCCACTTCAGTTCCCCATATTACCTTAGAGACATGGTTAAAATTCATCAACCGGCGTGGAGCAGAATGATTCGGTTAAACCTCAGGGATATCCTTTATTTCCTCTGAGGCTTCTGTTATCTTGAGACCTTGCGTGGTGCGGAGGACAGGAAAGACCATCTGTTCTTCTGCAGGGTCTTTGATGTGGTCAACACCAACACATGAACCTCATTTTAACACTTAACTGTTTCCCACTACAGCCATGGAAAAGGCTTTCTGAACTCATCAGGATGTCAAGGCAAGGATCGCTATTATTATTGCACATACTCAGGGTGAGGGATTTAAATATGTGTCGAACTCTAGGCATAAAACATTGGTGTGCAACTTGTCCCACAGTGTTTGTGCCACTCTAGGAACATCTAGGAACCACTACCAGTGTGATTTTTATTTCTTTCTTCAGAGAATGTACATTTGTAGTTATTTCAAGACCCCATGATATCAAAAAAAAATTTGGCATCTAATCCATGTTATTTTAGATCAGAGGTGCCCAAAATGTTAATATAAAGGACCAAAACTCAAACTTGACTGAGGGCCGTGGACCAAAAGTAAATTTTTGTTATATTAAAATATATTTTTTTAATTAAGTAGTTAAACAATTTAAATACCTTTTTTTTGTTAAATGTTAAATGATTTTTTATTGCATTTTGTATTTATTTATTTACATTTTTTACATTTCAATGCAAAAATAAAACCCCCAAAGAAATGTTAAAAGGAAAAAAATCATAATTGAAGATATGCTTCAATCACATGTGTTTCCTCCTCTTCCTGTGTTATGGCATGGCACGGCCCTGATTTGTGCATCTCTGCTTTAGATCAATTAAATGCATGTTTGCTAAATACAATTTTCAGTTAAAAAAAAAATTCACATTTTTCAATGGTGTATATGTTACATATGTATTCCTGACTAGACAATTCCCAGGGAGTGAACTGGGATTATGGGTGATCCTGGGAAGTAATCTGACCGCTACTGAACAATGGCATGAGAATAGAGCTGGTTAGTTAATCCATTTCCCGTTTTTCTTAAATGGCTTAAAGGACGTGCTGAAGAAACATCTGGAGGTTGTTTGGAGCTGCTTCTAGGGCAGTGAGAGGGTTAGGAGCCTCGGATGGCTGCTGTTGGGGGGAGAACACCACCTGTCTGGAGCTGTTGACAATGGAGGAACCGAGGATATGCTCTGACATAATATTCAACATCCTCTCTCCCAAACACAACATTTACAGACAAGCAATGTGGAAGACAACTCACATACATTCATGCACATGAACATTGCATCCTTATATTAACAATACCCTGTTGGTGAGAGTCACTGTGGATGTGTTTGTGGTCCCTGGGCTCACTGTGAACTCTTGAACTACCTTGCGTTTGTGGCGTAATGCTGATTACCACAGAAAATAATGTTGCCTCACCCCTTAGGTTTACAGTAAGGCAATTAAAAAATGTGACCACAATATACACTGAAATCTTCACTGTTGCAGAAGTGTAGACATGATGCTTAAACATTAAATGTGTTTTAAGATTAGAAGGGTAGAATCACAATAGAAGAAGTCTGTTTGCATGGCTCAAACTATGCAGTTAGACTGTGAAATTAGATTTTTAAAAGTTGCAAAAAAAATGATTGGAGTATGTTTTAAAAGAAAATACTATTTCGGTTTTTCTACTTCCACATTTCATGTTTAATTCAGTGTTTCTTGCTGTTTCTTCTTAAGTAGGATGATTTAGCCCAAAAATAAACTTCACATTTCTGCTTTTAAGCCTGCTAGAACATTGGTCCCTGTTTACATCTAATGTACGTTAGAGTATCCTTAATTTTTGCTTTAAAACTGAATATTTTTTGGATAATTGACCTAGGAAATCATCATATGTTGTCAGAGACCTTCACTTGTGCCTGAAACATCCCTATAAGAGCCTGAGAGAGATTTAGTTGAATTTACCCTTATTGCTCTTCATACTCAAACACAGACCAGTCAGATCTTAGATCTCACAGTGTCCTCTTTCATCAGTAGGGCCTTTCACACCGCTTTAGTTCCAGAACTAAATGTACAGTACTAAAGTACTGGGACGATTTTGCGCGAACTATTTCCCAGTACCATTTAAAGGGTTGCATTCGCACCAACAGTGTGTACTAAGAAGTGACATAAGCCGGTCGTCATTTGTGCGCGGCGTTCAACAACAGAAACAAAGAACAACATTAACAACAGGAGGATGGAGGACGTAGTGATCAGAGCTGTGTTTTTGTTGTGTCTCGCGGGTTTCACAATAATGGACATGGAAAGTCGACGTATACGTAAAGCGATTGAAAGAACGGAAAGGAGGACTAAGAATCTCCAACGACAACTGGCAGTGCTACATTTGCTACAAGTGCCTGCACTTCAGCGTCCGTCCATCTATCGCTGTTCTCCATACTTGCGAAATAAGTTGACACAATGTTTACAGTATGTTTACACGGCGTTTTAAATCATGGCGGGTGAGGGCATTTTCATACGCGTTTGGCCAATCAATGTCTACTTACGTCACGATTAGTACCAGTTGTGCTGGTTAGACCCTGCTCCAGAGTAGGAGCTAATTTGGTTCTCGAAAAAGGCAGTCCGGTACTAAAATCGCACCCAGTTCCGGCGGTGCGAAAACGCCAAAAAGTGAGTAGTTCCACAATTAGTTCTGGTACTATGAAAAGGTTCCCGTGGTACGAAAGGCCCTAGTGTCTCCTTTACCTCAGCCCCCATTCTCTGGGATACACACACAATCCCACACACAGACCCACACTCGGGGGGAGGGGCGGTCATACCCTTTGTCCTTCTGGTTACTGTACATATGAATGGATGCAGGCAGGGACAGGAACCCCTGAACTCATGAATGTGAATGGAGTCAGGACGCCGGCCTGACGAGCGGGTCTCACTGGTTATTAGAAGTGTGTATGTGTGTCTGTGCAGTAAGGAAATGAGCACTCTGTGGTCAGCTTTCCACATTCATTATATTACATTTGTGGCCATAAACACTGCCAGTCAAAAGTTTTGACACACTTGACTGAATTTATGTTTCTTGATTATGGCTTTAAACACTTAAGTAATGTTTTTTATTACTGCTATACCATTCACAAGTTTTGGTTGGTAATATTTTTATATTGTTTTTTTTCCTAATGCTCACTAAAGTTGCATTATTTGTTAAATATTGTGGAAGATTGTTACAATTTAAAATCAGTTTTATTCCTGTGATATAAATCTGAATTTTCAGCATCATTACTCCAGTCTTCAGTGTCACATGATCCTTTAGAAATCATTCTAATATGCTGATTTGCTGCTTAAGAAACATTTCTGATTATTATCAATGTTGACAATAGTTGTGCTGCTTCATATTTTTGTGAAAACATTGTCTTTTTTTCAGGATTCTTTGATGAATAGAAAGTTAAGAACAGCATTTATTTAAAATAGAAATATTTTCTAGCATTATAAATGTTTTTATAGTTTTTGTCACTTTTGGTCAAATGAATGTGTGCTTTCAGAATAATTATTTCTTTAAAAAATTAAATCTCAAACTTACCTCAAACTTTCGAATTGTAGTGTATATTTTCATCTGCATTATTTTATAATTATGATAACTTTACTAATATTTTAAGTGAAAAGGGTTTTAAAAAATCAGGTGTTCCTAGTTCAAAAATGTCATAGGTTTGATTCCCAAGGAATGCATGAGTGGAAAATATGTAGCCCTTCATTGCAATGTAAGTTGCTCAGGAGAAGAGTGTCTGCTAAATACATAAATGTTAGTGAGTAGATGTGTCTAAACTTTTGACTGGACATATACGTTTATATGGGGAAATGCAATTTTATATGCAGGATGTTGCATCCTCAAAATGTCGAATCCATGATATGTTTGGCTAAATTATTAGATTTAATATGTGTTGGTTTTCAGAGGTCGCCTAAATCATTCTCATCATGGTGGTAAAGACGCCTCCGATCTCCCACCTGTCAACACGTTCAATGCAAACCTTGTATCAGACCCCTCCTTCTCGAAATGCATCTACGTATGAAAAGGTTTCCAGAACTGTATGAAATTGTCTTCCTGTTAAGCTTTGCTGCAAAACAACAATGACCGAGTTTCATGCTCTGTGCATGCACAAAATTACAGGCTGAGAGAATAGAGAGAGACTTGTAGCATTGCTAGAGGAGACATCTGTTGAACAGGGGGACAGTCAGTGAATTGTGACACAGATGACAGTGGGCAGCCATGTGTTTGGACTGGGGATTACCTCATCACTAAATGAAAGCAGAGACCCTTACATCCCCCCTCTCCTCTCTGCTTTTCTCCCTCCCACCATCCTGGCTTTAATTATCACCCGTCTGTTGGATGGCCACTGTTCCTTTGTGTTTTCTCTCTCTATCTCTCAACCCCATTTAAAACCCTGTTTCACTTGTCTGTCACGTTAACATTGTATTAGAGATGTGACATTGACACAGAGCAGTTAGCAGCACACTTATAAACTAAACACAACCAGTAGTACAGCAAAGAGTCATGCTAAAGGTCCTTAGTTTTTTTGGCTACAGTTTTAACAGGAAACAGATTTGTGCAACATGTCTTTTAGTTTTTTATATATATATATAATATATATATATTATATATACGTATATATATATATATATATATCTATATATACGTATATACATTTTTGTACTTTGTTAGATTTTATTTCTTTTAAACTAAAATCCTGATTTTTTTTGTCAATGTAAACCATTGTTTAAGAGTTGTACATATCTGAATCTACAAGACTTGTTTGGTCAAATGCATTAGTTTATCTAAACATTAGTATCAAAATAACCTCTAAGGAATAATTTTGCATGTTCAAACCGAATCATCCATGTGGATTAATCTTTCAAAGGCTGTCCAGGTCAGTAGAGGCTGGAGTCCCAGCGGGTGTTGACTGTGCATGGAAGACTTGAGCCATAATGAGATCCCTAATAACAGCAGTAACCCTTCAGAGTAATATCCCTCCTGTGGATAACCAGAAATCACATCTATTCCAGCCGTCTGTCTGTTTCTTCATCTTTTGTCCTGTATGTCTAACTTTCTTTAGGTTTGTTTTGAGAACCAAGTGTCTTCCTGATGTGTATTGATCCTCTCACTACCATTTTCTTCTCCCTTTCTCCCTCCCTCACTATAGAAGAGCTTGAAATACCCTGGTTTTACACATTAACAGTAGAGTGGTCACATGTTGGGGTTTTATTGACATTATTTGCTATATTAAAGCCCCAATACTACTACTGTTAAAGTCAGAAGCAGATATGCAAGCTGAGTTTGAGTTTTTTTTGTCACTCATCTTGGTGTGCCAATAGGTTTTGCATAGATCTTTTATGATGTTTATCTGATAAAAGAACAATGTTTAAAGGGGTCATATGATGCCCATTTTCCACAAGTTAATATGATTTTTTAGGGTCTTAATGAAAAGTCTGTAACATAGTTTGGTTCAAATTTCACAATGGTAGTGTAAAAAAACTTTTTTTTATCCTGTCAAAAACAGCTCTTTTCAGATCAAGCTGTTTTGTAGCATTTTCCTTTAAATGTTAATGAGATCTGCTGACCCCGCCTCTCTCTTCCGAGCTGCTCTCAGAGAGACTGTTTACTTTAGCTGCATTCATCGTGAAACTTTCTAATTAGCACATTATTAGGAGAGGCGATTTGCAAAGATTCATTACAAAACATTACTCACTTCTTCTGTAGATGAGGCTGGATCATTAATGATTTGCGCGAACATAGATGCATTTATGTAGATCAGGGGAGCATTCCCTTCAGAAACAAATGAAATCCACTACGAGTTCGATGGCTCAGATGTCGGGAGTAAATGATGACTGCTGTGTTCATTATTACATCCAACAACAAAACACCTCAATCGCTTGTTAGGAGTCATTCTTGTCTACTCCTGCTCCAGTGTTGAAACAATGGCGGACTGATGACAGCTCACTCAGGGCGGGTGTAAGGTAAGACACCAGTCCAGTCTGTGCTGAAACGCTACTGTCAATCAAACTATCGTGGGAGGGGGCCTGTCTGTGTGACGTCACACAGACGGGCATCTGAGATCGGCTTGATTTGAGGAAGGGGTAAAGATTTTAGTAGATTAAAAAAAAAACACCGGGTGGATTGTTATCATTATAGGGTGGTGTGTGCCAACACACATTTCAGTTGTAGCATCCTATGACCCCTTTAAGGCGTTTACATGACCTTTTTATATACATTCTCAAGTAATTAAAAATAATTGGTGTAAGTACCATACATGTGAACATACTCTGAAACAAGATTTCAAAGCTGTTCATCATGCTTTTGTGTTGCTTAAATAGGACTGCCTCATAAGATTTTATATGATTAAACAAGCATTTTAAAGGTTAACCACACAACAGAATGGCATGGGTTAGTAGAACAAGGTCAGAGAGTATGGTATTAAGTTATCATGGCATGATTTATTAAACTTTCCCAAGATAGAAAACTATTTAAAAAAACAAAACAACTAATATACTAGATACTACAATACGCAACAGAAGTAAGCAGTGTATTAGGGTTTGTCACATTAAAATATTTGAACACTTTTGGACCTTATTACCAGTGGTTTCTAAATACTTCTTTGGGGGCGACTGTAGACTATAACATATCTGAATAATTTAACAGCTTTACTTGTGTTAAACGTTTTAATAAATCAGGCTTTAATCTACATCTAAAATGAAGGGTAAGCACAATGCAACTCATTTAGACAACTAAAAGCATTGGAAGGTCAAGGTTAGAGGCCAAACTGAGAGAGAAAGGTTTGAGAGTGTGTGGTCATGACCTCTATGTTGAACCTGTTGACTAGCTCCATTGTAAGGCATCAGGGTGTGTGAGATGATCCAACTAGACAGCTGGTGGAGGTGAATGCAAACACAGGGTCAGGCTTGCTGGCCTTGACCCAGCGTCAAAGAAAAACGTTGTGACCTGTGCTCTCTCTTTAATCTCGTGATTTGCTTGCTGTTTTCAGTCACAGATGCAACTTTTGGGTTTTATGACACTATGCACTTAGAGGAAATTAGTGTTCAAAATCTCAAAATAAAACTAGCTAGAACGAACAATAATATTTTAGTATCAAGTGTTGCATTGTAAGACTTGATCAAAGTTAATCTATTAACAACCTTTGTCTTTTTTCTGTTAGCTGTTTAAAGGAAACAACATTACACATTAAGCTGCATTAAAATGATATGGTTAAATAGATGCAAAACTATCAAAGTAAGTTTGCAGATAAAACTGAGGAGGAAAAACTACAAAGGACGTTCAATACAGTGCTCGTCAAACAGGTGCTTTTTGTATAAAAACCACTTCCCAGAGCCAGAAACAGCCCTAAAATACATGGTCAGTTGTGTTGAATGTGTGCATTGCCATGGTGATAAGACCAAGCAGTGCAGTAAATTGTAAGTAAAAGTTGATGAAATTCTAGAGTCTGTTAGAGAGTTAAGCTCCTTTCAACCCAGACTAGCAAAGATAAAACACATCCAGGGGCCCAAGGTCCATCTGGTCTTCACCTGTGTTGAGTCTATTCAGAACCCTAAACCCCATTCTAACCTCTGTGACACTACAGGAATTTTAATAGAGATTCTGAGACTGAGTAAAAGAATGAGATTTAGAGATTGTCCATTCTTTGATGTCTATCTGTCAACTGTTTTTCTCTTTGATTTAATACTCATCTTTCATTGCCTGTTGCTTTAACTGTTTTTTTCCTCCTTAACAGCTCTGCAGCCTCAAAGCCTTCAACTTGTTCAGATAAGTCCATATCATACAGAGATTAATTGAAAACAATAGAGGTCCTGTATATGGATCTGGTCTTGTATGGATAAAAAGCCTGCACGCAGATACAAGGACAATCTGAGGTGGGACAATGGACTCTTGAAAACTCTTCTGGTACGGTAATAATAATTAATTTGCTAAAAGTTTCTGTAAGTTGTACTTTGAGAGTGTGCTATATGGACGAGAAGGTAAAGGAAAACGTTTTTAAATAGTATTAGAGAAATTAATTATTTGGAAAAAACAAATAAGATGCACAGCTGAAATGAATGTGAAAAAGCAACATTTTTATTGAGTTACATCAAGTACAGTTTTGTTCCCAAAGCAGTTTTAATTGTGCTATTTACACAGTGGTTTTGATCATAAGTAATTTTGCAAAGATATTCAAAGACCTTATTTACAGTATATAGTACGAATGCTGAACGTCGGTTCTGGAGATCCACAGTCCTGCAGAGTTCAGATCCAACCCTACTCAATCACACCTGAATAAGCTAAACAAGTTCTAAGAGTTACTAGAAAGCTATAGGCAAGTTTTAACCAAGGTTGGAGCAAAACTCCACAAAACTGTGGATCTCCAGGACCGACGCTGACCAGCCCTGGCATAAAAGTTTTTATACAAATCAACAGTTGTTGGTGTTGTTGAGAAGTCCAATGTCGCCATATCAGTGTATGAAACTATCACTGTCATGTTGAAGGTAAAGTTGGGTGGAGATCAGTGATCGGGTTTGGCCATTTTTGGATTAGAAGTCTCCAAATACTCTTACGAGTTTGCTTGGCTCACAAGTGCAAGTAAACCATGACCAGTCCAAGTTTGTCAAGAATGGCTCTATGTGAGTCCCAAATTTCAGGTAAAGCTAAAGGTTTACTTAACAGGATCCATTCTAGGCTTCAGTGAAGCTACACCAAAGTCATAACCTTGAGTGACGCTGGCTGAAAGCGGCGGATCTTCTTCTTCAGTGCTCTGGAAGCTTTGATGCGACAGGCTGCTGGCTCTGGGCGATGGTGTTGCTGAAGAGAAAAGCCCGCTGCCGTGGTCCCCATAGCAGCCTGAGCCCACACTAAACCGCCTTCATCTTCCTCTTCTTCCTCCAACAGGTCCTCCTCATCCAGCAAGAGACTGCCGTCCGAGTCTGAGGCGGTCTGAGAGCCCTGACTGGACTCGCTGTCTCCAAAACGGTTTGTGGTGTAGTCGCTCATCTCTCCATCACTGCTTGCTGCGATAGTAGAGTGAAAGAGTGATGCACACTCTGCAGAGTACTCCGAAATCTCTGACTCACAACGAGGAGGGTAGCGGCTGGAGATTGGAGCTGCTGGATATCTAGATTCCAAGTAACTGAAGTAAGAGGAGGTGGAAAGTGAGTGGGGAAGGGCCCGTGGAGGACAACCCCACTGACCTGAGCGAGGCCTGGCACTAACACTCCTTACCATGACCCCCTTTCGAGAGTTGAACACCTCTTTGGATCTCTGGGTTTGGAGAGCTGGGGGCAAAGGGATCTCAGAGGAGGAAGGCCATTTCCGAGAACTTTGCTTCTTTTTGGCTTGGTCTAGAGGAAGGTGCACAGGTTCTGGGGCTTTACGGGACTTGGAGATTTGGCTTTGTTGAAGGTGAGGGTTGTTCTGGATGCAGTGTGAGTTGAAAAGTCCATTACAACTGCAATCTGAGCAAGAGTTCATCTGGAATGAGCATGAGCTGGACTGTTTAAAGTCAGTTCGGGTTTTGGTGCAGAACTCTCGAGACAAGTGTTTATGCTGCTGTTTCTTTGCTGAAGGCTTCTCAGAGCTCTTCTTTCTCAGTTTTACAGATTTCGTTTTCTTGTCTGCCTGACGCACTTTCACCCTCTGAGACCCTGCCGGAACAAACTGTGCATGGACAAATTCTGATTGAGGTGCGCCGCCTTTATCACCAAAAGAAGCTCTACCGTCTTCTCTTCTGAAGGTAAAACTTGATCTCCTCTCTACTGGCTTTGGGACCATAGATGGGTCCTTGGAAAACTGTCCACTCCCTTTGACTGAGAGTCCATTCTCAGACTCAGTACCAGCCTTGCTTGAGGCATTCTTTATGGGAAAGTAATTATTTTGGAGATCCATGGAAGGTGTTGCGTGTGTGCCATGGCACAATGTCTTGACCTCAGTTGCTTCTGAATTGGGCTCCAGACCAGGTGCATTCCTCTGTTGCTGATTGCTGTTTAGTGATGAATATGTTTTTCCAGTCTCCAGTACATTTTCTAAGGGCATTGATATTTGCTGAAGGGATCCCAGCAGTTGAGGACCATTCAGCTGTCCGTAGGACATCTCTTGTGATCTGGGTCTTTGCTCCTGAGTACTAACAGTGTCATTTCTTTTTATGCTTAACAGGTTTATCTTACTGGAGCTTCGCTGTAGTAGCTTGTTGATGTATCCAGCAGTCCTGGAATTTGTGGACCCTTTGTTTGGGTTTTGGGTTTCCTCTTCAAGATCCACTCCAGACATTCCATCAAGTGCTACTGGATTTCCCTGATCAGTGGTGCAACTGAAGATGGGGCTTTGTAAGGCCACAGCATGCAGTGGACTGGGATAACAGTAAACTTCTGTCCCATTGCTAGATACCAGGTTATTCTGGTATTTGGGGTCTACTGAGGGGTTTTGGAGGCTACCACAAGGAGTGGAGCTCTTCACATCAGTGGATTTGAAGCAGCCAAAACCAGGTGCAATCATTCTGTCAAGGTCCCCTGAAAGAAAGACACAAGAGAAATGGCATCAAGATAATGTACTTTACATTTCAGAAGTTAAGCTGGTTATGGCTATAGTGCCTACATTAAGATTCTACCCATATACCCATAGTTCTTTGTTAAAACTTTACCTAAATAACACATTTTCACGCTTACCTGTGGAAACAGGTCTTTGTCTTGCTCTTTCAGCTCGAGCTGATGTTGTTCGTATACAGCTGCTACCGAGCTTCACTCCTGATCGTGGTGCATCGGACTGGGGAGTGCTCTCATCAGCAGAACAACGACGGGACACACCAGTCTGTCCGGAACCACTACGACCATGTGGCACATATGAGGTGGGGAGATGAGGAAGCAGACTGGTTTGAGATGAGGAGAGACTCTCACTGTAGACGGAGGTGCATGAATTGGACAATGAGCCTGAACCACCATCACTGAGCTCATAGAACCCTGGGAGTAGAAATGAGCACTGTTAGATTCAATACATAGTTCATTTTTGCAACAAAAAATGCTTGATGTTGTCCTTCAGTTCTAAAAATGTTCGAAAAGCTGGTGTACATTTTTAAAGATGATGTGTGCAATTTGTCACTGTTATGTCCAACACATTAAGGCCATTTAAAAAACAGTTTACAATTCCATTTGGTATTGGCAAATGGAGCAGAAATTGCAATTAATGATATGTGAATGGGTATGTTTAGTCACCTGAACTGGGTCTGCTGTCACTCTCTAGGTGTTCAGTGGATGCTTTACACACATCCAGTTTCAGGTCATTGATCTGCTGATCTAGTTGCTGGAGATGAGTCTTCAATCCCACATCCTGTTTGCGCAGACGTGTCTGCAGGTACAACACACATTCACAAATATTAGTATGCAAATAAATCACCTTCATTTGCATGATGTATTATCACATACAATTTATTTAATGCATCATGCAGTGTTTAGTACATTTATTAACCACATTTAACCACTTGTATATAAACTCAGTATTCATGATACAAATACTAAGCTGAAAGTTTGAGAATTGTGAATTGCAATAAACTCCAAGTCAGTCAAGCACAACAGAACTAAGTGTTCTTTGTTAAGCTATTCTTCATTCTGATTCCAAACTAACCACAGGAGAACATGGAAAACTGGATGCTTCCAGACATTTAATGGCTGATATGACTCCTGCTGTTATACGACGTAGACAAGAGGAGAAAAGACAGAGAGAGAGGAAGCAAATAAAGAAGGAAAGCGGTTGACTATTAACTAGGCAAGGATAAAGGGTAGCCCGGGGGAAGTGCTGTAAGATTACTAATCTCTCTCCTGAAGAGGAACACAAACTATTGTGTAAACCAAATGTATAGGAACAAGAGGAAATGACAATGCCAAATACAGAAAAATCTATAATGGTTGACTGTAAACCAGCTTTGCAAAGTAAAGAGTCACACCTGTGCCAAACTCTGACAATGCACAAATTTTAGTCTGTCTTCTTTGTACTTGCCGGTTAGTGAAAGAAGAATGAGGAACACTAATCCGATTTTATCTGAGGGTATTACTGTAAACTATGATTGTGTGGATAATGCAACCAGTTAAAACAAACCACTGAAACGGAGATAATCCTTATTGATAATAGGGTTATTATTATAATGAAGTGTTTTCTAAACTTAAGGGGTTTGTTGTAGCTGGGTACTGACATTTGAATGAATATGAAGGTAAACCTGCCAGATGTTTTCTCAAGGTTCCTAGATATGACTAATTAAGCCTTGCTTTTTAAAGATTGCACAATGAGCAATTTCTAACTGATATTTTAGAGAAGAGCATAACTAGAAACGTGTAATTCACTACAAAACCTTCATAACTTTTTCAGGAAATGACTTTTCCTGGAAATGTACTGATATTTTGTTTAGCTTTCTGTTCATTTTGGAAATGTACTTATAAACGGTGTATCAGAATCTTAACGCACACATACATCTGCATTGGTGGAGCTCTTATTGTAGATGATATCCACTGTGCAATTTCCTTGTGCTTTGGAAAAAAGATGCCATTTCGTGATTGATTTAAATGGTGTAAGAACACTACTGTCAGTCTCTAATATGTCTATAGACCAGAGTCACTTTGACCGTTGAGCATTAGAAGGGTTCAACAAAAGTCCAAAAGGTTCAAACGTGCATCGGCTGCGGGGTCAAATCTGTGTCGCCGACCGGGCCACAGCTCCTCTGTTGCCATTCTCATTAAATTGGGTTAATCATCAGAAACGGACTGGCCCCCCTCAGAGCCCTTGATTTATGACCCCTCACTATATGACCCCCAGCTGAGCCTGTGATTCAGCACTGGATTCAATCATCAAGGGCACTGCCGAACCATGCACAAAATACACACACCAGTGAATCCTCACTACAATAAGAGCACATGGGAATGTAGGTTTTATGCAAAGATTCTCATTTGCTGCTGGAAAATCTACTGACTAGAAAACATCTGGTAGATCTATCTATATCCATTCAAAAGTATCTCATCAGATCCATTCTTTGTTAACATTCACAACCAAAATTGAAATACATGTGAAGTGTTTTAAAAGAGCCATTCATGTATTTTACATGGTTTTGTCAGCTATAAATGAAAGGACAAACATGTCTTCATGTCATGAGCATTTTTTAATTGGCTGGTGTAAATAGTCATATGACTAGAGCTGTTTAATCCACTTTGCTTCTCTAAGATGATGTCTTCGTCAAAGCTCCATAAATGGAAGGGAAATAAAAGCTGTAAAAGCATAATACAGATATTATATTTGATACATAAAATATTTAAATGGCCTATTATTGATTATTATTAATATGAATAAGATTGCTTTAACTCGCATGTGAACATGTCAATGGTCAGAGCCCAAGTTTGGACTGTCTGATTCACAGTTTTATTATTAAATGCAAAATTTAAAAATGCATTTATACTTTAATATTTTTGTTGCCCACCTGTTAGAAAAAGTTATTCAACTGTCTACACTTGTCACCAAAATAAACCACAAACTTCATTCAAAATGATTAATAAGATGTCTTACCAGCTGTTGTTTGAGTAGAGTAAGTGTTGCCTCCATTCTCAGTTCCTCTGTGCTCACGTTCTCGTGTTTTGATGTCTTGGTGTCCTCTCTGTTCAGGGTCAGAGCCCAGTGCACCATGGCACTCTGTTTGTCCCGGAGGAAATGCAGCTCCTGCAGTCCAGCCAGCGCTGCGTGCAGCCTCTCTCCTGACCTTCCCCGGTCCATTCCTGCAGCTGCGCTCAGCAGCACACCTGTCCCAGATATTTTTCTTCCCAGCATTATCAGACGTGCTGTTTAGACATTTCCAGAGAGGCGAGGAAATAACGAGATCCGCTATGCGACTGAGCTTGTTCAATGTGCGTAACAGTGTGAATCAACTATTGTGTTGTTTGGACGAAGTGCGTGAGTGTATACAGTACCTGTACAACCCCGCCCACCTCCGCGCTGACCGTGGAAAACCACGCCCCTCGCTGGCTGATTGGCGGACATTGGCTGAGGATGGTCAGTGAATTAGCCAATCTTGCTTTGGTAAATGTCTGAGGCATGAATGTTAATGAGGTTACGTGATCAAACGCTGGAAGCAGTCAAGCAAGCAAGGAAAAAAAGCTACTAAAGGCTAGTGTAAACAAATTAATATTTATGAGCTGAGACATCGCACTGTCTGTATCAGGATTCGCAGATATCTACCAGGACACGTATCAGCATTCAGGATGCGTAGATTTCTTAAGACTCTGCGTCTTAGACAAATAATGCATAAAAAATGAGTTATTCGTTTTTTAAAAATAATAATTATTATTATCTATCTATTTATTTATTTATTTACTTGTGTATTCTTTCGGAATTATTAGACAGCATGGGCGCTACTCTAGGGATTTGTTAGTAAGGGTTGTGGAATTGTTAAATGTGATATATACAGTGTTGGGGACAGTTACTTTTAAAAGTAATGCATTACAATATTGCGTTACTCCATAAAAAAGTAACTATTTGTGTTACTTAGTTACTTTTTGTGGAAAGTAATTTGTTACGTTACTTTTGCGTTACTTTTAAAATCTGGACAGGGCTTGCTTGTTTGTTTTTAAAATAAAAAAGTTATATTTTTGGCAAAGATAAAAGCCTTTTCCCACCAAAAGTGAAATGAATAAGCCTCAGGCTGAAAGAAAGGTAATTTAGTTTTTTTCCGTCGTATAATGCAGAAGAAGACATTTCAACCACACTTCGCAATACAAAGCCACACAAATGGTGTCTAGAGTAATTTGTGCTTATTAGTACGGCTGAACTGCATCATCGAAGGTCAGAAGCAAAGACATTGGTTAATAGAATGGGAATTAAAGGATATTTGTGTTGTTTAACATTTAATTATTGCAGGTTTGCGTCATATTCTGAGTTGCATTATTTTTATTCATTTTGAGGAATACTGAATCTGTGTGGGTTTTTTTTTTGTGAGTGAGATGAATTAATGCATATTCATATTTATTTTAGAACTACAGTAACATCTTCTGATTTCTCTCAATAGGGGACTGGAGAGCTGTCAATCAATAAATTGGATAAAAAGGTAACTTGCGTTATTTGAAAAAGTAACTCGGATATTATCTTGTAAATTAAAACGTAATGCGTTACTTTACTAGTTACTTAAAACAAGTAATCTGATTACGTAACTCGCGTTACTTGTAATGCGTTACCCCCAACACTGGATATATATGGGAAAAAATCAATAAAAATATTAAAACCAAAAGAGGAGTTATTCATAATAGACACAACAAATCCAGATTAAATTGTCTACCTTTTATATGTGTTTTATACGTTTATCTACCTATATACACAATAAACTAATGAAACTTCGTTAGCCACTAGCGCCCTCTTGCGTACGATGCCTGACTTACAGAAAACCTGAAAACGTCAATAAACGTTGATAAACATTGATCATTAAAATAAGTGCAATGGAAACATTTGAACACTATCCAGAAAAAAAATACCCAACAGTTACATGCTAATGGCTTTGGACATATCATAGTTCATGTCTGTAAAATGACGTTCCAAGAGCTGAAGGTAAAACAATACAAAATATATAAAAAAAATAATAGCATTTATGTGGACCATGCTGAGCGTCAAACAGAGTTTATTACACTGAGAGTATCCGGAATCCATGTGCATTTTTGTGATGTATACAGGAAACGTGTGTTGATGAGAACAGGTCGTCAGATACACTCTAAAAAATGCTGGGTAAAATAGGGACAAACCCAGCAATTGGGTTGTTTTTACCCAGCGGTTGGGTTACTACCCAGAATGTTGGGTTAAACATTTAACCCAACCGTTGTGTCAAAACAGCCCAGTTGCTGGGTTTGTCTCTATTTTACCCAGCACTGGGTTGTATTTAACCCAGCATTTTTTAGAGTGTAGCATCAGGGGCCGAGCCCTCATCGCTGGCAGAGGCGCTGAGGTAAAATCAAACTGTGCCACACTGTCTTTCCTCTACAGCTTTGATGAGTTTACCTCTGACAGCCACAGGATGTGGGAGAGGAAGTGAGATACAGGAGAGATGCAAAAATAAATACCACAAACAGACCTTATGTGTAAGCAAAAGGATGCAAAATCTGATTGAGATTAAATACAATGTTTTATCAATATCATAAATGCGAGATGGTTTGATCAAGTTTTCGAGTCAGAAACAGATGAATCTCCCAAATCCTGTCCAGGTCATATTTTACCTCAAAATGAAAAGAGAGAAAGTAATCTTGTTTTGAATGACAAAGAATAAAGTGTATTTTTAGGACCTTTAGCATTCTAGTTCTCATGATTATGTAGTACAAAAAGCCAAATCATAATGAAAAATAAAAAGTCATTATGTTTTCGTAATACAGTTGTGAAAAATACATGCAATGAATACATTTATACAGTCAGTGTAATCATTTATGTAAAAATCTAGTTAGATTCTACTGAGAAATATTAGTACATCGAGAATCAATGGGTTTATGTAAAATATAGTTTCCTCATTTTTGTTCAGTATTTTGGCATATCATGTCTTTGTGAGATTCATCCATGCAGTGACATTGCCGAAGTCAGAAACAGATGTATCTGCTTTTGTGATTTACATAAACTTACCACAGGGAGACACTATACTGCGTTACGAGGATGGTGTTTGCTGTTACCAGCAGGTGGCGATATGACCTAAGCGTTAAGTGCAGTATTTGACCCGGTGTGAATCTCAAAAAAGAAAGTCTCAATACACCCTAAAATGCAAAAAATATTGTTTTCCTTTTATTGTTCTCTTGCTTCTGCGTGTTTTACTTTCATTTTACTTTCTAGTTTTAATAATAACTAATAGGCCTACTTTTTTGTTTTTATTTTTTATTTTATGAATTCATTTTATATTAAGTCTCTTCTCCGTGGTGATTTTAAAACAGTTTTACAGTAGTATTGTACAATGTGCATCTTTTTTGTACATTTAAATCAAATTTTCTAATCTAATGAGGAGGGAATAATTCTCTTATTTTGATTTGGGGGTTATTAATGAAATGAGAAAAAATGAGATCACTGCCTGAGACTTTGAACTGAAGATGATCTGTTAGTTTTCGATAAGGATGTTCACTAAAATGCTTCTCCTGTATGTACGTCACGTATGTGTGATGTTGGCTCAGGGAAAATGTCATCTGCAGCATCGTGAGGGTCCAGTGTCTCAGTCATTTGCTTTGATCAGTGCGATGCGAGGGTCTAGGACTGTAAACTGCATGAGCCCGTAAGGGGAAAGTGATGCTAATCTGGTCTTGCCTTAAATCTCTGCCGTAGATACAGGTCCAGTGGACATAATAATACTAACATTGTCCTCTCTGGATGTCCCTATGCCCTTATCCCCTTCAAAGCCATTCCTTATAGTGGTGTCACAACGGTTTTGATCCCTCAGTGTCCTCCTCTGCCACTATGCATACCAATATGGGTGTGAGTAAATGACTACAAGCTGATGTAATGTCAAATAAACACACATGCTCCGTTGCAAAACCTAGTGAGCTGCGCAGCTCTGCTGTCTAGCACACAGCCTCGTAAAGGAATGATTCACCTAAAAATTAATATTTGCTGAAAATGTACTCATTCGCAGGCCATCGGTGAGTTTGTAGCATTACATAATTTGCTCACCAATGGATCCTTTGCAGTGAATGAGTGTCGTCAGAATAAGAGTCCAAAGCAATATTATGGATAGAAGACTCGCCGGAAACACAGTTTGAAGTTACAAACATCTTAATGATGAATTTGTTTATTACAGAATGCAGCTTTTCACTTCACTAGACGATAATTGATGGGCTGGAGTTGTGTGGATTATTGTGATGTTTCTATCAGCTGTTTGGACTCTCATTCTGACGGCACCCATTCACTGCAGTGGATCCACCGGTGAGCAAGTGATGTAATGCTAAATTTCACCAAATCTGTTCTGTTCTGATGAAGAAACAAACACATTTACATCTTGACTGACCTGAGGGTGAGTAAATGAGGGTGAGTTGAGCAAATGTTTCGATTTAGGCTTTCTATTCTTTAAAAATGTAATGTTTCTAAATGTTTCACAGTGATGCCACAGAAGAACCTTTTTTAGGCTCCCCAAAGAACCTTTCAGTAAACAGTTGTTTTTTCTTAGTGTGAAGAATATTTTAATACTCTGAAGAGCCTTTTGTGGAATGGAAAGGTTCCATTAATGTTAACAATTCTTTGTGGAACCAAAGATGCCAATAAAGAACCTTTATTTTTAAGCATGCAGGTTAAAGCCTTTTATAGGGAGAGGAAACAAATGACACCAGAAGGATTTTCCTCATTGCATGTTCTTTTAAGGAACAGATCTTGATAACAGTTCTGTTTTTATCTCTACTCCTTAATTCAGAGCTTTTATCTTCAATATGTATCTCAATTTTTCCATGTCCTTTTTTCTTTTTGTTTATCTATCTCTGATTCTCTCTCCTCCACCTTCACCAATGCAGCCGTCCAAATAAGACACAAAGGCCTCAAAACACAACCATAGCGACAGACAGAGATGCAGCGCAGAGCTTTTAAAGGATCGTAATCTTTTAGAGGGCAGAAGAAAGAAGCGTTCGGTGATAAGTTGTACCTGTATTTGTGAGGCAATAAAGGAGAGGTCGCAAACAACAGGAAGTGCAGCAGGGGGAGTGAAAGGCAAACAGGAATCTGTTGTCATATGTGAACTGAGACATTGATGAATACAAGAAAACAAACACATCCACAGGGCTCACGGCCTACAAGCCACCAGCATCTGATATCATGCACAAGGTATTTTACTGGGTGTGTGTGTTTTGAATTTTATTTGTGTGTATAGTGTGGATTGTCTTTCTGAAAATATGCACTTGCTGCAACCCAGAACAAAACTTTATTGCTGTTTCATAGCTAAGGAGGCTAAATTTAGTTCAATTGTGTCAGATTAGATACTTTTTGACATGCAGGGAAAGTATAAGGCTATAAAATGAATGTGGGTAGCATTTGGTCTTGGTAAATCTGAGCACAGTTTGAGACATTGCTGAGATTATAGACATGAAAATATGTGAGATTACTGGGTTATCAGTCAATGGAAAAACATGTGAGAAGCAAGAGACGCCATTCATTTCCATTCAATCTCTACAAGAAATATCTAGGAAAAACATTATTGTGATCTTATTTATGATTTTTCTTTCCTATGGGAATTCTTATCCTAGTTATATGTTGTGCATGATAGGAAGAAAGAAAGAAAGTATTTGTATAAATATGCACACAGTTGGTATGTGTGTGGGTGTTGTCATAAATATGTGCACACGTGTGTGTGTGTGTGTGTGTGTGTGTGTGTATGGTCTCCTGTCATGAGGGGTTTCCCATGCTGGTTGTCTGATTGAGTCTCGGAGCTTCATTCACTAACAAAACCACAGATGTGGGATTTCAGACATCAAAGAACATTTCTCTTTACCTAAAAACATCTCTGAATCCCTTCTGCACCTCTGAGAGACTCACACAAACACTTTCCCACCGAACGAAAGTTACTTCTTTACACAGTATAGCACTTAATTCACCTTTCTTTCAGTGTACTTGTATATATTTATGAAGTATGTTAACTCAAACTTGTCAAAAATGTCAGTTTTTTTTGCATTCGATGCAAAATATAAACCCAAGTAGCCTATAATTTCTTTTAAAGAAATATAACAGAATTTCACAGTTTATATAATAAAAGAAAAAACAAAAGATTTACAATATTTGTATTCAGTAAGGATACATTAAATTGATCAAGAGGCAGTAAACGCTTTTATTAAACTTACTATTCATCAAGGAATCCTGAGAAATGTCACATTTTCCACAAAAAATGAATGAATGAATAAATAAAAGCAGCACAACTATTTTCAACATTGTTGATATTAATCTCCATTTTTGAACAGTAGAATATATCCACTAAAATGATTAAAAAAAATTATTTTATATAGCAGTTCGTTTTTAAATGTGGCTTATTGTCAAACTGAATGCTAATTCCTGGTTTTGTTGTGCATATTATTCCATTTATTAATTGTATCGTTCCATTTACAACTAATCTAACCTCCTTAATCTGATATATATCTGAGTGAAGCAAGATATTCAACAAGAAAATAAAATGTGGGACGATACTCTATCCATCAGGAATTGACTGGATTGTGAAAAGTGAGCGTTACAATCCAGAACAGAGGCAGGTGGATGGATGAGAGGGGTTGAAAAGTAAAAGTGTTTTGTGAAGTCATTATAGAGGCACTACAAGTTTACATTCACATTTTGATAAGATTACCAATACATGCATTTCTTTTGAAATAATGTGCATTAATATTCCAAAAAAAGTCCATTTTGATTTAATGTTGCCGTTAAGTGTCCAAATAGTGGTCTTTTAATAATACACAGGGCTTTACAGGTCGTAATGTAAGACATGTGTGTGCAGGTGTGGCCACCCACACAAAGACAAATTCTCTCGGTTTGAAGAGATGAGAAGTATTGATTTACTCTGATGTCATGTTACTCTCATGTGGAGACTATTTGTCTGATTTTATTAGTGCTGTAAGTGTCATGCAGTGAAAAGAAAGGCATCCCGTAAAACCATCTATCTGTAAACCTGTCCATCCGTTCCTGTGGTGAGGCCCGGTATTACCCACAATCCTCTTTGTTCTAAACCACATCTGAGCAAGAACAAAGCCAAGCATCTCTGATATGTCAATGAGATGTCTACACAAGCCACTGGCATCAACACAATGTGTAAGTGTGTGTGTGTGTGTGTGTGTGTGTGTGTGTGTGTGTGTGTGTGTGTGTGTGAGAGAGTGAGTGGGAGTGTGGAGAGCTGTCCCAACGTTCTCACTAGTCACCACTAATACGTTATTTCCCCTTTGTTTATCTTTTAAGAGGGTCTGTGGGGCTTTTATTCTATTATATACTGTATACAGTATCATCACTGTTAGAGTAGATGTTTAGACTGTGACTGATGAGGTGCTGTGCTTTATTCAAGCTTAAAGATCCGTGTCCACTAACCAAAAATGAAAAGTCTGTCATCATTTACTCACCCTCATGTTGTTCCAAACCCGCATGACGTTCTTTCTTCAGTAGAAGACAAAAGGAGATTTCAGCAGAACGGCTGCTCTTTTCCATATGAAAGCATACAGTGACCAGAGGCAATCAAGCTACAGAAAGGCAAAAATTGCACCATTAATGCATCATAAAAGTCCTCTGAAGCCATATGATACATTTCAGGCTCTTCCTCACATAAGCTAGTATGGCATTAAAATCTCATTTGCACTTCTGTATAGTCAATCTCGCAGCATCTCATTTGGTCACATGACATGAAAACCAATGACGTGTGGTATCATTGACGTCAAAGCTTGCACAATGTGTCCTTATGTTGCATATGTGAATATGCTGTGAAGGGGAAAGATTATCAGCAAATAATGATTTAATTTCACATAGTGCCACCTTTTGCCTTCCAAATGGATAGAAGAAATCATATGGTATTATAACAATATGATGGTGAAAAAATCATAACAAATTAGAATTTTTGGTTATATCTGAGTTTGTTCACTGTTTATTGCGATATACTTTCAAATATATTCAATAACTGCATTTCTCATTTGCACTATTATTTATGATTTTGCAGAATCAAACAGTTTGTGTAGTGCAGGAAATCTATAATTAGTTTTACATAGAACTGCACACACTATTTGCCAAAACAGCTTGTAGCAATCAAATTAGCAGCATAATTTCTTGAATAAATGTACACTTAAATATTTACAATGTTGCTCAAAAGTTTGGGGTTGGTAAGATTTTTTTATGTTTTTGAAAGAAGTCTCTTATTCTCACAATGACTGCATTTGGTTGATCTAAAATACAGTAAAAACAGTAATAGTTGTGAAATATTATTACCATTTTCTGTTTAAATATATTTTAAAATGCAATTTATTTCTGTGATACAAAGCTGAATTTTCAGCATCTTGAAAACAATTGTGCTGCTTAATATTAATAAGGTGTAATACTTTTTTCAGATTCTTTGATGAATAGAAAGTTCAAAATAACAGCATTTATTTGCAATTGAAATCTTTTGTAACATTATTAATGTCTTTACTGTCACTTTTGATGGATGTAATGCATCCTTGAAAAAGCATTGATATTGATAATATTCACCCCAGACTTTTGAGTGATAGTATATATTCAGTATGTCTTATTACAAATGTGTACAGTTTGCACAGGCTGTGACACTCATCTTTTTTATTTATTATTAATAGGTTTATTCATCTCACACTCGTTCGTTTCATGGAACTGTCGTATAACTCATGAGAGGACAGATGTCTGCATGGACAGAAGGAAAGATAGATTCCGTTAAGAGTTTTACCTGAAAGACTGCATTTAGCTCTGGGAGATTATGTTTTAAGGGTGAGTATAAAAACGTCAAGGTCCATTCAAGAGTGAGTTATCCAGACCAACCTCCAGTGGCCTGTATTCAGACACAGACTCTCTGCTAAAAGAGAAGCACTCTTTCTCCAGGAGCGGAGAGAGCTTGATTGCTTTAAGAGCGTGTAAATTGCTGGTCCAAGTCGAATTCCACACGTTGCCATCGTAAAAGAGTCACCAAATTAATGTTAATCTGTTTTTAATGATGGAGTATCCCACAATTGACCACACTGCTTGGGAAAGTTTGACTTGGAGCCATCTCCAATAACAGAGACAGGAGAGGTGCACTGATAGACCTGATTTAAAGCAACTCTGACGTAAAAGTAAAAACCTCGGGGTAAAGGCCTCTATATACTATAGTTTATACTGCGTCAGAGAATGCTGTAAATCTATTGATTTCAAGTGAAATAGTGTGTTGCAAGAAAGTAAAATTCAAAGATTTGCAGGAATCTTTTTAAGACACTTTTAAAACTAAATATTAGGGAATATAATCTTCTTCTAGACTCATTTTAAAGCAGCATCACACACTGCAAAAAAAAAAGGAGAAAAAAAACTATATTTTTCTTAGTATTTCTGTCTTCAAGTTTTCTTTTCCAATACAAGTACTTGAGGTGCTATATGATAAAACATGAAGTATTGTTTTCTTAAAAAAAATTTTATATACAGTATATTTCTCACCCCATTGGCAGATATCTTTTTATATTTTAAGCATAAACTCACTTAATTCTGAATCTTTTTTATTTTATTTGAAAGAAAAAAAAAAAAGGAAATGCAGTTTGAGTTTTTGTTTTTGGGTGAACATCAAAAATATTTGCTAGTGGTTTAAGAAAAATAAACACAATTATTTATTTTTTTCTCACCCCATTGGCAGATTTAAAAAAAAATATTTTAAGCATAAACTCACTTAATTCTGAATCTTATTTATTTTATCTTATTTTATTTTAAAGAAGAAAATAAGTAAAATTAAGTAAGTTTTTGGTAAAAATAAGAAAGATATCTGCCAGTGGTTTAAAAAAAATTAACAAAATAATTAATTTTTTTCTCACCCCATTGGCAGATTTTTTTTTTCATATTTTAAGCATAAACTCACTTAATTTCTTTTTAAAAAGAACGAATATAAGTAATTTTGAGTAAGTAAATGTATCTTGATTTAAGAATGTTTCTATATGTGTACTGGAAAACAAGACAAAAATATCAAGTAAGAAAATTGGTTGTTTTAATGCATAATGCATTGCAACAAACAAAGTGCCAGGGTATATTGTGTGTGTGGTTGGTTGTGTGGTGTGTGTGGTGTTGTGATTGTCTCACTCCTCAGGTTAGTTCTGTTTGAACTTACTCCGCTTTTCCCTTTTTGCTCTTTTTTTGACAACCACAGGTCACTTCATTAATAAATTGCATGCAGCTTGATAAACCAATCTCCCTTTTTGATTTAGTAGAAAGAAATGAAAGTCATGCAGCTTTAAAACAACATGAGGGTGAATAAATGACAGATTTTTTGTCGATTATGATGGTAATGTGATCACACCAGCAAATTTCATGTCATGGATGTGTTTAGGAAATAGTCACGGCTCTTTAATTGTTGAAGTTGTCTCTGGTCTGCTCCAGGCCTCACCAGATGTCTGTGTGTTTGTTCAGTTCTTGCTGAAGCGCCTGAGTTCTCCTAGCCGGAGGCTGCACCTGCACGCAGTGACCGCTGGCGGCTCCAGGACAAGAGGTTTGATTGACAGCAGCCCCAGCTGGAGTGTTATTCATCAAGAGGATGTAACACACACTGATGGATGTCTTTATACAGCTGTCATTCCAGAGCTGGCTCATCTCAGAGTAAAAAAAGGTATAGTATTAGTGACTTTATTTCTTAGAGTTGGCTTTATGTATTGTGACTATGCCTTTGTATCTCACAATTGACTATTTTTCTTTTTCTAATGTTAAGTTTTATTAGAAGCAGTCCTGACTAGTTTCAAATGGACCTAATTGTGTTTAATCTAGCAGTGTCAACAGGTTGGCATTTACTTTTATAAGGTTGGGAGTGTATAATAAATATTGTTATCTTACATGAAAACCATTGAGTCAATGAGAGATGCTCAGTAGAGCTAAAGTCTGCGTGGATCACAAATGCACTGGTCTGACAGCACAACTCCGGAGCTGAGGCTTAAGAAAGCAAACACAACCTGCAGACACCCGTCCTGCCTCCTGCACACTCTTCTACTGACTCATGTGCTTCACAGAACAAGAGCAGAACTCCTCCAAGGACCCTTTCCAGGCACAGATTAAGCCTGTTCCTGGAATAAAGTCCTCCATCAATAGAGATCCTATTTAAAATTCTAGTTCATTGATTTCATGATTTAGACTAGATTTTTTAGATTTAGACATCTGCTAGAGCCTGCAAATCCGCATTAAAACAGTACTTCGCTCAAAAATGCAAAATAGCTCAACTAATTTGGAAAATTTAGAAAATATAGTGCGCAAATCATATGGACTTCTTTTATAGTTTTTCTGTTTGTTTTGTTTGTGGTCACTATGAATTGTATGGAAAAAGAGCTGCATAAAGATTCCTTTTATTTACTATAATTTTGTACTTTTTAACATTAAATCAACGTAAACACAGCACACCAGAAATAACGATAGGTGCATGGGAACAAAATCAAACAAACAGTTGATGAGTTCAGTTGAGTTTGCCTGATGAAGGTCGGTGGACCGAAACGTTGCGTGTGATAAATAAAGTTTAAGAATTAGCAAGTATGATAGTGTCGCGGGTTCGTTATTTACGTACTTTTTAACATTGAAACTTAAATGTGAAACTGATTCAAATGCAATACATGAAATGTTCTCTGCTGTTTACACTAAAATATAAATTGTTTCCTTTTTTTATTTAATCTTCCCTTTAATAATATATGAGACACTGACAGTGTGTGTGTGTGTGTGTGTTTGTTTTTCTTAAAACTTTCAGGACTGGTTCGAGCACTTTAGAGCATCACGGGACTGTTCCATAAACAGTTCACTGACCGACAGAGAGCAACAGAGTTTGCCTTTGACTCCCATATAAATGGACAATCACAATATGTATTTGAAACTGACCGTCAGAGTAGATTATACACATGCCTATTCCAAAGCATAAAATCGTTTGAATGAAAAAAACCATTGACCTTCAGGAAACTTAAATGTTTTAGATGGATAAGGTGAAGTAGGGCCTTCTCCATGGAAGTTTGTTTCCATCTTGGGATACAAAAATAAGTTTAGTGCAACTTCTGATCTCACAATGCAGACATTTTACCTCCAATTCTGAAAATAAACAACTGATATTTTGCATGATATAACTCTGAATCTGAGTTTCTATGCTCACAATTCTGAATATATATCTGCAATTTCTGACATTTTTCTCTCAGATGTCTGAGTTTACAGTTTACATTTTGCATTTAATCAGTTAGCAGACGCTTTTATCCAAAGCGACTTACAAATGAGAACAATAGAAGCAATCAGACTAACTAGAGAGCAACAGTATGCAAGTGACATGACAAGTCTCAGTTAGTTTAGCACAGTACACGTAGCTAGGTTTTAAAAAAAAAAAAATTAATGCAAAAAATTTTAAAAATTTTATTATTAAATAATAGAATGGAATAGAATAGTTAAGTGCTAGTATTAGTTGGTCAGGTGCTGGCGAAAAAGATGTGTCTTTAGATGTTTTTTGAAAATGGCTAAAGACTCAGCTGTTCGAATTGAGATCGGGAGGTCATTCCACCAGCTGGGCACAGTCCAGGAAAAGGTCAGTGAGAGTGATTTTGTGCCTCTTTGGGATGGCACCACAAGGTGCCGTTCACTTGCTGAATGCAAGCTTCTGGAGGGCGCATAGGTTTGAACTAGTGAGTTTAGGTATATTTGTGCAGCGCCAGTGGTGGTCTTGTAGGCAAGCATCAGTACCTTGAATTTGATGCAAGCGGCTACTGGTAACCAGTGTAACCTGATGAGGAGAGGAGTAACGTGAGCTTTTTTTTGGCTCATTTTCGACCACTCACACTCTCCAAAACTCAAGCTCGCTGCTGAATTCTGGATCAGTTGCAGAGGCTTGATAGTGCATGCAGGAAGGCCTGCCAAGAGAGCATTACAATAGTCCAGTCTGGAGAGAACAAGAGCTTGGACAAGGAGTTGTGCGGCTTGCTCTGACAGGAAGGGTCGAATCTTCCTAATATTGTATAAGGCAAATCTGCAGGACCGGGCCGTTGTAGCACTATTGTCTGTGAAACTTAACTGATCATCAATCACAAGGTAACTGGCTGTCCTGGAAGGAGTTATGGTTGACGAACCCAGTGTAAAGCAGCTGTGATGAAACGATGGGTTTGCTGGAACCACAAGCAGTTCTGTCTTAGTAAGGTTGAGTTGAAGGTGATGCTCCTTAATCTAGCTAGAAATATCTCTCAGACAGGCTGCAATGGTAGCAGCTACCGTCGGATCATCTGGTTGGAATGAGAAGTAGATTTGAGTGTCATCAGCATAGCAGTGATAAGAAAAGCCATGCATCTGAATGACAAATCCTAATGATGACACGTAGACAGAGAAGAGAAGTGGTCCAAGCACTGAGCCTTGAGGAACCCCAGTAGCAAGAAATTGTGACTTAGAAACCTCACCCCTCCAAGACACACTGAAGGACCTATCTGATAGGTAAGACTTGATCCACTGGAATGTGGTTCCTGAGATGCCCATCTTCATGAGGGTGGACAGGAGAATCTGGTGGTTAACTGTGTCAAAAGCAGCAGACAGATCCAGCAAGATGAGCACTGAGGATTTGGAAGCTGCTCTTGCCAGTCTCAGGGCTCAGTAACCGAGAGCAGGGCAGTCTCAGTTGAGTGACCGCTTTTGAAGCCAGATTGGTTGCTGTCCAGGAGGTTTACATCTTACAACAACAGTTTATATCTCACAATTAATTTTTTCCCCTCAGAATTGCACATTTATATCTTGTGATTCTGAATTTATATATATGTGTTAACTCACAATTGCAAGATATTAATTAATCATATCTTTATCTTGCAATTGCGAGTTAACATCTCCCTGTTCTGAGTTCATATCTCGCAATTCAGATTTTTGTTCTCAGAATTGCAAGTTTATGTCTCGCAATTCTGAGTTTATATAAAAAAAAAAACATTAAACCTATGATTTGATTCCAGATATTAGTGGGCATTTTAACGGTTTAGTTAACAATTTAGTTTTGCACAAGGTTCAGTCTGTACCCAGAGGGACATATTTTCTTATTTTTTATTTACTCAGATAAAGTGGCTGCTAAACACTTTCTAATCAACCAATTAAAACAATTGCATGGTAAATAATATAGCTGACTAAACGTTTTGCGGTATTCACACATTATGTAACAGCTGTTTTCCTTAAGTGTATTCAAACAAGTTTTTTTTTATTGTTCCTGAAGAAAAGGCGTGCATTTTTAGGTAAGCTGGCAGGTGGAGAGAATTTGATATAGCGCTTAAATCATCTGAACGGGTGGCTGGACATGATGAGGTGCTGATTGCCCACAGCCAGACGCCAAACAGCTTGAGCAGTGAGAGGGACTTTCATGAAGAGCAGGACAACATGTCAAGTGAGCGAAAATGGTTGAGTGGTAAGGAGGAGCAAAAGAGAGAGAGGGCAGCAGTAGGACAGGCAAGACCTGACCATAATGCATCTCTTTTTAGCCTCTTCACTTGTGACGCAGAGCACTAAGGGCTCCGTTGGCCAGTACAGTGCCGTCCACTGTGTGCAGAGCCAACCACAGAACTCTGTCATCTCAGCAGCCAGTGGAAACCCCTCTGTGGCACGCTAACTGAACCCCCAAATGGCCTCTGCTGGCCAGCGTCTGCTAGGTAATGCTGTTAGCTTGCAATTTGGTTGATTAATTAGAGCTGGTGTTATTTGTGAAGAATTTAGTTCTTAACGGTCTACAATTAACGCTGACAGTCAGAGAGCAAACTGCAGACATGCATGCAACATTTGTCATCATGCACGCCGGCCCTTGAAGACATTAAGCTGTTGAAAAAAGCTGTTGACACAAAAATAAGTGCACAGGTGTACCTGTTAAAGAGTGTTAGCAGTGTTCACTATGCAGTGGCTTTGACTGAGTGCTGCTGTCAGATTAAATTAAAATCAAATAAACTTAATATGTTAACTGCACTGATATGATCCTTCACCCCGTGGGAGTGACCTAAAGTGAAGCGCTTTGGTCTTACCAGCCAAGCATCAATAGTAATTGATTAAACAATGACATTTTCCAGCACTGAATAATATTTTTAATCTTAATCTTTAATGATCTTTTCACTTCCAGGTTGTTGCAAGCGTTTTTTGTGATTTTTTTTTGGACAAACAGCATGTGGAAATGTAATTGTAATAATAATAAAAAAGAGCCCATTGCTAAGCGTGAGGTTTACTATTGTTTATAAATAATATCAAAATGTATTCTTATATTTTGTAAAGAAAATTTAAGTGCTGCTTGCTAGGTCTTGGTTGCTAGGATCTTGCTTAATTGTTGTCGAAAATTAAATTAAATTAAATTAAATTATCAACCTCCAAGTCTGGGTCATTATAAATCTTCAGAAACATAAATATTACAAACATCATAAAATCTTGCCACCTGAATAGTAACCATGTTTGATTGTTTGTTTGTTTTCACCTTAAGAGGACACATGAATATAGAGATGCAGTTTTCACTGCTTTAGGCTTAACAGAACTTTGGATAGTTTCAAAATACTTGTCTAGATTAACTTTGAATAAAGAAAAGAGAGGTTTAGCCAGATTTCTGTTTAACTAATTAAGTTATATTTTCCTATATTCTCTTTTTAAGTAGTCAAACATTCCAAAGAATAGTCACTTACAAACTGTGATTAGAAAAGAAAAAAGAAAGTAGAATTTTGTAGGGATGCTATGACCCAGTATCCAGCAACTACTAAATTGTCCCTAGCAAATCATTTTAAACAAGCAATTAAATGCCTGTTGTCTGCAGTTATGTCCCCACTAATGCCAAAATCAAACCTACAGCCTTGGTTTTTATTACCCAAACCCAACTGATGCTCTCATATAGTCTTTGCATGCAAGTACTGCTGCTTACTTGTTTTAAACCTCTGTACTGTTTATTCTCTCATGTTACACTTTAGGTTCCCATTGACTGTTGGTGCCTGTTAAGAGTTCAGTTCAAGGCTTACGCTGCTGTCAATGGCCTTCAGTCCTTTATGAACCCATTTGTAGTAAGAGAGCATCTGCTAAGAACATAACCGTAGTTTCTCCAGAACTATATATTCAGCAGACAGCAAATAAAATCCTCTCACATATGATCAACGGCACATCTCCGAAGGGCCATCTCCAGGACGACGTGAATACAAAGAGTCAGGCATGACTCAAGCTCCGATGGATTCTCTCTCCTCGTCCTCCATGCTCAGGCAGGTTTCCTTTTCCAGAAGGAATTCTTGTGAGGTCTGTCCCTCATTGAAGGCTTTACCCACCTCCGCTGATTTGGTACTATCAGATGTTTCATGATAAGGGCGGACTCTGTGAGCTGGGTATCTCCTCAGTCATCTGAGCTGTGTAAACTTACCACTGTGGGCCGTTACGCAAGACTTCACGTACAGTGCCCTGTCTTGTGTCTGGGCACAGGTGCCAAGCACTAAACAAAGTGCCAAGACTGACTGATGACTGAAAGAATAAATACAAATGAACTAGTCCATTGTTAAAAAGACATCTCTTGGAAAGTAAGAACGGTCATTGTTCTCCCATCAGACAGACCCTCTCACGCTCTGCTAGTGATGTCATGACAGGCTTTTCTGGATGATTATGTGGTTGTGGGCTTCATTACACATTTTAGGGAATTTTCCTGATGTTTGTTTAGGAGCTCATAAAAAATAAGCCAGCTGGATCTCCTTCTCAAGTCATTTGTAGAAGCAATGATTGTGTCCGTTAGCGTCAATGAAAATCGAACTTTGTTAATGTCAGATGGGAGACTGTTTGTTTTGGCTCCTGTAGGGTTGCTAGGTGGGTCATTCTGTGTGGCCTTCCTTTATTTTCCAACCCCATCACATGAGAAAACTTCAGAGGTGGCGATTTCATATGAATTTGTATGATTTGATTTGAGACAAATTGTTGGTGCTTTGTTTGATAGGATAAGTATGTTAGTTAGTATGTGATCGTCTAGTCTGTGGTCATATCAATGTCAAAATTATTGACATGGCCAATTAAATCAAAGAAGGTAGGCTTTACTTTTTCACCAAAGCTGAGTGTGCAACACTTCAGTTATAGATTTACTAACAGTTTATGCCAGCGCAAACCGTCTTTTTACGTTAAAATAGTACTGTCAGGATTTACTAAAGACGCGCAGTAAAGAAATAGCGATGAAAAGGCGTGGACACAGTTATTTTTGTGCCTGACCTTATTGAATATGCATTTGTAGGCGTTTCTCTTTCAGATGCCAATTATGGGATCAGTATACATGACATCACGCAAACTCAATTTACTAACATTGCGCTCAATCCAATTACTTGGTAGTATTATTTAACATTATTTAAAACGCCTCAAAAAAGCATTTCTTAAGCAGGCGGTAATCTCTGCGCTGCTCTGGTAGATTTGCGTCTGGTCATTATGGAAATGATCCGGTTGCATCTGTGTTCTTTAATGTGCACATTGTTAGTAAATCACCCGCAGAATTTTGCCCTCCCCCCTGGGCATGTTCACGCTCAAAACCGTTTTCACCGTTTTGCTACGGTTTTCCCGGTTTGAACGACGTGTTTCCTGAAACTTTGTGCAAAAACGCTGTGCAACGGGGTTTGAGATGCGTTTTCTTTTGTTTGGTGGGTGTGTCAAACATGTTAGCCCAATCAGCAGCAACATGTATATTAACCACGCGGTATTAAAGAGACAGCTCCACAATGTAATTAACATCTGAATAAATTCACAATAGCAAGTATATTGTTTGCACATGTTTATTTACATTAAAGGCAAAATAACTGAAATAATAAGGGCACAAGTATAGATCTGGAACTTCTTTAAGTCTGTCTAAATATAATTTAGTAATTGCAATGTATTCTGGTCCATATCGTTTCCTTAGGAAGGTGTGCTAAATACTGATTAATGTAACATAACAATATTATACATATTTATATATTTTGCTATTGTATTATGGAGTGACACTTTCATTAACTTTTCTATACCCCTCTGATTATATAGTGGTAAATATTACAATACCATAGCACAACAACAGCGATCAGCAATAACGATAAGTCTAATACTCACAATAAAAATAATACGGTCATACAGATCATAGCACAGTCTCGGAGGTAAGAAGTGGATAATCCTTCACCTGAAATGGTTTGTCTTTGTCAATCCCTGAAATGTCGAGGCAAATGTTGATCACAATATTTTTTTTAAAAAAAAAAGGACCCGCAGTTGCACAAATCACTTCATTTGATGGGATTTCTATTTTATTCTGGACGGCAAGGGCAGTGACTGTACCATCGAGCGTATTTTGCAGTATTTTGCAGTAGAAATCGTCAAAAAGAACACAAAGATGCCTTCTCAGCTGCCATTTGTTGCAACTCTTGCGTCACCAGAAACAGTGTTTTCAACGCCCACCGTTTCCAGTTTAAAAAAAAACCTTTTGCACCGTTTTGTCGGGGCTGAACGCAGCCCTGGCCTTTAATGGTGAAAGAGTGCAAGGTAAGTTTTAGGTATAGCTTTGACAATGGCCAGCATGAATATCTGACACATCTGAGTGTGGTGATCACCTCCATGCCAAGCCGACATTGCAGGAGTTAATTAGCACAATGAAGCCACTACAAAGTATTGAGTACATGTACAGTAAATGAATATACTTTCCAGAAGCCCACAATTCACTAAATGTTTTTTTTATATTGGTCTTATGAAGTTTCTGATTTGTTTAAGGAGATAGTGAATTGGTGTTTTTTTTTTTTAATGTGAGCCAAAATCATCACAATTAAAATAACCAAAGACTTAAACTTCTTCAGTCTGTGTGCATTGAATTTATTTAATACACGAGTTTCACAATTTGAGTTGAATTACTGAAATAAATGAACTTTTCCTCGACATTATAATTTATTGAGATGCACCTGTAAAAGCCCTCTTATAGCTCAGAAATTCAAATCCACTTTGAATGGGCATGACGCCTCTGCTAGGCATCATACACTTACCGAATAGTCACAAAGGAAAATTGGCCATCATACACTACATGACTAAAGTTGTTCAAATCACAACAAACTCACGCAGAAATGTGTGCATTGTTGCTGGGAGAAGCGTGACAAAATATTGTAAATATCTGTAAATATCCACTATTTTAGATGGGCATAACACTGTTAAATTAATGAATAAAAGCAATTACACTATTGGGGCTACAAGATTGTGATAGTAATCATAATAGTCAATTATTTCTCATGATGTTTTTATTGTTTTTACTATAATACTGATTTTGTATGGGGCTATTCTTTCTGTACATCCAAAACAATCTGGAGCCGTTTCTGAACAAGTAAATTATAAGTAAATACTTAAAGTATCTAAGTAAATTATAGAAAGCAAGCAATGTCACAATACTAGGACATGGACAAGTTAGAAGTATTTGCTGATTGATTAAGACTGGACGTTTAATGACCAGAAATTTTAAATTCTACTCAATGACTGTACTGTTTTAGTTCAATCTTTCTGTCAAAACCAATTACTATTGCACAGCTAGAGCAAAATAACCTGGACGTCAGTCATATTTCCTCACATGTAAGCAGTGTGAATGCATATTTGTTTTTATTTTTTATAGCTTATCATTTATTCATCGTGTTTTTAATGAATCCTGTTCTTTCTTGTGGAATGAGTGGTCATATGTCTCATGCAAAAACATAATCAAAATGCAAATGAAGAGTGAAAACTAATAACCAAAGACAAATATCAAGCATGTTTGGGGAGCAGAGGGCAGGGGAGGGAGGCTGTCACACACAAATAAATCATAAGGAGAAGCCAATAAACCGCTGCAGAACGAGTATGAATGCTTTCTTGTGCCACGAAATATTAGGCTGTGCAAGTAATCTGTACAGACGACGGACGCCTGGAATGCCAAGCGGAATCGATGGCCAACTCATGTCAAGCCGTCAGCTCCACTGGCCCGAGAGACCGGTGTGTGTGATTGATGAGCCGGAAGCGCGAGGAGACCTGCGCAGAATTAATGTCGCTTTCACTACAAGTGCGCATGCGATTTCCTTACTGCATGAAAGTATGAAAGATTTAGCTTCTTATTTTTCCCTTTAAAGATTTCCTTTGACATTTTAACTGTTAACATTTACCATGATCTCTGATTAAATACTATGTTCATAATGTATGCTACTATAATAATTGAATATGCCATGTTCTTCAAACAAAGCGTTCAGATTTGTTATTAAATTTTTCATGACTATATAAAAATGGCATCCACTGGAACGCCACTCTGTTGTGAACGCGCAGTGAAAGCTAGAGATTACGGTTTATAAAGTTTTAAATATGTATAGTTTTCTTACAAAAAAATGCATCAATTCGCGTCAGGATGCCTTTATTAACACTGCAGAGCCAGGTAAGGCACTTTTTTTTATGATGGATGCACTTTATTGGACTTCTATTGGACGTTTAAATCAACAGCTGTTCACTGCCATTTATAAAGCTTGGAAGAGGCAGGACATTTTTAAATATAACTCCGATTGTATTCATCTGAAAGAAGAAAGTCATATACCCCGGGCCGTTTCTAGCCAGTTTGACGCCTAGGCGAAATCCCTATTTTATATATATATATATATATACTGTAATTATTTTCAGACACCAGTTGCTTGTCACGTTCAAATTGTTTGTCATAGTAACGACACTAATTTGTGTAGATTCAGTGCATTGAGTTCCACAAACCTTAATGCATTATTTGTAAATTGACTGTTCAGATAAACATTTTGCACAATTTAGTATCTTAATATCATTGTGTTGCCACTAGATGACTGTATAGCCCTATGTAACAATCCGTTGCACATAATTTACACATAAATCACACATAAATTAGTTTTATTACATTTTGATTTGGATACTATATACTATACTACTACATATTGTTTAGATATTATCAATGGCTACTTTTTTGTCTTTATCTGTTTTTTGTTCAATGTTGTTGTTTCTTGAAACATTGATTTAAAGTGTCAGTTATTGCATTATTATTTCAGTCAAACCTATAAAAACCCCTTTCTTACCCCAAACTACATACGTATTAAAGTTTTATCAGTGGCATAAAAGAAACCAATGCTGCTATTTAATCATTTGCTACTCGGTAACGTCCCCTTTAAATAACGATGCTCTGCCCTCTATGAAGCTGCTCCCATTAAGCGCTGTTGGAAGTGAATGAATTGATTCAGCATTTCGACACCTCCGTAAGGATGCATTTAACTCGACAAGGCGGTCTAATAAAGGATGTATTGATCTCGTGAATTAGCTGATTTTACTATACAAATATTTTTTAATTGGATGTTAAAGTTTATATGGGAATATTACATGACACGCTGATCTTTTAACAATGCATTGGCGCAAAAAACACACACCTTTTGGACAAAACTGCCACAAATATTTGGACAAATGTGACTAACATTTGGGCCTAAACAAAATACTGATTTTATGCACTTTATTTACTGTACCAACATTTTAAATTGGCCTTTGAACTTAGCTTTAATGCATGGCAAAAAATGTGTACCGAACCCACTTGTGCTTGCCAAAGCACTGACTGAGCCCACTGATCTAATGGCGTTGTTGAGCGCTCCAAATGCAAACTTTGCATGCAACAATCAGGCAGCAATTGACAGCACTCTGGTCTAGTGGCATACAGGCATCGTCAGATTGACAGTAATCTAGCCCAATAATGTTGGGGGATCCAGTGGGGGCGGCCGCTACTTGCAGGTGACCGGGCCACTCTTTATCACAACCCTGCTAACAGTGCCAGTACGTGCGCTCATTGCTTCCCTATCAGATCATGGTGACCGCATAGCTCGCCTATGCCTAGAAACGGCCCTGCATATACCCCTTGAGGGTGAGTAAATCATGGGGTAATTTTCATTTTTGGGTGAACTGTCCCTTTAACCCCTGGGTTAAGATTAATTTTAACTTGGTTAAAGCAACATTGTGCACATTTTAAAGGGTTCAGCACCACTTTTAACCCAGGAGACTTGCTTTTGCAACATTACCCTGAATCGAGGTGTAAATGTATTTATCAAATATAATACAAGATAACCTGGGATTATGTTTGTCTAGGATTTAAGTAATGACCCAGGGATAAAATGTGTGAAAAGGCCATATGTTGCATGGTAACTTAGTAGTCTATCTTTTAACTGATATGTTAGTAGTGACAACTGGAGGGAAGTCCTTCCTAACATAGTTCTTAAACATCCCAACGAATGTTGACCTGTTAATTAGAACATATGTATCTGTCTTCATAATTTGACTTTTCATCGTTGCAACGTCCAACAGACATGACTTGTGCTGTACACGATACTGGCTAATGCCTACAGTTGTTCCATACTGCAATCTGGATATATATATATATATATATATATATATATATATTATGATATATATATATAATATTGCAAAGCAAGTGACGGGCTAAAACAAACCAAAAGCTCCTCACCAATGGGGAGTTTGTGGACATACATCGTGTATGGTTTGCTGTGCAATTTAGCTTTTAATAATTAGTTCAACACTTTCCACAAGCACATGTTTTCCCTCTCTGCCATTTTCATAGTCATTCACCCGTATTCGGACAAACTGCACAATGCAAACCTTCTCTAATCATGGGAAATCATTCACGTGGCTGCATTCTGTTTGTATAGTGCTTCTGTATAAGGTATTGAGAAACTAGATCTACTGTAAAGTGTAAATACCATTTTCCAGGTTGTTTCCTTTAATGTTCTTAGGGTTTGGAAAAGCATGAGGGTGAGTAAATGATGACGATAATTTATTCTTTACTAATGTTTTCATATCAAGGCTATCCCACAGTTGAACGAGGGATTTTAATGATCATCCCTCGTCTCTCTTTCTGTCTCCTGTTCTCCCTTCATAAATGAAAGACTCTCCTGAGAGAGCACGGCCCGGGTTCCTCACACATCAGATGAGAGACCTAATAGGTGAGCAAACACACTGATTACCCAGCCTGCTCTGCCGAGGTTACCTGTTTATGAGTGTTTTTCTGTACCGCATGCTCTTTTGCGCAAACATTACGTGTATCTATTTAGTGTGTTGTTACTGAGTGATTTGGAGCTATATGCTGGTGTCATTTATTTTGCTTTTTACTTCACTGCACAAAATGAGCATTCTTGTACCCTATACATGCAAGTTCTTATATCATGCAGTACTTTAAGCACCTACATACACATTTATAAGATAACAACGCTTCCATAGGATTTCTTTTTGGCCTTCGAGCAAATTCCTGAGGTTCCTGAAGTGATGCTGATTGTATCTGTGGGATGAAACAATGGTCTTTAGAAAATGAAAACCGCAGCACATCCCACACTTCACTGGCTTTTATGTAACCGAGTTGATCAGGTCGGGACGGTACTCTTATTTCTATTGTAGGTTTCATATCTTCCCTCCAATCCTTGTTGATATTTCTTTCATTCCCCTGCGCTGATTATTGATAACAATATGTTTGAATGCAAAGGTCAGTCCCAAACAAACAAGTCTCTGCCAAAACCAGAGCTACTCACTAGTAAACACTTTATTGTGGATTGTTAAGGATGCTTGAAATCTGTATAGATAATTTGATCATCTGTAAAGCAGGTCTGAACAAGCACAATCAGAAAAGAAAGCAAGAGAGGGGGTTTTGCTTCCAAATCAACTAACGTATGGCCATCTGCTTATTATTTTCCATTACATATATTGTTAAATTTGTAGATGTTGCCTATGTAGGGAGCTCTCTAGGTTTTGGAACGGAGCCAGTGTGACACCAGCTATAAAGTTTAATAGATTAAAAAAATAAAAGGCCAACCACAAACTCGTATGCAAATGTTATGATGATGCCGTCACTGGTATTTGATTTTCAGTTGTGAACATTCTATGAGTTTAAATCAGGAGTGGATTTTCAAACATTATTCAGTTAAAACGTATTCAAAAGCATAAAGTTTAAACTGAAATGGTCTGAAAACAAAGTTTGAATGGAGTTAGGACATTTAGGATGAATTAATTGCAGAAGCTTAATTGAATAATGTCATTTCCAGATAAAGATCAATAAGACAACACTAAAGCTGAATCTTGTCATGTATTTGCTGATATGTAAATCCACCAAATATCACTCAGGAAGCTTTCGCTGTTTGACCTTAGATCAAGGGCTCCGGTTTGTTCAAGATGTGAGTCTGAGATTAAAATACTGTGCTAGTAAAGGGAAAAGACAACCTGTGAAAAAGACTGTTGAAGCAAACACAAGTTTGTCATGTATATTCAAACTTCTCTTTTTTTCCAGTTTCATATTCAGCAGAGTGGGGAAGATGCCAAGAGCAAAATCTACCCGGACATCAGAATTTCCCAGGAAGATAAAGAACTTTTTGTGTCGTGAGTAATATTTGAAGGATGGTGGGGGGGGGGGGGGGGGGGGGGGGTGAGACTTTGACACACCACACACACACACGCGCCCAAAGATAGAGTGGAGAGAATCGGAAAAATTAAACACTGTGAACTACAGTATATAGCAAGTTAAAATAGACTTATGGGGGGGAAAGTCGGGACTTTTCTGTCAACTTAATTACATGCAGTCTTTATTTGAATAGTGCATCAAAAAATTTACATTTACATTTATTCATTTAGAAGATGCTTTTATCCAAAGCGACTTACAAATGAGGACAATGGATGCAATCAAAATCAACAAAAGAGCAATAATATGCAAAAATGTGGCATGATTTTCCCTTATTTTGTTCCAACCCAGTATTATTTAACATATAATAGACACATATAACAGACACAGAAAAAGAAAAGTCCAATTACAAACTCATATGCAAATATTATGATTATGTCATCACCACTGTTTGATTTCCAGGGAATATTCTACAAACCCAATTCCAAAAAAGTTGGGACACTGTACAAATTGTGAGTAAAAAAGGAATGGAATAATTTACAAATATCATAAACTTATATTTTATTCACAATAGAATATAGATAAATATCAAATGTTGAAAGTGAGACATTTTGAATGTCATGCCAAATATTGGCTCATTTTGGATTTCATGAGAGCTACATATTCCAAAAAAGTTGGGACAGGTAGCAATAAGAGGCTGAAAAAGTTAAATGTACATATAAGGAACAGCTGGAGGACCAATTTGCAACTTATTAGGTCAATTGGCAACATGATTGGGTATAAAAAGAGCCTCTCAGAGTGGCAGTGTCTCTCAGAAGTCAAGATGGGCAGAGGATCACCAATTCCCCCAATGCTGCGGCAAAAATAGTGTAGCAATATCAGAAAGGAGTTTCTCAGAAAAAAATTGCAAAGAGTCTGAAGTTATCATCATCTACAGTGCATAATATCATCCAAAGATTCAGAGAATCTGGAACAATCTCTGTGCGTAAGGGTCAAGGCCGGAAAACCATACTGGATGCCCGTGATCTTCGGGCCCTTAGACGGCACTGCATCACATACAGGAATGCTACTGTAATGGAAATCACAACAGGGGCTCAGGAATACTTCCAGAAAACATTGTCGGTGAACACAATCCACCGTGCTATTCGCCGTTGCCGGCTAAAACTCTATAGGTCAAAAAAGAAGCCATATCTAAACATGATCCAGAAGCGCAGGCGTTTTCTCTGGGCCAAGGCTCATTTAAAATGGACTGTGGCAAAGTGGAAAACTGTTCTGTGGTCAGACGAATCAAAATTTGAAGTTCTTTTTGGAAAACTGGGACGCCATGTCATCCGGACTAAAGAGGACAAGGACAACCCAAGTTGTTATCAGCGCTCAGTTCAGAAGCCTGCATCTCTGATGGTATGGGGTTGCATGAGTGCGTGTGGCATGGGCAGCTTACACATCTGGAAAGGCACCATCAATGCTGAAAGGTATATCCAAGTTCTAGAACAACACATGCTCCCATCCAGACGTCGTCTCTTTCAGGGAAGACCTTGCATTTTCCAACATGACAATGCCAGACCACATACTGCATCAATTACAACATCATGGCTGCGTAGAAGAAGGATCCGGGTACTGAAATGGCCAGCCTGCAGTCCAGATCTTTCACCCATAGAAAACATTTGGCGCATCATAAAGAGGAAGATGCGACAAAGAAGACCTAAGACAGCAACTAGAAGCCTGTATTAGATAAGAATGGGACAACATTCCTATTCCTAAACTTGAGCAACTTGTCTCCTCAGTCCCCAGACATTTGCAGACTGTTATAAAAAGAAGAGGGGATGCCACACAGTGGTAAACATGGCCTTGTCCCAACTTTTTTTGAGATGTGTTGATGCCATGAAATTTAAAATCAACTTATTTTTCCCTTAAAATGATACATTTTCTCAGTTTAAACATTTGATATGTCATCTATGTTGTATTCTGAATAAAATATTGAAATTGGAAACTTCCACATCATTGCATTCTGTTTTTATTCACAATTTGTACAGTGTCCCAACTTTTTTGGAATCGGGTTTGTATATGAGTTTGAATCAATAGTGCATTTTCAAAATATATTCAGTTAAATTATTCAAAAGGATAAAGTTTATACTGAAACCCTCATTTTGTTCCAACATAGTATTATTGTCTTCCTAATTTTGGGCTATCGAGGTTGATTTATTATTATTTTTTAGCTATTTAAACTTTTGAGTGTGAAAACACGTTGCATCTATGACAAAAAAAATGGTTATGAAGCAAGCTTAAATATACTGTATTGAAATCTGCAGGTTTAAAGGCGATGGTTAGGAACTAATTATATATATATATATATATCTATATATAGATATATAGGATATATATAGATATATATATAGATATATATATACCGTATATCTACCGTGTTATGTAGTATCTAGATATTATATATATATATATATATATATATTATCATATCTATAATATACTTTTTTTTACCTTCAACAGTCATCCAGTCTCTCTATTTCACTTTGCTGTGGTCCTCCTCGGACATGGAATGAACAATATTTGCTTTCATTGGAGAATTTTTGTGAGGATTAAAAACTTTAGGACTTTTTTTTCGTGAGGGGTGAAAGGGGCTCTTTTAATCTAGTTCACACAGTCTCTACCTTTGGTGTAGCGCTGGTTCATTTGAGCCAGGTCTGATTGAAGGGGGCAACGGGTCAATGGATGGATAGATGGATAGAAGGAGGGCAAAAAGGAAGAGAGGACAGAGGAATGGCCAGAGGGGAGGTGTAAAGGGGGGTGTGTGGGGCGTCCCATGCCGATGCTTTGAGGATTAACGGGGTGACTTCTCTTCTGGAATGTTCAGCCGACAGCCAAAACCCTCCCTCTCTGTCAGACAGGTGCACAACAGACACAAAAAATGATGAAAATGAAAGACGAAAATTCAATGGTGAAAATAATGTCACGCACTGATGAGTGCTTCACTAAACACTTATCGTTCACTATCTCTCAACCATTTCAAATCAAACAGAGTTGTTTTGACTGAACCGATCACAGCTTGCAAATGCAGAAACTAAACATTAATTTTGTTTATTGATGAAAACGGAGAGATGAAATCTATCAAAGCAGCTTTATCTTATCTGCTTTGTCCGTATAGTTTAACAACTGCCATTATAGATGGAAATGATTTGATTATATACTGTGAGAAGATACTGTAAACATAGTGTTCTGCTAGTAATTATCTAACAAATCATCTGGTTGTCATCATTTTGATACATACAGTGCCAGAAACAGTAAAGCTATGTTTATTCAACTTTTATGACCCTTAATTGCATGTGTATAGATTTAAAACAGTCCTATTGTACATACTTCTTGAATTATAACAAACTCAAGGGGGCGATAGAGTGATATATACTGTATATATAGTGTTTAAATTAAATTAATTCAATTAGATTTACTTGTCAGTTGTAAATTAGTGTTACTTTAAATACAAACACACAACAAAGTTACTAAAACTTCAACTAAAATAAAATCACAAATCTAAAAAATAAAACTAATTCTAAATATTAATACTATATTTTAATGTTACAAAAATAACACTATGTACACACACAAAAATTGTAATTCATATCTCAGTATTTCATTATAGCAGTCTGTGTTTTGCCTTCATGGTGCCATCAGCCAATCAGCATTGTCATGATGTCGCTGCTCCAGGGTGATTGATCACATGGTATTTTCTCAGCTCAGGTGATTGACTTAAAACATGAGCAAAGGTGGCAGTATTCAGATTGTTCTCTACCAACCAAGTAACTGCCATAGAGAGGAATGGGAATGCTATTGGATTGCTTTCTTTAGGTAATACTCCGTGGTCCATACCAGACCCCAAAAAAACTCTCTAATAACATCACCATGATCAGCATCTGTCCGACTCTATATATCATCACACGTGTACTCTATATGATCCGCAATGTCTTAATACAAACTAAAGGACACATAGTTATTATGGTAACAAGCCCAGCAAGGAAAGGACATTTCCCTTCCCATAATTTAAGGTTGGGAATGCCGTGGCTTGCCTGTGCTTGTGCTAAATTTCAAGCATTACATTGCAAACAAATAGGAGATAAATTAAGCCACAGTCGTGACCTTACAGGCAAGACGTTTTCACAGATGTCTTAGTATTCATGCTGATGAAAGAGATATTTCATTTTCCATTATTCCATTTCAAACTCATAACACACTTAGATCCCATTGCCATCTGTTCCAGAATTGCTTTCTTTTTAATCTTAAGGTCTTCAATGGGAGAGATAACAGATTGTTTGTGGGTGCGTTTTCTTGATAAGAAGCCTGTGAAATGAGGCTCTCTGTTTTCACATTCACCTCTTCTTGTGTGAATAGTCTCGTTATCCTGATGTTTGAGGAAAAGGAGGGGTTAGTGTGAATTTAAACTCATTTCTATTGAGCCATCAGATATCATTGATGGTTTGATTGCTTTCTGTAAGCTCCATGAGTAGATTTGATATCAGATTAAAGATGGCCTCAGGTTCTCCAGGACGAATGACCTCAGGTTGAAGTGGGTGCAGATCCATCTTGAAATCCATCGGCACTTTCTTTGGTCCAAAGGTTCTTATCAGTCGCAGTGTGACATATCTTGATCAGACCAAATAGTTTTCCTTCTGACCCCAGGGGTTGGCCTTGCCTTATCAACTTTAATGTCCACATGCACTGCTGGAAGAGTTGGAGGCCCCAGGTTATGTGCAGTTTATCTAGTTTGACACTCCCTTGTTTTTTTATTTAAATCAGTTTGCAGTAGGTTCTTTTAAAGCATTACAAGCGGTTTTATTTGAAAAAAAACCTCCTAAGTTTATAAAAGTTCTCGTTCTCTTACATCAAAAGGAGGAGATGGTTTCAAGAAGCTGTGTTACAGAACTGGAATGGCTCTCAGCGTGAAGATCGGCCCAAATCTCTTCCCACACACCTCTTCAGACAGCTGCAGTAAACTACAGGTAGGTGTGTTTTACCACCGTGCGTTCTGGATCAGTCAGTGTGCCTCAGGACCACCAAGAAAGACTTTGTTCTTTGTCTGGGAACGCAACAGACACAAACTCTCTCTCTTTTAATTAGAGCACCGCCACACTTTATCAACAAAGATGCTGCTACTGGAGTTACTGTTGTCTATAAACAGAGCTCCTTCAGTCAGTGTGAATGAATGGGTCATCATAGTCTTCAGAATTCGCATTTCAAAGGTTTTGTTTTGGTAGTAGGTGTTTCATTATCAGAACAATCCTGTTTTTGTTTTATTTTTTATGTTATTTTCCATATTAAAGTTGGAGGGACTCTATCAGGGAACAGTATATCATAGGGAAAATTATTTTGACTTAGGCCTATTAGCAACCAATTCATTGTCCCTGTGTTCCAGCATTACATTAACAATGCTAATGTCATGGGTTTGATTCTGGCAGTTATTATTGTATCATTAATATACTATTGTTGTTTTTATTAATATTTTGAATTAAGTATAGATATATCTATATAATATATATAGAAGATTATATATAAATATATATATCTATATAATCTATATATATATAGAGCTTTAGTTAAATTTTAGTTACAATAATAACACCCAAGGAATGCATGAAGCGATTAAATATATATGGTGAATGCAATGTAAGTGGCTTGGGATAAAAATAGGAAATATAAAAATCTAATTATCGAACAATTTTTGGGGGGTTTTATTTTTATATTGGCCACCATGTTGTTGTCTCTCTACCCCTCATGCTAATCTGAAGCATCAATATTGTTCATGTTTAGTGTAGAGATTACAAACCCCTCGACCCAAGTAATTGAACTTTGCTCTTAAAATTTGAGGTTCCAAAAGGTTTCGTTTTCTTAGTATGATGAAAATTTGAATAATCTAAAGAACCTTTTTCTACTATAAAGATTAGAACAAACCCTTCACACTCACATTTGGTATGTAACTCACCACAGAAATGATACCTCAAATCATGCAAGAAGAGGTGTACTATTACTTTTCTACATCAAACTTAAGATCTACATTATAGGAGGGAACAGAGTAGGGACCACAATATCTCACAGATTTGGGCATGGTCACGTTTGAGCTAGTAAGCAACAACATAGCACAGTTTTCTTCACCTTATTCACAATGGCCTTATGGTTTGAGTAAAGCGCAGCCCTCTTTCAACTCTCCTCCATTCCTTCATTCTTATGCCCCTCTGATCTTGCTCTCCTTTTGGTGTTAAATAAGGTGAGCTGAAGAATTATTAGATCTGCTAAATGCAGCAAAGCCACAAATCATGAAGCATTAGAGTGAGAACAGACAGCAGCTGCCCTGGTATTCTACTCTCAAAGGGGCTACTGTGGCCCCCGTTCTCACAAACCTCAGACGTCTGGTCCTCTGTGTGTGTTTGATGCTGTATGACTTTTAGACTTGTGTGTTGTGTATATGACCGAATATATTATTATAATTATTTCATAACGACTAAGGTGAAAGGAAAATCACAAAGATCTTATTCAAAATAATGGCAGCAGATTTTGTGACAACCTTTGAAAGCAGCCATGCGCTCACACAACAAAACACTCATCCTTCATCTCCACATCAGCAGCTCCTATCAAAGTCTTAGCATGGCTTGAAGTTGGTGAGAAGAAAAAAAAAGATTTAAATGAAAAAGAAGAATGTGGAAAGTGTGGGAATGAGGAACAGCAGGGCAGACACAAAGGCCCGCCGTGTGTCTGGAGAACTGACCCGATCCAAGACACACAAAGGAACCACTGCAGAGAAAGCTGGACAAGAGCTGGGCACCAGTCCTAGAGTGAGAGAGAGAGGAGGGGCAATTTTGCAACTGTTACAAACAGAAAATGTAAGATTGAATTCTGTGTAACGGTTGTAGATTACCATTTAAAAGTGAATTTTTTTTTTATATTTTTGAAAGTCACTGCATTCACCCGGATCCGGATCCAGTCTGTATCCAGCCCAGATGGTGGATCAGCAACTAGAGACAACCTCTACAGCCCTGAATGTCAGCAGAAATCAGGACAACTAGATGAGCCCCAGAGACAGATCCCCAGTGAGGACCTTGTCTCCTAGACGCCCGCCGGGACAAGAACACAGGAACCAGTTGAGTCCTCTGCACAATCTGACATTGCTGCAGCCTAGAACTGAACCGCTGGTTCGTCTGGTCAGAGGAGAAACTTTACTGTACTCACAGTGACAAATTTGAAGTATCATAAACTGCTTGTTATAATTTAGTACTGATCTCTGCGGGCCACTTATAATGTTAGCCAACACACACATAATATTTAGGACGTATAGGCTATTTTCGTCTGTTTGGACCCCTCTAACGGAACGTTCTGATTGAAAAAGGTGACACCAGCCTAGCTTTTGTTTTCAATCTTTCGAATCAAGCGTGTCGAATTATGCCTTATTTGTAAACGAATCCACTGTAAAATTAAGTTAACAAAGACCAAATTCTTACTGGCGCCGTCTGGATCTTCATTAAAAATAAAGTTGATCCACTCTTTCCTAATGTTGAGATCGATCAGAAGGAAGGCAGCGCAAACACTGTTTTTGAACAACTTGGCACTGCACAGCGTTGTTGTCTTCAGAGCCATCTTTATCACTTGGTTTCTGCATAGACCTGTGTTCGCCTCTCTCGTTATTTACACAACGTGCATGAATCGGTGGGTGGGGCTAAACAGGCAGTGATGTAGAAGCAGGCGTTGATGATCTTCTGTGGAGGCGGTGCTTATCCACACTATTACATTATAGAGTGGAACATTCCACAAGCTGTCGTTTTGGCTGATTAGCTGCTTGACCGATTTGACTGCTTGGATATTCTGCCTTACAATTTTGTGTAAGAAAATCATATAGGCAAATTTTTTTTTATTTTATTATAATTTATTTGGTTATAATTTTTCCAGATAATTACATATTCATGGTATATATTTAAAGTTTTAATTAATTTCTAAAAATATTATAATTAAAATAATCAACATTAAATAATATTTATCAAGATTTAATATTAATAATTTATTTTCCTTTTATAGAAATGGAATTGTCCAGATGTGGTTCACAACACTTACCATCGCAACACTTATCTGTTGACTGGAAAACTAGACTGAATACAAGAAGGAGAGAATTACAAGTTTATGCAGTTGAAAAGATAGAGGAGCGGGTGATGCACCTGACAGCAACCTGATCTGTGTCGGAGAGATTCATGCCAGTGTCTCTGACGGATGCTGGTCATGGTGACAGAGACACTGCAGCATTTCTCCAGTATGTCACAATTAAACGGTCCGTCATAAAAACAACCAAAGGTGTGCTTCGGAGAGGTCCCTGACCTCAAATCTGTTTGACACACACAGACACTCACACACACAGCCACCCTACGTTACACATAGACAGATAGATAGACAAAAATAGATATAGATAGATAGATAGATAGATAGACAGACAGACAGACAGACAGACAGACAGACAGACAGAAGACAGATAGATAGATCTAGTCTGGCAAATCATTTAATTTAGATTAACTAGGTGTTCAGCTGATCTTTTGAGTCAAAATCAGGGGGGGAATTTTGGAGTGGGGTAGCATATCATTTCATGAATTGACGATTTCACACAACTGCCACTCTAAAGTCCTGATTTGAAATGATGGTTCGCGAATCATTTGATTTAGATCGGAACGTCGGATGGTTCGAGAAATTTGATTAGTCGGGAACTCGGAGCACATTCATGAATCATTTTGGAAGAATTATTTTTTTTAGTTAAATTTATTAATTAAAAAAAAATTTCAGATTTTTTGTTTTACTACAAATACAATGGTTAAACTATGGATAGTGGTTAACAATGGTTAATTTGCGGTTACCATGGTTTAAAATCATGTTTTTTTTTCACCTTAAGAGGACACATAGGATGAATAGAGATTATAGAGACAATATACTTGTCTAGATCAACTTTGAATAAAGAAAAGAGAGGATTAGAGCCAGATTTAGCTAGCAGGAAACACAAATTAAGTGTTATATTTTGATATATTCTCTTTTGAGTAGTCAAACAATCAAAAGAAAACATCTTTAAAACAGAAAGTCACTTACAAAATGAGATTAGAAACATTTAAAAAAAATGTTTGGGTACATTGTCAAACAAGTGAATGACATATTCATCAGAAGAGTGACAAAAACACTCAATGCAGAAGCACTCTGGATATAATGCAGGAGGGGTTTAGGCAGCAGCTGGGCTGTTTTAAATCCTGAATTTGACATCTTTGAGGCGTCAATAACTGATCCCCTTCTTTACATTCCCTGCAGTGTTAAAACCACAAAGTGCGGCATCTAATCTCACAGATCCAGCACCAGATCTGCTTATCATAATTTACAGCCAGAGATAAAAGAATGAGGCCAGTTTTAGGTCACTGATGGAAATACAAAATAATAGAAAAAACAGAATAATGCATGTGCCTCTCAAATTAAAACAAAGTTTTAGATGTCATTGATTTGTTTGTTTTTCCTCTACGACTTCTGCATGCAGATTCAGTGCATACTCTTACACACTCTCACAATAACAAGGATACAACATATTATAAAAGACTTCTTTATTTCTAATCATCATGAAGCACTTTCAACAAAATGATCTCACGTGTGGTACAGGACTACAATCAGTAATAATTCCAAGCTCAGGCAGTAGTTGGGATTTGGTATAAAAACTAAATCGAGGCGTCTAAAAAAACTCAGTTTAGATACATTACAAGCTACCCAGAAATTAGCCAAAGAAAAGACAAACAAAATACGTAACAACAAAGCTGGTCTTGACAAATGCAACATGTAATACAACTTGTACAACTTAGAAAAGTATACTTATTTTAGACTCACAAAGGACACATACATTGTATGTGTTACATTATTATTATTCTTTTTGTTGTTTGTTGTAAGGACGTAAAAATGCTAACTACATCATTCACATATTCAGCAGTCTGTTTAAATACCTTATTTTTCTACAAAGTGAATTTACATTGTTTTAAAGTACAAAGTGCAAAGACTATGGTTTCCATCGTCGTTTTGGTGGGGGCAGGATCTGCAGGACGGGACCGCGGGAACAATCGCTGCGACCACTTCAGCCTTGCTTCTTTGACAGGTTCTGAAAAAAAAGTCAATGAGAGAATGAGTAAAATGCAATTTTAAAACAATGGCTTTAATTTATAAATGCAATTATCTACTTGTATTAGTCATGCGTGTCAATCTACTGATCTGTAAAAAAAAAAGGAAAAAAGAAAAAAAAAGAAAAGGCTGGAAGCATGTGTGAAGTAACAGCCACTGACATTAACTCACCAGTTTACTAGCTGTTGTGCCTTCACCTGTTTTTGCCCCTGAGGAAAAACCAATGAGAATGTTTTACAAGCCGGTTCCCCATTACATGAAGGCAATACGGGTTATTTCTGAGAATGTTATTAAACAAACGCAAGTGCTCATGGTCATTAAAACGACCACACAGTCTTCAAACAATCTCAGGCTGAAACCTACAATAGTAGAGATCAGTATTCTCTCATACAGGTCAAAAGCAGAACAGAACTCTTGAGTTTATGCTGCTCGTGAGACAATGCTGTAAATCCACGGATTTCATCATAAAAATGAAAAACATGCCTGTTTTAATTTGAATAAGAGAAATCATGTTGCTAAGTCATAATTATGTGAAAGTAATATACTATTTTTTAGTTCTACAGGATTTCAAACTAATTGGATCTCGCATATTGGAATTCCAAAAGCGCAACTGGACCTGATTTTCAAAAATCTTATTGGGTCGGTAAGAATTTATTACAGAGGGTTTATATTTCAAATAAATGCTGTTCTTTTAAACTTTCCATTCATCAAAGAATCCTGAGAAAAAAAAATGTATTATGGTTTTCACAAAACAGGCAGCACCACTGTTTTCAGCACTGGTCAGAAATGTTGCTTGATCATTGTAACATTGGGGAATATATTAAAATAGTAAATTCTGAAAACGTTTCACAATATAACTGTTTTATTCTACTGGTTTTTGATCAAATAAATACAGCCTTGGTGAGCAAAAGAGGCTTGCAAAAACCAGTGACAGTCGTGGCCTAATGGATAGAGAGTAGGACTTGTAACCCGAAGGTCGTGGGTTTGAGATGTGTCTCAGGGTCTGGCAGGATTGTAGGTGGGGGGAGTGAATGTACGCTCTCTTCCACCCTCAATACCACGACTGAGGTGAGACCCTTGAGCAAGGCACATGGCTGCCCACTGCTCTGTGTGTGTGTGTGTGTGACTACACTCTTAAAAATAAAGGTGCTTCACGATGCCACAGAAGAACCTTTTTGTCTAAACGGTTCCATAAAGAACCTTCAACATCTGAAGAACCTTTCTGTTTGACAAAAGGTTATTTGTGGCGAAATAAGATTCTACAGATTACAAAAAGGTAAGAAAGAGATGGTTCTTTAAAGAACCTTTGACTGAATGGTTCTTTAAAGAACCTTTGACTGAAAGGTTTCTTGGTGGACCAAATGGTTCTTCTATGGCATCGTGAAGAACCTTTAAGACCTTTTTTAGTTAAGAGTGTCTACTTGGCCACACGTCACTTCACTTTCACTTCACTTCAAAGTGCATTCAATGGAGCATCACCTTGCATTTTTTCCTCTACCATTTCAAATCAAATTATTCCCTATTATTAGAAACTAGTCATACTAGTCTAATATGTACAGTAGATGCCCTTATTTCTCGGACATCCTTTAGGAAACAGTGAGACTCACCCTCTTCCTTAGTGACACCCAGACAGCCCATCAGTTCCTGTAGAGACAGGGCTTTATCGTTGCTGATGTCGCAGTACTCCACAAACTTCTTCACACACTTCTTGGGTTTGGATTTCTTGCGCAGTAAGCGCTTGAACGGTTTGATTTCTTTCTTTCCGATGTCGCCGCTGGAATTCTTGTCAAGCTGACTGAAATACCAGTGCACAACTCGCTCTTCCAGAGTATGACTGGGGTCAGGCTCCAGCATCCTGAATGGAGGAAAAATCAAACACTGAACATGTTTATACGCACTTTATTTTCTGGTTAAATGCCTGTGAAACATGTACTGTATATAAATAATAAATGAAGTTTTCATTTGCTGCCTTTTGATCGTTAGGGGCCTGAATAGCAACATCAATTATTCTATTCAGTTAGCTAATGAACTAAGAAAATATTTTTACACCACACTGTAGGCAGGGTCAGTTAAATTCAAGAACCGGTCCATTACATCTACATTTGTCCTTTCTCAGTTTCTTGTTTACCTGCCGGCAGAGGCCGGGTCAGTTACTGCATGGACCATGTCTGTGGACAACGCGTCCAACACGCTGGTCAGGAATTCTGTCTTCTTCTCCCCAGGACATCCTGAAAAATAGAGAGATGCGAATGTTACAAAAGGAGCTGCACTCTTTAAAAGAACTGTTTAGAATAACATGTTTGAAAAAATTAATTTGAGTGAACTATTTAGTTCAACTGTACTACACTTTTGATTGTAAAACGGTCTAAATATTCTTTTTTTATTGGATTTTAGTGACACTAAGTTGTTGCTTAACAAAATCCCATGAGAAAAAGATTAAAAGAGAACAAGGCTTCCTTTTATGTGACATTTACCTTCAGGTTATCAGTATAAACAGCTATGAAACCTCAAAAACAGCTGTTGGGACTGAATTACCTCATGTAACTCTGCTGCTCTGGTTTTAATTACTGAACTATGTGATTTTGTCACTATTGACCTCATTAAAAATGAATAATTTGCAAGAAATGCATTAAATTAATCAAACGCGACAAAAAGATGTTATAATGTTAAAAAAGATTTCTATTTCAAATGAATGATGTTCTTTTTAACTTTTTATTAATCAGAGAATCCTAAAAAAAAAGTATCACAGCTTCCACAAAAATATGAGCAGCACAACTGTTTTAAACATTGATAATAAAAAAAATGTTTCTTGAGCACCAAACCAGAATATACTGAAGGATGCTTGTGTGACATAAGACTTGAGTAATGATGCTGAAAATTCAGTTTGCATCACAGAAATAAAGGTACCAATCCCAAACATTCAAATATCTGAATGTTATTTTGCATTTTTAAAAATGCACCAGACTAAATGCACATTTTCACAGTTTAAAGTGTATATACTATGGTACTGAATGATTGCAGTACTTAATGAATGATGAATACAACTCTACTAACATAATACATATCCAAACAACCATGGTCCTTATTTGTTAATATATAGTTCAGCTAGTGAATGCATATAGTGCTACACATACTAGTGGCTATTTGATGTACTGGCGCCATAGGTGGCCCAATAAACACTGAAAGATGTAAAGCTGTCAGATGTTTTTACACCAACTGCACTTAAAGATGGTGGAGAGTAGGAGAGTTAAACAATGTTACGGCTTTAGAGATTCTTCACCGCCTTGTCATACAAATCAGACCTCCCCTCTCCTGTCCGAGGAAGATGACAGTTGCCAATCAAACCGAGGATTTGGGTTTATGGTCACAGGTAAAAGCTTGCTGTCTGTGGGAATTGAGGCCTATGTGGATGTTTGGGTGAAACCCACAAACCAGTCAAAGACATGTCCAGGTCATAATTTACCACAGAAATGAGAAATTATATTTTGCACAAGCATAATGAAAATTAAGCCTATTTGTAGGATTCTATGGATTTGGTCATTTTCATGACAGTTAACCCAGCTAACAAAAATTTGTTCAAATTACGTTTTGCCAAAATGTTTTCTTGAATGTTCTCGGCAACCGATAAGGGACTATTCAATTTGATAATTTTGAAAAGATTACGGGAACGTATACTTTTGAATGTTCTCTAAACATTCTGAAACAAAAAAATGTTGAAAATCATTCTATGAACAATGTATAAATAACATTTTTATGCTAAAGTTTTGAGAACATTATTAAAAACCAGATAACTTTGAACTAATGTTCTATTAATGTTACTGGAAGAATGTTGTTCATAATAGTTCTGAGGAGAACATCCCTGTAGCGGAGAAGCAATTAACTGTAGTTAAGACCCCCCTATAATCTCATTAATATAAGCAATAAATGAGTAAATTATTGAATGTTTTAAAAAAAAAAATAAAAAATTAAAGAGTAAGAATATGATGATTATATACTAAATATATATTACCAAAAAGGCAATTTTTCTTTTTGAGTCAGTAACATTCTTTTAAATAAATCTGGTTTACAGTAAGTCTTTTATTTCGGCAAATTTGTGTCCATCTCATTCTGTAGCTTATGTTATGTATATCTACATGTACTGTATATTGGCCACCCTGCTCTTTAGATATTAAGAGTTGGCTGTTGAAAAACCAAGGGAGTTTAACACACTCCTACACCTCCTTTCTCATATCCATCTGTCCAAATAAAGCAAGATAAAGAAAGGGAAAGTGTGTTTGTGTGTCTGTGTGTGTTTGCAAGGAGGAGTCTTCACATGCTGGTCTGTTTATGGTCAGGCCCAGAGGCAACAGATTCTCTGGTGTAAGAAGTAAAGGCATGCCGAGGTCCTCGTGAACAGGTGTGTGTGAGAGCGAGCGTGATCAGGTAAACAGACAGCCTCACACGAGAGAAAAGAGAAGGTAAAATGGCATTTAAACGTGCGGAGGTTTGCGAGTGAGTGTCGTGCTGAAGATCTGCGTGAGATTCTGCTCCTCACTGAGACCAGACACAATAAAATATCCGTGCCACCTGTTCATATGAGGAACGGCATTCTTATTGCTTTTTCAATAAAAACAACATAACGTTTAGTGTAGTCTAGACACTAAATAACCAACATTTCTGACCTTTTAAGAATTCGTTTTGCTCTTGGCATTTTACATCAGTCAGAAAATGCCATGTTTAATGTGTCTTCGTATTCCATTTTAGTATGAATTTATAGAGTTTGAACTGCATTGCTTACATGTGTAAAGAAAATACAGCTATGATTTGTCTAATATAAGCCTGTTTGATTTGGTTCAAAAACATATCCAGTGTTATGATATGATATATATGTGTATGTGCTAAGCAATCCAGTGCTGCAGGAATGACATATTTTTGTTGGCCAAAACACAAATTTTTTTCTCTACAAGATAAAATACATCAGTAATAGCCCTACGTTTTTTTTTCTTTCTTTCACTTAAGTGAGCTTGAGAAATAAAAAAAATAAAAAAATTCAGACATTCATTTGAACTCTCCAGCTAATTTAAATGCTGAGTAATTTAAATTCACAGAGTAAACCCATCCAGATCCTGCATTTTACAACATTTCTGCGTTACCCAGAATCCTACAGCTTTTAGAACTTACATAAAAACTCTCAAGTTGCAGCAGAGTCATGAGAATTGCGGTATTGGCTGTGGATTGTGGACGTTTAGCTGCCAGCAGCCACTGGCCCCCATCGGCCCCCCTTCTACACCACAATTAACTAACCGTGCCGAGAGCTGCCTCACAAACAAACATCACCTGTACACTGCTGGCTGCAGCTTTAACGGTGGCCAACGGACACACAGAGGCACACATACACACACACACACCTCTGAGGAACAGAGGTTTATTCATTAACATATTGAGATATTGGCATTTTTACCAGAGTGCATAGTGGCAAAGCTAGCCTAGTAGTGGAGAATAAGACCTGCAATTAGTCTGTGTTTACTGAGCTGGGTCATTACTATGCAGTACAGATTCATATCACCGTGATATAAGTCTGTACAATATTAAACTCAGTTACAATTAATTGAAAATAAGGGTGCATTTTAAATAGTTCCACTACTTTTTTGGTGCATTGTGTACTATCCACTAAGAAAAACTGTCTGTTTATTACAAAATACTCAACGTATTTCTTCACTGGTCATTATTTTATTAGTTTTTACTGTCTTTAATATCACTTTCCATACTGCACTCTCAGAAAAAAAGATACAAAAGCTGACACTATGGTGGTACTCTTTCAAAAGGTATAATACTTACGCACTAGAAAATGTGCACTTTAGGTACTAATATGTAACTTTAAGGTACTAAAATGCACCTTTTATGGGTATAAGGTACAAAGGTGTACCTTTTGAGAATGTACTGCCCCAGTGACAGCTTTTATACCCTTTTTCAGAGGTTTTGTAGTGGTGTTTGTTGGTTTTTGACACTCTAAAATGTTCCATATTGTTACATAAATCAGTGTGACAGCATACAATTAATAAGCTCATAAAAGATAAGACTGTCACTCCCTCACTGAGCAATCTTTCAAACTTATTTATGAATCCCTTCACCTTTGAAGACATTTCCAAAGGGAGGTGTTGTCTGATTCCAAAAAAATATAGCAAAGTAACACACATTCTCACACCTCACACACTGTTTCAAAAGCCTGTTTCACCACGTAATCTTAATTAAAGTATGTAGATAATCCTATTAGTCAAAGTCTGACCAGGGTTACTACTACACATTCTGTTTTTTGGGACAAAGCACAAAAGCATTTCTCATGTACTTGCACTAACAAAAAGTACCATGGTATTTCCATTGATCTTAGAAGTACACATGGTATTCTGGTTAGTAATCCCATGATATGTAATACCATCGTAGTTATAACCATGCATTAAGGGCCTTTCGCAATAATCAATATATCGACTTATCATGCAATATAGGCTATGTACATGACCTCAATCATTTTTGGTGACGCAATATATCGCCCATTATATTTACTTAAAAATGAATGTCACCGTGTTTTTTTTACATTCCACTTGCGCCTGTGTCTTTTGCAGCTTCTCGTACATACCGTGGTGTATCATGCGGTGCTAGTTCAAATTAAAATGCCTTCTACCAAAAAGTTTCAATCACTCTGAAGATATGGCCTTTGTTAGGGATCTGTGCCTTTTGTGCATCCCGACATCTACTGCTGAGTATGATTGTGTTTTTCAGCAATTTGTGCACCCCTTACTTTACAGATAACAGAAGTCAGGAAAAAAAATGCATCCTGACATTGCATTTACTTTTTTTGTAGCTGTGTTTACTTTGGCACTTTTTGATATCTGATATTTTGATAATTAATTTCCATGATCTAAATATTATTAAAAATGTAAAGTTTGTTGTCATTTGGAAGTGTGTAGGCCTTCTTGCATTATTATGCTGTTACATTATGATTATATATTCAGTGGCATAAAATGGTCTTTAAAATGACAACACTATCGCTTATCGCAATTATTTCTGGGGCAATATATTGTACAATAAAAAGTTGTTATCGTGACAGGCCTACCATGCATTACAATTATTCAGAATCATGGTAGATGTTTAAATGCCAGAGTACTATTCCAACTAATAACACGGTACCACCACATTATATTTTCATAAAAGTGGATATTATGTCTGAGCAATAGTATAATATAATATAATATTTATACATTTGCTCTGAAATGAACTAATTTGAATGAATCAGAAGTGAAGTTAACACATGCTAGTGGTAAAATCTTTAAAATCATGATATTAATATTCTCGTCGTTGTTCCTTAATTATGAATTACTGTTCAAAAAATTGTGCGATTTTTATATGTTTTTAAAAGTCTCCGATGCTCACAACAAGGCTACTTATTGTCATAGTATTAAAAACATTCCTTCAAATATCTGTTTTTATAGAATATACGATTGCTGCTTAAGAAACATTTTTTATTACCAAAATTGAAAACATTTGCGCTGCTTATTTTGTTGTGGAACAGTGAATTTGTTATGTCATTGAATTAAAATATTTTTATTTGAAACAGAAATCCTTTTTTTTTACATTATAAATGTCTTTATCATCACTTTTGATAAATTTAATGTGTGTATACTTTCTTTAAAAAAATCTTGCTGACTTTATTTTTTATATAAACTAATATTGAATATATAAATATTCAACATATCACCTAGTCCACGTACAGGGATGGAATATTGCAGCTCCTATTATTTTGAGTCTAATCAACGACTTCATTCATGCTGGAAATGGAAATCACTCCCTTGTTTCCTTTTTGCAGTTTTTTTATCTTTGCCCTCTACTCCTTTTTCCTCTGTTCTTCGCCACGGCCACTCCCCCACACTCATCCCTCCTTGTCATCCTCCTAGGCTCGTGCTAGCTATTGTAATCTATCTTTTCTACCTCCCCTTTCCTCACTGAGATGATCTGTTAACATCTGTCGTCTATGCGGACCGTAGGGTCGTGGGAAACCAGGAGATGGTTTTAGACTCTACATGTCACACACATACCTGAGCTCACAAGCAAAAACATATAGATGCATAAACAGACATTTTTATATTTAGTTTGTGCATTTTGCATGTATGAAATGTGATATCAAATTTGCAAAATGAACCAAACAACAGGTAGTGCACCTATTAAAAGCCACCTATTCAATTTAATTGTTATTTATTTCCTTGAGGTCCTCTTTGGTAAAAAGGTGTTGTTTTCCTTTTTGTAGCTTTGTCTCTAGTCCTCTTGCTATTTTTAAGTCACTCTCCAGCAAACCTTGCACAATATTTTCGCATCCGCTCATAAGCACACAGTTAAGCTCACCCTGCAGGTGTCTGCTCCTGTAATGGTCCTTTGGTTTGTTTGGATGGGCTCTGGCGTTTCCATCACATTTTGGCTGTTCGAATCTACAGCAAGAGAGAGAAGAAAAAACAAAGGAATGAGGGTGAATACAAAGCATTATTGTTTACACAGTGATGAGTCCAACGGCTAAAACATTCCACCAAAGCTAAGAAAAATGTTTAGATTTTGTTTTAAATAGCACAAAGACCAAAATAACATAATATTGTTGAATACAGATGATCTTTTCTTCACCATTGTGATGTATATTGCAAAATAATAATGATATGATACCATACGATATGTACGATACGTACGATATGTGTATATAAGATATGCAAAATAATTTATAACTGTTCAGTTTTATCTGTCTATAAATGATTTATGTGTTTGTTTTATCATTCTGTTGTTTTATCTATCTGTTTATATGTATATACAGTACATACACCAGAAGGACGATTCAGAGATTCAGGAAACTAAGGAATGGAGTGAAATACAATGAGTGGACAAAAGAAAAAGTCTGTGAAACCGAGAACGTTCATGGCCTCATTAGGATAGTAATGTGCTCCAAGATTGCCAGTCGCCTGCCCAATAAAGAGAAAGAGAGAGAGAGAGAAGGGTGATGGGAAGGTAGCACTTCCATGCGTGCTCTAATGCGCTGTCTGGTACACTGCCTGAGGCTTTGTTAACTCAATACCACATTCGGTGATGGTCAGAAATCCAAAGCATCGCTCCATAACACCCCTGCAGCTCATTAAAGGTGCCTCTGAATACAGAGAGTGTCACTGACCCCTGGCAAACACACTCACAATGATTTGTCATTCTGCCAGGTTTCTTGATCAGATTTGGGCCGGTTGAGCAGCCCACCTGTTAGCAGATGAGTATTTAATCAGAATAATCTGCTGGTATATTTAGCTTTTCTTAATGACTGCAGAGCAGAAAGCTGCACTCGAAAAGTTAAAAGAGACTGAATGAGATTAGGCCAAGTACTGGCCCCTGAGAGACTCCAAAGCTCAATTTTGTACCCCATAGTAAGTGGAAGAATGAGACCTGCCCCGGGTGTATATTAGATGTACTGTACTGAACAGGTCAACTGGCACTTACCATTTTAAAAGCCAAGTGGTTGGTTTTTCCTTTCAATAGAGACAAACTGCTTAAGTTGTATTCTGGCAACTAAATAAGGACGGATTTGTTTCTTGGAGGCGCCAGAGGCATTTTAAAGTGTTTAAAATAACATTTTGTTAAAGCTGATGTTAAAGGGCTAGTTTCCCAGCTAAAATAAAATTCTGTTAATTTACTCACCCTCAGGCCATCTAAGGTGTAGATGAGTTTGTTTCTTTGTCGGAACAGATTTGGAGAAATTTAGCATTACATCACTTGCTCACCAATGATCCTCTGCAGTGAATGGGTGCAGTTAGAGTGAGAGTTCAAACAGCTGATGAAAACATTACAGTAATCCACAAGTAATACACACAACTCCAATCTATCAATTAACATCTTGTGAAGTAAAAAACCTTTAACTTCAAACTGTTGCTTCAAGCTAAAATATGAGTCCTCTATCTATTATATTGCTTTCTCCAGTGAAAAATAGTCTCACCTGAATCAAGAGATCATGCACCGTTTACAAGCAAAAACAGTCCAAAAGAGTTCTAAACAAATATGTAGATGGATGTGCGAGGGGTGAATAACAAGACCCTGGATTGTCTTTTTTTCATTGGAGGAATTGTTTAAAGATTATGGTCTCCTATTTTGGCAGAAGTCAACTTTTTAAATTTAAAACATCTTAATGTTGGATTTGTTTATTACAAACATGCAGTCTTTTGCTTCACACGATGTTAATTGATGGTCTGTGGTCATGTGGATTACTTGTGGATTATCATGACGTTTTTATCAGCTGTTTGGACTCATTATGACGGCACCCATTCACTGCAGATGATCCACTGGTGACCAACATTTCTCCAATCTGTTCCAATGAAAAAACAACCTCATCTACATTTTCATTTGTGGGTGAATTTCACCTGTTTTTTATGTACTGTGCTTTAAAAAAAAATCCTATATTGAGTGCATTACCTTGTGGATGTTCCAGGTATGGGTCGTCCAGTGTCCACCAGGACACACCAGCAATATCCGGTGGAGGGATGGCACTGAACGGGTCTGTAGAGGCCACCGTGAGCACATTCCGGCACAAAAACTGCTTCGTTTTTATGTTGTCGTGCTTCTTCCTGTGCTGACAGCTGCTCCTGATCACACGAGGTCGCTGAGGTAAAGTGAGGCAGAGGAAAGGAGTGAAATACTGCAGGAGACACAATATGAGTGAGTAAGTGTCAGTGTTCTCTGTGGTGAAGAGAAGCCAAGCATCTGTGTTTTCCGTACAATGAAAGGAGACAGTGACCAGGAGCTGTCAAGCTCCAAAAAGTAACGTCTCCTTAAAATTTCGATAAAAGTAGTACATAAGACAATGCACAATAGCTTGTGAGGACTAGAATATAACAGGCTTTTTCTGAAATCTGAAAAAAAGTTCAAAAAACCCAATGTTTGACATATCTAATCCATGATTTTTGGAAGGTGCTGTCCGATGTTGAAAGAATTTATATAAATGTAAATTGAATTACATTCAATGTTTATTCTATCTTAATTATTTATTTATTAATAATATATATAGATATATATATTATATTCTAATATACAAATAGAATAAATAGATCTATATATATGTGTTTGTGTGTTATGTGTGTGTGTGTGTGTGTGTGGTGTGTAGTGGGGTGTGTTTCATAAATATATTTTAATACATCTAGCTGTATTCATTTTAATCAAATACGTCCCCTTAATTGCATTTTGTGCAATCAATGTATACATGTCAATTAAAAAACCTTAGAAGATCTATATACTGATAATCCATTTTATTTATAAATGATATCTCATATCCTGTGAGTGTGATTCATCTGTTACAGGAATGCTGCTGTCTGATGTTAATTAAAACAATTAATAATACATTTAATGAAAGTTGAACAAATTAATTAAATGCATATATTTTTATAACTTCTGATTCCATTTAGAGAAATAAGCATTACATTCATCAAATATTCGTGGTTATCTCTAAAGCTCATTTGAATTCGTTTCAGCTCATGTTATGGGGCCTTCATACAAGAACGCTGCCTATGAAGTCAATGACTGACTGGACAGTGAGGCCTTGGACACAGCCGTGCAGAGATGGATGGACAGCATGTTGGAGAGGGAAAGAGAGTCAGAGAGAGTGAAAGTGAGAGCTTGTGCTTTATCTGCAGCCTGCGGGAATGTTTATGACATTAAGAAGTTAAAGACTGCACAGGGCTCCTGCTGCTCGACCAGCATAAATATTTACACATCGTCTCTGGGTGCCTGCATTTGCTGTGTCTTTGAATGAAGATAGTGACCTTGAGCAGAGAATCGCTGCATAAAACACATTGTTTGCGCAAAACAGTGGCATCTTAGCGCTTCCTTTCAATCCTCCAAGAGACACAACGACAGCCCCAAACACATGAATGATCCATATGGAGCACAACCTTTGAGTCATGAGATTTCTCTGCATCAGGAACCAATCATCTCATGTGCCACAACACAACTCTCCAGCAATGCTTTGAGCCGCCTGATCTAATGCAAGCAAGATTATAAAAAAAAAAAAAATGTGTGTGTCTGTGAGAGAGAGGGAGAGATGATATGTGCTTTCTAATGCATTCTGTGGCAGCACAAAATATGGTTGTCAGTCACAGATGAAGGGTGAACAGACTCCAAGCTAAAAGTAGTCTAATGTTAGTGTATTCTATTAACTACGCATACGGTATATGATTAGGAAAGTAGGCTACTAGATAAGGATGTCATGTCATAAAATATTTATAATACGACTGAATTTGTATTTAAACTGATTATGATTTAATAAAACATATTGTAAGCTAATTATAACGCATACATTTCGGTTATTCATACAGCGAATAAATTATATACAGAAGTCAGGCAGAACATTTACATTATCAAAGAAAATGATCACTGACTTCAGTCTAGCGCGAGTTAATGCAATGTTTTAGAATCGATGAAGCTGCCATAACACTGTGAATAAATCTCGTTACATCGCACTTCCATCTGCCCTTAGTTTGTGATGATAGAATTTGATAGAATTTTTTGAATGATGACGAATTTATTCAGTCTGGCAGCGTGTGCACTGAACAAGACCTGGACTACTCAGAACGCAATCGACCCAAAAGCTGACCTTGTTGAACTAGACTATGTTTGTAGGTGTTTTAGCTATGTGGTTCTCAGTGTGTTGCTAGTGCGGTGATTTTAAACGCGGTTAAATATAATGCTGTAGTTATTATCTACTAGATAATACTGAATATTACATATACTACTCTATATCTGAAATATATCACAAAATGCATTGTAAGCAAGAGTCACGGTTGGCATCCCTGTTTTCTTATCTGCAACTGTGTGCTGACTCTAATCTGAGTGTTTTAAGTGCGTTGCTAATGTTTTTATCATGTGGTTGCTAGGGATGATTCAGTGTGTTGCTAAGCTGTTTTGAGTGTTATGCACGTGCTATTATTCGTTTGCTACGGTATTAGCTCGATCCACCACAATCCGTTTCTAGTTTACCCTCTCGTATTTTCTCTGGTGGTGTTGTCATATCTTTGGCGTCATGTGAGCATTTTGTTTTTTAGAAAATTTTTGGACATATGGTTTTTCCGCGTTCTTTTTTGTTTAAGACCCATACATCTTTTCTTTGCCTCTTCTTTCGTTCATTTCTATTGAACTGACGATCTCTTAATAGGATCAGCCACCCGTTTAGAAGGACCCTTCAACGCATCATCAGCCATAATCAACACATCACGTTCACTGCACTGCACTGAGGGACGTTTTATTGATGCAAATCAAAAGAGGTCTTTACAATCAAGCCTCTTCAATACACAGATACACACCACAAACACACACACACCACACCACACACAACGTAGTCTATTCAGAAACACACAGGATACAGGGGCTCTGTAATAATGTCCTCAGAATTGATTTTTTTACACTGAGTTCATTCCGTCCTTTTTTCCCAGATGTTTTATGGACATCTTTGTTGGATTCCATCCGTAATCAACCTTTCATGTAGCAAATGGCTGAGTGCCACAGTGAGCTGTATCTCGAGAGTTTGTTTGTTTGTGGGTGTGTTTGTGTGTGGTGTGTGTGTGTGTGTGTGATGTGTGTGTGGTGTGTGTGTTGTGTGTGTGTGTGTGTAAGTGGGGTGTGTGTTGTGTTTGAGTACTACACCGCAACAGTTTCATAATACTTTACAGATAAGCAGCTGTCTTTGTCTTTTTTGCTTTCTCTTTCTATTCCCATCCAACTAAATAAAATAACATAAATAAAATAAGGTAAAAAATCTATTTTTCCTAGTGTCCTAAAACTAGCCCTAAAACAAACAAAACAAAAAAGAAAGTGGTCATTGAAAATAAATAGATACCAAATACACAACATCCAAAAATAGGATTTAAAAAAATGGCCAATAAGTATGTTTTACACTGGCAGCTAATCGAAGAATACGGATACACAACTAAATTATATAACTAGAATATATATATAATTCTATAAATATTATAATAGTAAGCAAATGATAGTAAAAATTACACTAAAGGATCTCCAGCTTCTAAGATGTTTCTCCTAGTAATTTTCCATGTGGTTCCTTTAGTTTCAGAATAGTTTCACTCAATCATTTCTCATTAAATTCTTCAAAGATCAGATGATCTGAACTATCCATTGGCCATAAAAAAGGAAATTACAAAATCAGATTTCTTTAATTGCTCAATTGTTTCTCCCAGACAGTAATGAGATTAACTTGAGAACAGATGGAGACTTCTGTTTAAGTGCCTTGCTTTTCAGACATTTCTCCTATCTAAAATGTCACAAAAAGTCTGCGAAAAGGTTTGAGATCTGAACATGAACTCAGTATGACAATTCTCACCAAATTCTTTCCGTTTCAAGATATCTGATCTATACTATTCCTATTAGTTTTAAAGGGGACATTAATTGAGTGAATGGATTTTTTTCATTGTAGGTTGGTTGTGTCCACACACTGCTAAGACACATGATATGCAAACACCATGTAAAAGTGAATTTTTGCATCCGATGTCCCCTTAAGTTAACTCATTCTGTATTCAACGGTGTCGCATTTGTCTGTTTTTCTTATTTCAGCAGACACATCAAGAGACAAAGTTGATACTCAAACTGCAAAGTCCACTGACATTTTAGCATTTTACGATTTTCTGTCTTCTCCTAAATACCAAAACCAGTCTGGCTCTGTTAGCATTTTGTGTTGAAAAGTGACAACAGATGTTTGTCGGTAACTCACATTGTGTTCTTGTCCTGTTTTGTCGGCTGCGGACCTGTTCTGTCCAGAGTGTGGGGTACTGAGAGATGATGTCTAAAACACACACACGAATGCACAAAACATTAGTTCTGTCTCAAACCCTAGTGAGCGCTTGACCTACACAGCATTTAAAGGCTTCATTGACACTCACCTTCCTCATCAGCGGACGGCTGGGTTTCCACTGCGAAAAACGTTGGCGGATCTGCATTTAGAATGGAGAACATTTGCAAGGAAACTACAATTACGAGAGTCAGCTAAACAGTCACATCGCATGATCCATAACGCTTTTGCACATTGCCCGGCCAGGACAGATTCGAGAGATGGAGGGACAGAATATAACAGAGGAAGAGGATAAACTGAAGAAAACAAACAGGCAGATAAAGGGTTAAAGGAGGTTTAGTGGTTACAATTGACTCACATAAAGAAAGAAAAAAAACAGTTTAAGCATTCAATCTCTTTGCTTGACACCATGAAACACACATTTATAATGACAAAAAGCAGTGTAGTTCAAGTATAGAAGTCTGTAAATGCAAAAATTGAAAAGTGACAAAAATACGAAAAAACAGCGTCCAAAATTAACACTCGCCAAGCACCAAATTCGAGTAACATTTGTTGGAAGTGACTTGAAAATGTTACTCAGCACTTATACTGATTTGCCAACACATGCTAATGCTTTTTAGACATGTTCTTTGGATACTTTTGAACGTTATCATTAACAAAATTTGACAAATTAAATGGGCCTAAAAGGTCTTATTCGGAGCAGTACTTAAAATCTAAAGTCCATGGCAAAAATATTGCATGCACTGCCAAAAAACGCATGTGTACTCTGTATTTTCATTTCTTTTCCATGCAAACATCTAACTTCCTTAAATCAACACACTTGCTATGGCAAATGATGTTTGAACAAATAAGTGAGTTTTTTTAAAACCCGCGCAAACATCTGCCAAAGGGGTATGACGGGGGTTTTCCCTTGAGCCCCTTGTCAGATATTGATCTTGCTTTAAACACTCTCAGCTTAATTCTGATCAATTTCTCAGAAACAAACATCTTAATTACTTTGCACTGGAAACAAACAAAAAATACTGAGAAAGAACTTCCCTTTTTTGTAGTGTGATCAGAAGGAAGAGTAAAAGTTTTTTCCATAGCAATACTGGTTGGGTTTACTTGGTCTTAAAATCTTAAGAAGTATTATATATAGTCCCATGAAGTTCTACATATATATATCTATTATGATATATATATATTATATAATATATATCTATATATATATATATATATATCTCTCTCTAATCTATCTACAGTCTAATCGTCATCTATCTATATCTCTTATCTATATGAGTATATCTCTAATATCTTAATTGAGAGCACCATAATGTATTTCTAAATCAAAAATAATGCAAAATACATTTTCGTGACTGGTAAGAAATATGTATGGCTGGCAAAACATGAATTTTGGACACTGTTTGCAAAAATAAGCCGCCTTCCCTGTAAAAAAAAAAACCTGAATGTTTTTGTTTAGTTCAGATTTTAGTGATCTGCAGAACAGGCATCCAAAGCAAACATATGTGTTATGTTGCAGACGGGGATGAAGGAACATCTCTAGATGCTGGCCACAGGAATCTAAAATGCTGAGAGCCGCAGGTGTGGTTAACCTCAGCAGGGTCACCATTAACTCATCAGAGGGCAGAAGATAAACTGCCCCTTCTCTTCTGTCGGTTGTTTTTTCTTACTATCATCCTTGGGAAAAGTTGGGTGACCTTGATGACCACTACCATGTCGGCACCTGATGAAGTGATAAAGTGTGACAGATCCATCCCTGTTCTTTAATACTCGACACTTTCAGTGGCTCACACATCCAATGATTTTCTATGTTTTTGGGCTTTTTGCCTTTATTTGATAGGACAGCCCAGAAGTGACAGGAAATGGTGGGAAGAAGGAGAAGGCGTGGGATCGGGAAATGACCCAAGACGCAAAGCCAGGTCATCATTGTGCTATGTGCACTACTGACCAGGCCACACCTCTGACAATGGATCTGTTCCAAAACCTAGTGAGCTGCATTCTACAGCAGCATCCTAACCATCATGGGATCTTATAAGTGACTGATTTGGAACGCTTCACTGCAATAAATGTATTTTCTTCCTCAGGATGGTTTCTTCTTTTCCTTACAAGATCTCACATGTTTCTATTAATATATATATATATATAAATATAACCTAGTAGGCTTTTTTGAGTCAGCTGGCTAGTTTTTGAATGATGTGGAAAGCAAAATACCAGCTTTTCTGGTGACTGAACATGATTACATTTTCCATTATATTACAGTTATATTACTTTTTAATAGGTATACTTGGAAATTTGACATGTCATAAGTAAAATCATTTTTAATCAGTACACATTTTAGAAGAGGTAAAACATCTACAAAATAAACTTCAACAAAAACCTTCAAATCTCCCATAAGCTGATTGTTTAAACTGAAAAAGACATTCACCTTAAAACAGAAAAAAAGATAAAAATAGGGTGATTATCTGGAGATCAGGTGGTCTGTTTTGTTTCGTAAAAGGAGAGAATCAGTGCCATTAGTAGTGCATGAGAAAGCTCTTCATCTGGAAAGAAGAGAAATGATGTCCAGGTGAAGTGGTTAATGTTCACTGCGATGCTATGACAAAACTGTTTAGCCCTTCGATTTCATTTTAACGACTGTGAAAAGCAAAGGCTGTTATTACAGCGTCTCTCTGTTTAACGACTCCAACATACGACCATTTACTTTCAGCCCTGAAGCAACTTCAGCACTCTCAATTCACAAAATATAGACATGGCTCCCGTAACCGCATGACAGACACCACACACACACACACACACACAAACACCACACCACCACAAACACACACAACACCATTACACGTAGCCGCCATTGCAGATTGTCCTCATGAAAGTCTTTGACCATATCAAGAACCCATTGAGGGTTTTGACCTGATTTTTCCTGTTCCTTCGAGTTCACTTTGTCCTTCTTGGACCCTGAAAATCAGCAGGACAATCACAGGTTACTCACACTAAGATTTTAGCAAATCTACACCTAGAATTTAGTTGATTCTTAACTGGACTATAACATTCAAATGTGTCCTGTAGATCAGAGCAAGTCTTCCAGGAATGGTTAATTTGAAATTACTTACGTTTTTAATTATGCATTAAACCTCTACAGAGGAACATGATAATGTTATGGAGGCAGCAGGGGGTAAAAGCCATATGACACTCTCTTGGAGTAAAAGAGCAAGAATGTTTGAGTTGGGCGCTTCGCCTGCCAAACGCACATTTGTTTTGTGATGCTCCCCCAGACCTAACTGATTAAGCTGTTGCATGTGCAATTAAATCTAATTGGTCCTTTTCTAGTGAAGCTGTGGTTAAAGCCAAGCCAACAATGTTATGATCCAGGAACCCATGGCCTGCAGTGATTGAGTTTCAGTTTTGTGCGTGAGTGTGTGTTTAATGCAGTGCTATGCTAGTTTACTGCATGTGGATTTGGTTATGTGGTATTGTTATGCTGGAACGTTTCTGTAGATTAGGATTAGCTCTGTTCCGGCGTCTCTCAGTGCTATCACTTGCTTAGACGCTGAGTTTCTGCATTTCTCTGTTGATTTATATTCCTAAACAACTATAATGTGCCAAAACATTGAGATTGTGTAATCACTGTTTGGAATCACTTCAGAGTACTATTTATGATGTGAAAATCTCTTTTGAAGAAGATGTGACTGAAGCACAGAATAAAGAATAAAGGCATGAAAAACACAGCAGAGGTAGAAGTATGGTACCTTGGCATTGAGGTTTCTTATTGGCTACTGCTGAGCCGCTGATGGGTCTGCCACTGGGTGTCACACACCAACAATAACCAGTGTAGCTGTGGCACTGAACCTGTTAGTCAAATACAGCAGAGATCAAGAAAAAAGACAGAGTAAAATTTGACAGTGAAATTGTTAAAGGTGTAAAATCCTACAATATGCCGTCCGTTCGTCTGTCTAACCATCCATCAGTCTAGCCATCTATCATTCTAAATTTTCTCTCTATCTATCTATCTTCTATCTATCTATCATCTATCTATCTATCTATCTCTATCGATCTAACTACTATCTAGCTATTGTCCTGTTTGTCTAACCCTCTTATCTTCAAAATGCTTCCCTATCTATTCTATCTATCTATCTATCTATCTATCTATCTATCTATCTATCTATCTATCTATCTATCTATTGTCTGTCTGTCTGTCTGTCTAACCATCCATCCATCCACCCATCAGTCTATCCATCTATCATTCAAAATTTTCTTCTATCATCTATCTATCTATCTATCTATCTATCTATCTATCTATCTATCTATCTATCTGTCTGTCTGTCTGTCTGTATATGTCTATCTATCTATCTATCTAGCTAGCTACTGCTGTCTGTCTGTCCTGTCTGTCTGTCTACCTGTCTGTCTGTCTGTCTGTCTGTCTGTCTGTCTGTCTGTCTGTCTGTCTGTCTGTCTGTTCTATCGTTCTATTGTTTTATCGTTATATAATTCATCTCATACCTCGCTGTAGGTTCCGTCAGGATTGCAGACAGGAACGAACACCTGTGGAAAGAGTTTCTTGGCTTGCTGTTCTGTGTATTTCTTCTCTGCTACACACCTGGACGTATCTGGAGACACAACACAGGTAAATCCAGCAAGTCCGACAAACTATATAACCATCCATGTTATTGTATGGCAAAAATAACACATTCTCATGTCTTAATTTGGTCAGTCAATTCATAGGTAATTTGTTGTGAACTGAAAATGTTCTTTATCCTTATTATCCTGATTATCAAACAGCTAAGTATTTAACAGTGAGTCAGGACTGCCACTGGAGCCCTCTTAAAAAATGCATGACACGTCTGCTTTGGAGATCTTGAAAAGTACTATTAACTTGATGATTCATTTGTTCACAAACTCTGTCCATCCTCTTTTCTATATATAAACTTAAACTTTATTTCCCATTATTCCACTTTAAGCACACAGTTACTATTCTGCTCATCGTGTCAGTGTAATATAGAAAACAGAATGTCTGCAGAGAGCGAGTGCATTAAATTCAAACCGACAGGCGAGTCCTCTGGCGTTCTCTCTCTGACTGATGTGGCACGGGTGTTTTTTCTTTTCTTTTTTTCAGAGGAAAGGAAAAAATGGTAATGGCGAAAGAAAATGAAGCAGGAAATAAGACTTGGTTTCTTTTGCAGTGACATGTGACCTCTCAGACACAGAATAATTCAAGATGTTTCGGAAGTGCTGGATCCCTGTGAGTGGTTGGGAATTAGACCAACAGTCCTACTGGAGTCATCACTATCTCTATACCAGCCCAGTGGTAAAACTATCGCAGATCTCGCTCTGTCATTCTGTGTTAAGTCTGTGTGAGCTGATGGTGTCCAGCAGGTTGTAATGCATCTGTATGTACATTTATGTGTGAGTGTGTGTGTGGATGTCGTTGTTGCAGCTGGGCAGAAAATCTTCCAGACCTCAGTGGAGACATAAACTCACTCTCTCCACTGGGCAAATCATTAAAACACTTTTAGTTCGGGATGGCATGAGAGGATAAGCAAGGAACTCAGTGAAAAGGATGGTATAGGATGTAAATGCTAACCTAATGTATATACTGTATCATTCAGTTCTGAAAAACAAATCACTAAAATATAGTACTTAAAATTAGCCATTTTACCTAATGTTTGTGTGCATTATGTATGTTATGCCTATTCGAGTGTCAAGTCAGGTTACATTTATTTATATAACGCTTTATGAAGTACAGATTGTTTTAAATCAGCTTCACATTAATAAAACAGAAAAATGACAGTGTTAAGGTCTTTGCACACTGAGTCCGAAATTTTTGCATGTTAAAAAATAAATACGACCTCATGTTGTGTCCATCACGTTTACACACTGCCTCTGAAACTTTAGTCCTTCATGAACAAAATTTTTCTTCATGAACGAATTTCTGCGTTTTCGCATCCGTAGCAAGCATTTTGATAGGAAAGGAAGACGAATACGAAAAAACCTTTAAAAAAAAAAAATGCCTAAGAAAATTTCAGACTCAGTGTGCAAGGACCTTTAATGTTGTCAAATTAGTTAATTATGGAAAAAAGCAGTCTAAGCTGTAAGTCAGCGCTAGAGAAGATAATAGTGTAATTACTCAGCTAAATTTAGTTCAATAACTGCCAATGTGTCAAGTTCATCGGTCATGAAAAGTTCTTAATTCAGAACGTCAATAAGTAGCTCTGCAGAAGGCAATTCCGCTAGAGTCAGTTGAGAATTAATGTTATTATCCAGCTCAATTCAGTTCAAATTTGAGAGACAAATCATATAAAGAGTGTTGAAATAAACTGTTCTCGACTTTGACGTTTGTGCACAGCTGCACAACCTGAACGAACCCTGAATGTACTTCCCTTTCCAATCTATTTCTTTCACTCTCATTTTAGCGGAACATAATTCATCCTCTTTTTGTACCTCTTTCCCTTTCTCTCTCTATTTCTCACACTCTCTTTAATCCCAATGTAAGAATTACACATTGTGCTTACTAGTAGGGAAAGAAAGAGTGAGCGGGAGACAGAAAGACAGAAAGAAAGAGAGCACAGAGCAGAAAAGTGTACAGGGCACGAGAGTCTTCCTGCCGAGCCTAAATACAATGAGAGTGTTTGTGAGCCGTTTGACCTCTGACCTCTGTGGTTACTGATGGCGTTCGCCCCTCCCTTCATACAAATGACCACCGATCTCTTACACGTATGAATGCACCACTGTACATTTGTTTTTACACAGGCAAGATCCCCATCGAGATCTTAGCAAAGATGTTTCTCAATTTATGGATTTTGTGAAAACGCACCAATTTTTACCAGTCTTTGTATATTTTTATATACTGCTACGCTTTTGCTATTTCATTTGCATTCCAAATAGAGTGATTTTATAGAAAACATAAAATGGCATTCTTAATCCACACTGGATCTTAAGTTTGTCTTTCAGGGTTTAACTGGATAGGCTATAACTTTACTGGTTCATATGATTTTTTATTCTGCTAGTGTGGCCTCGGTTACATCATCAGAAAAGAAAAGCTGTTTCAGAGCCAAAATTCTTTGATAATTATATTTTAATTTATGGTATTAAATGGGGGGGAATGATTTTAAATGTTTAAATTTTGAACTATAAATTTTAATATATTATTCATATATAAGATGACTTAATAATATATCACATTGATGGTATTATTAAAATAAATATTACGTTTATAAATTAAAAATAAAATAAATTAAATAAAGTTTTTCAAAACATTAAACATTCAAACTTTTTTTTAAATTTAAGATGCATAAGGACAATCAGGAGCAAAGTTGAATCTGCATCATTTGTGTCACCTCAAATCATCAACTCGCTTCAGATCACTGTTAGTGTGAACGCCTCTTAAGAGTACAATTTGAAATGTCATAGAGGACGGTGTGTTGTACTCTGCAAAATCCCGCTCTGTCTCGTCAAAGAAAGATCATTTATCCCTAGATGGATTTAACCCTGCCCGCCTCGACCCTGACCCACAAAGGGCATCAGGCCAACCAGCAGCAGCTCACGTTTGATTGGTGAACTCTGACCTTTGCATGACCCTCGTATGACTTCCAGCTGAGGGTCACGGCACTTTGCACGGAGAAACTCGCAGCGGGAACTGAAGGTCCGTCCGTCTGATGCACACAGAGGCTTGCGAGGAGCTCCAGAACAATCCATATTGCATTCTTTATCTTGCTCCACATGCAGAAACTGTGAAGATGGACAGAAAGAGATGTTACTAGTTACTAAGCTAACAATGTGAGCATAAAAATACATAGCACACAAATACTGGGTAAAATAATACATTTCATTTAAATAAACTGTTTTTTTACACTTAAAATTACATTTCAATGTAATATTTAAAATGATACTATATTTAGATTTTATTCACAATGTGTTTATTAAACTTTAAAAAATGTAATATATTTTCTATCAATTTTTTTTATATTTAAAATTTCACTATATATATTAATAGATTGTTCTATTAATTATAGTTCTATTTATAAAATGCATATAATTATTTGTCGTTTCTTTCTATCTATAAACATTTATTTATAATGTTATATAAATATATAATATAATTTGTATATTTTTATTAATTTGTTCATTTTGTTAATTAATTTGTTAGTTTTTCATTTTACTTGTTGCGATCACCATGAAGGATATATTATTTGATGACATCTTTGTCCCAAATAAAGTATCTTAGCAGTCAGCATAATTATTCATTATTTTGGTGCATTTTGCAATTTCAAGTATTATGTTATACTAATAGAAATTTTTCCAGTGCCCTGTTTTTTTTTCTTTTTTAAAGTCGACAGTGAAGGGCTTGGCGTCTTTTGAGCTCATGTCACACTCCATTCTCTATTGTTCTTTCGCATTCATTTACCAAATAATACACACACTGAAGCACAAACAAATAGCATTCACACACCCCTCTGTGTCTGTGTCATGTCTTGTTTGTGAATGAGGGATTGTGGGAGAAAGGCAGAGGTGCTGACGGCCTCTCGTGTGGCGCTTTTATCTGTCTGTCACTCTCACACCTGCACAGGTACGGCCACAAACAACTCGCATTGATTGAATACTGTGTGTTTTCTCTTTGTGCATTGCAGGAAGATTCAAACACACTGCAAACATCACCTTACCGACAAATTCAAGAGTGGACAGGAAATCAACTTGCTTTGTGTCGGGACATTATCTACACAGGTGTGTGTTTAATGTTCAGATGAGTTATAATCGTCTAAACTGGCGAATGCAAAAATAACTTGAAAAGGTACTGAGACACACATACACACACACTCACCTGCAGCCAATAAATTAGCCACGGGAAAACAGCAAATGAAAGTAGTGTTGAAAGGAAACAGATTCTTCATATAAAGCTGATGGGTAGATTCCTTACGCACTCAGAAATTAGCACATGCGGCTGATCACTCCTAGCAACGTGACTTTCTTCGTGTGGTTGTGGGTGTGTGTCGTGCGTGTTGATGCGAGGGAGGGAGCATCTGGGCACCTTGGAAGACTGGTTTCAGAGGAGGGTGTTTCGACAGGATCACCCTACTTGGCCTGGCCTGGTCGATTGAGACAGCTCTGCTGTCATCTCTGATCGTAAATCTAGAGTTGATGAATGTGTGTTGTGTGTGTGTGTGTGTGGTGTTTGTGTGTGTGTTGTGTGTGTGCTGATGTGGTGTGTGTTTGTGTGTGTGTGTGTGTGTGTGATGAATCGTGACGCAAAAGTAAGTCTGGTTCAGGCATAGCGGAAGAGGGTTTGTGAGTGTACTGAGATTGAACTAACTTGCTTTTTGTAATTGAGTTATTGACTATTTAGTCCTTCTCTTCTGAATGCCCCAGTGTGTGTGTTTGTGCTGAGAGGTTGCTCTTTCATAGCTTATAGGAGAGTAAATGGAGATCTTGGAGATGTTTTGTTAAGGTGTATAATATATATACAGGTGCAGAGTCTCAATAAATTAGAATGTTGTGGAATAGTTAATTTATTTCAGTAATTCAACTTTTGTGAAACTCGTGTATTAAATAAATTTCATGCACACAGACTGAAGTAGTTTAAGTAATTGGTTCTTTTAATTGTGATGATTTTAGCTCACATTTAACAAAAACCCACCAATTCACTATCTCAACAAATTAGAATGCTTCATAAGAACAATAAAAAAACATTTTTAGTGAATTGTTTGCCTTCTGGAAAGTACGTTCATTTACTTTACATGTACTCAATACTTGTTAGGGGATCCTTTTGCTTTAATTACTGCCTCAAAAGGCGTGGCATGGAGGTGATCAGTTTGGCAGGCGTCGCTGGGCGCGGATGTGGATACTGGAAGGCGCCCAGGTTTCTGTGACAGTGGTCCTTCAGGCTCATCTGGTCATTTTTTGGTCTCTTGATTTCTCATTTTCTCTCTCTTGACAAGACCCCATATCATTCTCTATGTTTCAGGTCATGGTGGGATTGTGGCTGGGACCGGCAGTCAAAGTCCACATCCAACACCATGGTCATATTACGCAACTTTTGGTGCTTTTTGGCAGTGTTGGGTCATTTGGGTGCGCAATCCTGGGGCGTTGAAAATGGAAATCAGGGCATCTTGCAACAAAGTCTGGTCAGGGCTCTGAAGGAATGAGCATGAAGTGCTCCAAAATGTCTTGATAAACGGGTGAAGTTGGTTTTCAAAAAACACAATGGACCAACACTAGCAGATGACATTGCAGCCCAAATCATCACAGACTGTGGAAACTAAGCACTGGACTTCAAGCAACTTGGGCTATTAGCTTCTCCACCCTTCCTCCAGACTCTAGTACCTTGGTTTCCAAATTAAATACAAAACTTGCTCTTATCTGAAAATAGGACTTTGGACCACTGGGCAACAGTACATTTCTTCTTCTTCTTAGCCCAGGTAAGACTCTTCTGACGTTGTCTGTGGTTCAGGAGTGGCTTAACAAGAGAAATACAACAACTGTAGCCAAATTCCTTGACATGGGGGGGCGTCTGTGTGTTGAGCTTCTTGGTGGCCTTGACCCCAGCCTCAGTCCATTCGTTGTGAAGTTCACTCAAATTCTTGAATTCGATTTTGCTTGACAATCCTCATAAGGCTGTGTGCGGTTCTCTCGGTTGGTTGTGCATCTTTTTCTATCTCCACTTTTTTCGCTTTCGCACTCAAGTCTTTCTGTTAACATGCTTGGAGTAGCTGTCAGCTTCGTGAACCAGCTTCTTTGTGCAATGAATGTTTGGGCTACGCCTCCGTGAAAGGGTGTGCAATGATTGTCTCTGACAACTGTCAGATCTAGCCAGTTCTTCTCCATGATTGTGTGAGCCTATTATTGACCAAATTGGGAGAGACCGGCATTTTGAAGTCTCAGGAAACGCTTTGCAGTGTTTTGAGGCTTGATTAGCTTATTAGGCTAAGGGGCATGTCAGGGCCGATATTCTAATTTGTTGAGATGGTGAAATGGTGGGTTTTTGTTAAATGTGGCCAAAATCATCACAATTAAAAGAACCAAAGACTTAATCTACTTCAGTCTGTGTGCAGTGAATTTATTTAATACACGAGTTTCACAATTTGAGTTTGAATTACTGAAATAAATGAACTTTTCCGTGACATTCTATTTTATTGAGATGCACCTGTATATATACCTTAACAAAACATCTCCAAAATATAAATTTTATTTTATTTTATTTATTCTTTTTCGGGCCAAAATCAAACTGAGATATAAAAGGGGCTGGGCATGTTTTGTCTTTCCCCATCGAATTGTCACTTGAACTTTAAGTGGCTGAAAGTTATTGTTTTTATCCACCTTTTTAGTTTGAAAGAAAAAAAAAACATAGCAATCGCATCGAACAGCCTTTTTTTTTATATTATTTTAATTTACTTTAATTGTAACTTGAAGCGCTTCAAGTGGACGGAAAGTAAAATTTACTTCAGCTTTTGTCCACGACATTTATTATATTTTGATTTATTTATTTTTTTGTGGTAAAAAAGAAAGCATGCATGTAGGCTATATATTATTTCTAATCACGACAGCGGCTTTGAGTTTACTTTTGCATGGCCAATCTCGCGATTTTTTTTGGGTCGATTGCTGGCAGTACAGTCCGGTCTCTGTGTGTGAGAAGAACATACTGTTCAAACGGACATACGAATGCCTCTTCATCTTCCTCTGGCCCATCCACGACAGGCTGCTTTTCACTCCTAATTCAGAATATTTATGAATGAATGAACATTAAGTCGTGAATAAGAGGGTCTGATGTCTGGAGTTGGTTGTTTGGGGTCTGTGTGCGCTGGTTTGTGACTGACAGACTCATGGCTGACACTGACCCCCCTCTAAACTCTCAGTCCCACCACAGAATCTCTTTCTTCCCCTCTCTTTCTCTGTCTTTATCTCCGACAAACACACAGTCTTTCTCTCTCTGTTCTCACCCTGTTCGCTCTCTTGCGTTTTCTTTGTGTCTGTCTTACACACATGCGCTTTCTTTATTTTCCCTTCGCCCTCTCCCTCTAGTCTCTGCAGCTGTGACCCGGTGCCCCTTCCGCTCTGTCATTCTCAGCACTGCTGTCAGGGAGCTCGCAGGAGGCCCGACAGAGATGTCAGGAAACAGATTCTGCCCGGAGCGCCGCCGAACCGACCACAGAGGCGTGGAATCGGGCCACGATGGGGCCAAGGGGAAGGTTCCAGAAGACTAAAAAGCCAAGCAGCCAAAAAAAGAATCAAGCCAAAAAAACTACGGCCACAGTCATCTCGCGATCCCGGCCAAGACAGAGTTCACAATCCTCCCACCCGGGCCAAGCGATCACGGCCAATGCAGTTCAATTCTGTCACAGCCGGCGTCCGAGACATGAACAAAACCAACACGACCACCGCAGAGACCTCATCGCGGCCAAGACACATTTAGCGATTCAACAATTCAGCATTTCATATCGACCCAAACGAGACCCCACAAACCCAGACACGGCCAAATAATCACCAATCAATTCAGCTTCAGCCAGACTCAGACACGTCCATTGAGCATCACCGGGGGAATCTGAAGCCACCCACGACCACTGTCTGTATACAGCATCAACAGCTGGTCACAGAGACACCAGAGGACCACCAGAACCGGGCCAAACAGACCTCAGATGCTTTCTGCACCATGAGAACAGTGACAGGATCGCATTCAGGACTGTTTCTGAACACACATCAGACACATCTGCAATTTCCATGCCACTAGCCTTGTTAGTTTTATTTATACAGTATTCATCAATATTTTGAATTAGCTTTTATTTTTATATTTTCATATTTTCAGTTTTCATTTTAATTTTAATAAAAAAAAAATACTATTAATGTTTAGAAGAAATTGTTTTGGTGCTTTTTTTCGGAAAAATCACTTATATACCTATAGTTTAAACTTATATCAGTAATTTTGGTACAGTGTGTGTTTTCACAGGGGTTTTTTTCTTCACAACATTTATTTTATTTCAGCTTTTATTTCTATTACCTAAAATTTATTTTAATAGTTTTCGATTTAGTCAACAACAATACCTGACGCACTCAGTTTTCAACATTATATATAAATTCGATTACCTTATATTCAATATTTGCCAGCCTCGCAGTGCTATTTTAAAGTAAAAATACTTTATACCTTATTATTAATATTTTAATTAGTCTTTTAATTTTTTAGATTTTCAGTTTAAATTTTATATGTCTAAGTGTTTAAATATTATATTATATTATATTATATTATATTATATATAATATATAATATATTCTTTCATGTGGCCAATAGCAGTGTATTTATTATTATTTGTACAGTATGTATTCATATGTATATACTTTTATTTTTATTTTTGATTTTGGGTCAGTTGTCAAATTTCTAATGTTAGTTGTGATCTGTTTTGATATTATATTATATATATTATGATATCATTTATGTTCTGTGGCCACTGAATAAGCACTGTTATTTTAGTACTTATCTTAGTATTTTTAGTATTAGTAGTATTTAGTATTATAATATTCATGTTTTCAAACATGTTTTCCTGAAGTAGATTTGTAGATGTGGTTTCTAGGTATTGCATATACTGGCCAAGGTCAAAATTTTATAATTTCTCCCTTTTGAAAATCATAATTACAGTGTCCTAGATACAAGAACCATTAGTTCTGAAACAGCACATCTTTGATGAAAATGATCCAGATTCACAGCTAAAAGTCAGGCGCTGCGCAGCCGGCACCTCTTATCAGTGTTCTCTTGTGGTATGTAGTGGCAACTGATCTATGACCACCATCATGTTAACCTGATGTCTCTTAGTCATACATACAATCTGGATCTGCATTCGAACCTTAGCTTACCGAAAGGTGCGAGAAAGAATACAACGTCGCCTGCGTCTGTTTTGCCTCACACTTTTTCCCTAGGTCCTCGGGCCATACTCCGTTCTAGGACCTTGCTCCCGCCCCCCCACTTAGTTTTTTCTTTTCTATTCGCTTTTCTCGCGTTATTAAATCATTGCCGGCCTTCAAAGAAAAATCCGATTTGGATGAAGAAGCCGTAAAAGCAAAGGCACCGAAAAAATAGAGGAGAGATAGATTGAAAATGACTATGACACAATTTTTTCCAGAAGACCTCTACTCAGCACACGAAACCTCAAATCCTATTAACCCAGATACCCAACATGGGCAGCCCGTTTTGGCAGTGAGCATTGTGGATTGAAGGGCAGCGAGCCCGAGGGGGCCAACCTCCAGCAGAGAGGTGCATTAGTCCCACAGAGGCGTCACGCATGGGGGCCGAAGGGCTCCCAGAAGGACAAGGGGCCCATTCCCGACTTCACAGAACCCGAGATGCTCCTCCTCAGTCACCCACATTGGCCGCAAAGGGGTCAATGGGGGCAGCTCGTCGCGCAAAGACGCGAGATAACATAAGGCGCGCCAATGAATGATGTGAAAGAGTCCTCGACGGGGGGTCTTCCTTGATCTGCTGGGCATCGCCTTAGTCTTCCAGCTAGTGCGAAATGGTACAACGTGACAGCCTATATCCAGGTCGCACCGCACTATTAACCTCAATCGAGAGGTGAGAAACACGGCCTCCTAATTCAAGTTGCTGTAAAGAAAAAATCGGCAAGAACAAGAGGAGAAAGCCTCGCATGCGTGGCTTGGAAGTCGTGCAGTGTTGTGACAGCGATGAGGACATTGGGCGGGGTTCAAAAAAGTGCGGTTTCTTCTCGTGCAATTGTGGGCCTAGTTTTGTCGCTATGAACTACCGGGGCCACGTCTTGAATAGGCCGTCGCGTGTGCTGAATTGCGCGGGGAGCTATATACATTGGAGTTTCGCAGCCAGGGAGGGTGTGGGAGCAAGACGAGTGTAAATATTGGAAACGACAGATAACGCTTGTGGGTGTCTCGTCGAAGCGGCCGTCACGCAAAACATTAGCGGCTTTTTTCATTGTCGTGTTGAAGGGGACTTGCGGGCAAAACCCTGAACCTCCCGGAAAAATAAGGGTTCTGTCTCCAGAATGTGCGTTTCTTGCGTTGCCAGATGAAGAATGCGTTTAACATCGCACTCCATGGGGAATTCTCTGCGCATTTCTCACCAAAAAGGTTCTTTATAATGGAAAAGTGTTCTTTGGATTTTTAAAGTGTTCTTGAAATAGGAAAAAATGGATCTTTTAAGAACTGTTCAAAATTGTTCTTCTATGGCTTCACTGTGAAAATCCCCTTTAGAACCGAAATTTTGTGTGTATGAGTGACTTTCTTTCTTCTGCAGAACATACATATTCATTGAAGAGACATTGGTTGCATCGCAAAGCCACACATTTGTCGACCATTGATTTCCATTGGGAGGCAGAAAAGCAAAACAGCATTACTAACCATCAACAAAGACCCCACACTACCCACACCACACCCCACAGCACACACAACCAGGGGGTAACCTACGCGCTGAGACATTTCTCAAAATATTTTATTTTATGTTCCATAGAAGAAAGAAAGTCAAAAAGCTTTGGAACGACATGAGGGTGAGGAAATGATGACAGATGTTTCGCTTTTTGGTGAATTGCTATTCCTTTAAGTGGTAGAAAGCAGTCTCAGAAATATCAGACTGCATAAAAAAGATAAAAATGTGTCATACTCAAGAAAGCATATGTGGAAAATGTGTTGCTATAACAGCTGCAAAAAAAAAAAAAGGAAAAAAAAAACCAAAAAAAAAACAGAACTGCTGCTGAAACAGAACTGTTCCTAATGATTTTCAAAGGTATTTGGCACAGCTGAGTTATGAGTCGTCTCCTATGCAAATGTGACATCTGATATTCATGTTCAACATTTTTACTGGAGCATACAGAGTGAGAATGTGTTTATGTCTTTATCATTTTAGTTTTTAATGTTAAAGTCTCTGCTGCACCAAGTTTTTATGACCATTTTGCACCCTGTCTCTTTGACCCTTACAACTACGGTATTGCTGCTGTCCCTTTAAGACTATATAAACAGCCTCTTTGCATATGAAACAAGTTATAGGAGTTGCTCATTTTTGCACATTTCAGCCAGAAAAAAAAAGTATTGTTGGTAAATATGTTTTCATATACTTTGAATAATAATAAAAAAAAATCTGTTAATTTTATGGTGAATCTTATGATTTTAACTGGTAAGTTTCATATAATCACAAGATAAACTATTTTTAGTTGTTTTTTGTACATCGCTTGACTCTGTCTATGAATTCTGTATACAATTCTATTTACTTGAGAGTTCATTTTAAAGTAAAAGAAGAGTTAGAAACAGGCTATCTTTTATTTTTTTTATTTTTTTTTTTATATTTACTTTATTTATGGCAATTATTGATTTGAATCCGAATGATTGATTGATTTAATTTTTGTGGTAAGAACCCTGTATTAAGGAGGTTATTGTCTGTTTGGATGTGCTCGTAGTATTCTGTAAATGTTTTATTGTTTTGTGTTTAGGATTCAATAAAATAAGTATTTTGTGAGTATTATTTAATATAATGCTGTTGGGTCAATTATGTTTAATAAATGCTGTCCCAATCCTTGCGAAAAAAATTACGCCGCTTTGCATGGCAGAGCTGTTCATTGCAACCCTCTTTAACTGTGTCATAGAAGTTAAGACAACAGCTCTGAGATCAGTCTGCTTACAGCAAGCGTGTGTGTGTGTGTGTGTGTGTGTGTGTGTGTGTGTTGTATTGTGTTGTGTGTCGGCACACGCTTCCACATGTCTCGCGCTCGTGCCAGGCTGAGTATAGAGGAGCTGATATGGGGGAATGAACCATCCAGCTATCTGACGCTTCCAGGGTTAACTACCCACCAGCCATCTTGTTAACTGTTTAGATGTAGATCGCAGTGCCTATACTTCGACCTGTAATAATGAGGGCGGAAGCTTCGGAGAGTCGACCAGAGCATTTCTCTGTAAATCACAGCACTCTGATTCTGACAACTGTGCATTCCTTCCCATAATCCGCTTCATGGATTGATTTAAGGTTTGGTTACATTTACTATTCGAATTTGTCAAATTTTCGCACGTGAAATCCACACGAATGGGAATGTTGATTTCGCATTGGGTTCACATTGGTCTAGTAAATTTGCTGCACTGGCCAATAGAAATCTGCTTGGTTTGAAAATTACTCTTCTGTGAGTTGTGCTTCATACTATCAACATCAGGCTTTTTTATGCACAAAAAAAGTTTGCAAATGTGACCGTATTAGTCTTCACATATTGTCTTCTACCCCTTTTTGTTATGCTTTTCGGCTGGCAGCTCTTTCTGACCAACCAAACCTGGCGATGGACTAGTACAGGTGAATTTGACACCTCGGGACGGCTAGTTTATTTAAACAGAGCCCTGCTGCTCTGTAACGAGAGGCTCGTACCTAGAGACTTGAAATTAATTCCCCTGTTTACTCTCTCTCAAATAACAGCATATCTTCTCTTTCCGGCACGGGCTGCAGCAGGTGCCCATGAGACCTCGTCATCACAGGCCCTGATTCATGCCCGTGCCACATAGCTGCCATCCCAGAAGGCCGAGCAGCAGCAGATGCCAGCAGAGAAACATTGACAGCAACTGTATCTCTGGTCTTGGTGCTAACAGCCTCCATCAGCTCCAAAGGGGGGAGGGGGAATGTGGCAGCTCCAAAGAATCGCATGCTCAGGTAAAACATCAGGAGGTCTTATGGCCCATAGTGAAATCACAGCAGTGTGCTGGGCAGTCAATACAGTGAGAAAATAACCCTCTTGGGATTTCAAATCAGGGTTATTATAGTGAACTCAAACCATTTTAAAAAAATGTTGCTTGAAATACATTTTTAACTGAAATAAAAAAAACAGAAAAAAAAAACTTTTTACTAAAATGCATTTATTTTAGTAGATTTAGTACTTTTTTTAGTACACTAGTTATTTTAGTACATTTGATGTGAAACCTGAAACTAAAATAAAAAATCTTAAATTATTTACCTAGATTTAAAAAAACTAATACCACTTACAAAAACACCACAAAGATGAGACTAAACCGTTTACTGACTTAGTGAAATACAAATGGAAAATTAAAAACAAAAACTACTTGAAATTATAAAATAAACAGTTAAAAAATGTGGTAAATAGTATTTTGATTTTACCTCGATTTGCCAAAGGTTTATTTAATTGTCTTAGACTTGCATGTACTACAATAACTTCAACTAAAATCTGAAAATTATTCAAACTATATATAGACAAATAAATACTAAAGCATATATAAAAAATCATAAATGATGCAATTGACGAATACAATTACTAAAAATGTTACTTAAATTAAAATAAAAATGAAACATTTTAAATCAAAACATACCGTAGAAAATCTGCCGTACAACTTCATCAAATAAACAGTACCCGCTGCAATATAGAAATTGAATTTAAACAAACAAGATGCTTAATTATTTTATTTTAGCTAGCTGCCAAGGAAACATTTTGTTGACTAAAATAACTAAAACGAAAAACTATAAACTAGACAAAAAAAGAATTACAAATCTAAAAAATGATACAAATAATAAAAATGACACATTTTTAAATTAAAATGAGAATATGGATATTAAATATGAAAAGAGTAAATATAAAAAGAAAAACTAAATAAAATTATTAATAAAAACTATCAATGATACTACAATAACTGCCCCATATATAGCAAATCAGAAAGAGAGTGAGTTTTGCTCTATTAATGTGATTCTCGCACATGCATTCAACAAAAGCTTCTGTATAGCATTAAATATTAAATATATGTTTTGCATGTTATCAGTGCATTTGGTAAAGAACAAACTATGTGATCACAAAAGCAAAAATCCCAGACAGCAGCAAAGCACACTTGATTATATACAACATTTGTTGCAATTCCTGACAGGTACACAAATATTGACCATTTACCAACATTTATGGATTAGAAAATGGGCCGTTTCCTGTCTCACTATTGAAAGTGCAAACCTTCTCTAGCATTCAGCTGGGGCAAGTTTGGTTGAACATAAATGCCTGGGATTCGAGGTCCATCAAAGCTGCTCTGTGTCCAGGCTCAGGGTGGACCAGTGTACCCGTGTATCTCTCTCTCTCTCTCTCTCTCGGCTCTCTCAGATCCCATCAACAACACTCATCCTCGCATCCTCTCGTCCACCTCACTCTCTCACGCTCTCAATCAATAACGACATCGTCTTTGTCTCCTCTCTCTCGCTGTCACATTCTCTCTCCTGTCTTCATCTCCTCTCAATTCGAATCCTCTACCTAATCCTCTCGGCCTCTACACGTCCTCTCTTTCGATCTTACTCTCATCTCATCTGCCCATCTCCTCTCGAATCTTCTTAACTTCTCTCGTCTGCTCGTCTCACTCTCCCTCATGTCCCACTGATGAGGCTACACTCACTCCGCACATCGGTTATGGGGAGTGGCTTCCGCGCAATCATCAGTTCTGAAAACCCTGTGTACACGGGCAGACGCGTCCATGTAGAATAGGCTCGGATGCGGCCGTCAGGAAGGGGAGAAAAATCTGCTCCGTTCCACCCAAGACACTCATTATCAAGCCAAACAGTCCAGCACTTGTTCACATATAAGGAAGCAAAGGTGGGTGTCACTGCTGTATAGGCTCCCACTATCTGTGTGTGTGTGTGTGTGTGTGTGTGTGTGTTGTGTAGTGTGTTGTGCGTGTGTGTGTGTGTGTGTGTGTGATTGTTTGAAGAAAGCTTGTGGATTCGCTGGTTGCCGCTCTCTGAATTGGCGAGTAGACAAACATCACTGATTCTTATATCGTTAGCCAAATAGGCTCTACATCATGATTACTCATCTCCAACAGCTTACTCTGTGTCTCAGCTTCTTGTTTTACTGAACAAACACACAAGCACAACCACAAAGATGCGCTGAGTCTGCATCGCAAAAACCCATATCAAACTGCCATATTTACTGTCCTTGAGTGAAAAACACTAAACAGACTTGACCAATAACAATGAATTCTGATTCTGATGACAAAACCAGTTATATTTTACTACACTGATAAAATTACATTAGGAATTATTTCTGCCTGATCTGACCCATACCAGTGATTTTTACTGGTGTAAATAATTTGTCTCGGGGGGAAAAAAAGAACATTTTGAGGGTGCCACAAAAAGACTACCAGTTAAAACATTTGGTCACGTTACATTTAAAGAGTAAAAATTAAATGCACTTTCTCTGAAATATTTGAAATGTATTGTTATTATATATAAGTTGGCTTGAAAATTATAAGCAATAATCAGATGTAAAATTCAAATGTATGAAGAAAAAAAAAAAGGGGAGACTATGAAGATCGCATAGTAGATAGATATATGATATGTAGTATAGATATAAATTCTTATTATCATTTAATACTGTACAATGTATGAACAGAAAAACTAATATATATCTATATTGCATATATAATTTTTTTGTGTGCTGTTGACATCATGTTAGTATAGACTTGTTAAATTGCATTAACATACCAAAAATCTACATATCCATAGTATTACTGGACCTTGCTAAAGAACATTGAAAGAGTCAGTCAGAAATTCTATAAAACATAATTTTAACATACAGATTATTAATATTTGTTCATCAGCAATCGTTCTATTAATGTGAGCGATTATGTAGCTTGATTGTGAAGTGTAGTGTGTGGTGACCCACCGTGAGCGCGGAGAGTTTGTGCGCCTCTCCTGCGTAAAGTGCGCAGAGCAGCAGCAGGACCGAAACGCGCATCCTCACAGCTCTCCAGACGCACCAAATCCACACAAACTCACTTTAGACCCGATCGATTCTCCAACGTGACGCGTAATTCCTTAAATCCCGTCCCTTCACAGCTCTTGATGTGTGCTCGGTATCGCGGGCGTGGATTGTGTTCTGCGTGATTTCTCTGTGCGTAATGAAGTGAAGCGCTCGGTTTGGACTGTCTTGACCCTCTCCTCTGCTCAAGTGTGTGACTCTCTCTCTCTCTTTCCGTGTGTGTGTGTTTATCGGATGCCCGTGCTGTAGTCGGGAGGTAAGTTTGGGTGGAATCTCTTACAGATGCTGGTAGCTGAGGGGGGAAAACTTCTGTCTTCTCCCTCCCTCTGCTCTTTCTTCTCAACAACACACGTAAATCACTCTCTGTTTGGAAGTGACAAGCTGAACTGAAGCTGAAGTGATAAGCTGTACTGGTTTATAATATAATATAATATAATATAAGCCTATGTGTAATATAAAAAAATATAATAAGACAAATACAAAAGCAATATAATTCATGAGGTACATAATTATGACGTAATTTCTGAGCTGTTGGCATGAATATCGTGTAGCACATACGTGTTGGGGAAAGTACTCTTTAAAGTAATGCATTAGAAAAATAGCCATATTGGCGTTTTTTTTACTCCCAATAATATAAGTAAAGTAATCTACGTACTTAGTTACTTTTTAGGAACGTTAATGCGTTACGTTACTTTCTGGTGGGGGGTGGCGTTACTTTGAAATTGGATCAGAGGCTTGCTTGTTGTTTTAAATAACAAAGTAATATTTTTGGCAATATAAAAGCCGCTTTCAAACCAGAAGTGAAATGAATCCTCCTCAGGCTGAGGTTAAAGTAAGTTGGACGTCCGTACAGGAGAGTGTCAGAAGAAGACTTTCACAGCACTTGACACAAATGTTTGTCCTCCGAGTAATTTGTGGCTTATTAGTACGCTGTTGAACTGGATCAGCATCAAAACAAAAAACAAAAAAAACAAAAAAACAAAAAACAAAAAAAAAAAAACAGGAAAGTCAGAAGCAAAGACATTCGTTAATAGAATGGGATTAAATACATAAAGGATATTTGTGTTTAACATTTAATTATTGCATATTTTTATTCATTTTGAGGAATACTGAATCTGTGTTTTTTTGTGTGAGTGAGATGAATTAATGCATATTCATATTTATTTTAGAACTACAGTAACATCTTCTGATTTCTCTCAATATGGGGACAGGAGAGCTGTTAATCAATAAATTGGAAAAAAAAAAGTTACTTGCGTTACTTATTTGAAAAAGTAACTCCGATATTCTCTTGTAAATTAAAAAGTAATGCGTTACTTTACTAGTTACTTGAAAAAAGTAATCTGATTACGTAACTCGCGTTACTTGTAATGAGTTACCCCCAACACTGGTACACACATGATCTATGTAAAATGTTGATGTTTAACACTTTCCATCTTCATTTACAGAAAACCATCATCTTCAGCAGAAGCACCATCACTATTAATAATCAATGCATCACTAAAATCCCTCCTGTAGCTCATTGTGCGTGTTTTTAATTTTTTGAACACTTTGGCTTGTTTGCACTAACATGCCAGAGTAGCTTAAAGTAATTCAAAACAAACACTTTGAACAGCATTTCTCCGATTCTCTTCGAGCCAAATAAGTAGACATATGGCAGCAGTTATTGAAACTCATAACAGCTTCCATTCCCACGAGCGCAGAGGCAAAGCTACACATGTGGGATTTCAGAGTTTTGTTCATTCAAAGGGCACACTTTCTATTTTTGCCTTTCGTGTTCACTAACTGAATTCATTAGCTCTACACTAAATATTGATTGGGTGTCTTGTTGTTGACAAAATCGCAGTAATCCATGGTGTTTCATTACTGGTCTTGTGAGTTGACCTCATTATAAAAGCCAGTAAAAACTTGGCTGAAATAGCTTAACTCTGCTGTGTTACAGTGAATCTGATGGGCAGGTGTGAATCCTCAATTATAGGAACATCTGCGACATCTACAGGACACATGTGGAAATGCAGCTCTATATCAGAGAACAATCACCATAAAAATAGCTGGTTAAATGCCAATATGCGGCAATAATACCTATAATTATTATTATTATTACTTAATAGATAAAAACAGTATAATAATCTTTAAATTAATATACTACTACAGTAATTAAACAGAATACCAAAAGGCCTTGAATAATGTACTTAGTTGTATAAATTTTATGGTAATTGATTTCGCATTAGTATCATATGTTTGTGTTATTATACAGTCTTTGTTATTAGTAATGGTCTTATTGTGTCACATAGTTTATTTGATTGTCGATGATGTAGATTGTGAGTTTGCTTTTGGGAGGGATTTCTAAATTTGACTGAATTAAAAGAAAGTGGGAAAAAATAAAATGTGATCTTTTGGTATATTTATGAAAAAAATGTGATTTTAGTACTTAGCTATATTAGCAATTGATAAAAAAGGTTGTTTATGTAAGAATAGATCCTTGAAACGTTCGGGGGCAATTCTCGACATATTGCACAAGCTAACTGTGTCATTATCCTTCATTACCACTCGACATTACTAATGTCCTTGAAATTCCTGTTATTTAATAGTAGGAATATAAACTTAAATATAAGATATCTATTTTAAAAAATAATATACTGATCCCCGTGTGTATTTATTACTATTTTACGAAAATTAACCATGGTTTTACTGTTGTAAAAGAGTAGTTATCATGTTTTTTTTTTTTTTGGGGGGGGGGGAGGGGGGGGGGGAATCTTGATAACCATATGTTTAACCACATGTATTCCATGGTTTAACTATCCTAAGTTGTTTTGGTTTTATTTGTAGTAAAACAATGGTTAATTTTCGTAAGGGTTGTTTATTTGATTAAGTTCTTTGATTTCCTATTCTTTATTTTCTTTGTCTTGTTTCATAATGTTTATGTCTTGTCTGGGTAAGACATTTTCAGTAGCCAATTATGTTTTGTATTTGATTGTTTAAAATTAATAAGTCTTACGAAGCGTCACCGGAAATATGTGCAGTGGTCTTCCTCTCTCTCCTCCGGTCGTGCTCTGCGGCAGCCATGGGGTTTATTAAAGGTTTATTAACAGATTAAACACCAATTAGAGGAATAAACATTCCTCATCTCTAGTTACCCGATGGACGACGAAGAGGCGAGTGCTCGTGACTGTAGAGACACGAGAGCATGTGTGAGGGATTCAAGCGTGTAACGTGTGTTGATGTTTATCAGTGGAGCGTCACGATAAGACTTCATTATCATTCCCTTTGTTAATTAACGTTACAAAAGTCAACCTGCATGTTCATGTTAAAATGTCAGACTTACTAAAATATCAGACAGTATCATTTAAACTATGTTTTTGTTTGCAGTATGACCCTTATAACTGCCCCGGTGATTATGACTATCACACCGGTAAGTAACGTTATTGATGATCAATATTGTTGTATGGCCATTTTATATGGCTGTCTATATTTATTAATGCGTTGGTAATATTAAGCTTTTTGTCATCTTAATAAAGCCGCCGAATGGATTGCATAGCTTCTAAACTGATAAGTGAGTAAATGTGTACTATTATCAAAGTGTATGTGTGTTTTTGCAGGAGACCCTAAAGCTGATCTGGCGTATGAACGTCAGTATGAGCACCAGCAGACGTATCATGTGATCCCTGAGGTCATCAAGAACTTCCAGCAGTATTTTCATAAAACCATCTCAGACCTGATCGATCAGAAGGTGTACGAGCTGCAGGCCAACCGTGTGTCCAGCGAGAGCATTGAGCAGAAGATCTACGAGATCCAGGATGTGTATGAGAACAGGTGCGCAGGCGTACGGTTGTCGACTGTGTTGTTCTGATGTCTGGAAATGTTGATTTAGCTTTTATCTCATCATTTTAGCTGGAACAAGCTGACGCGAAGGGTATCAACGCTTCTTTAAGACATTCTACCTTTCCATGGCCGGAGGGGGCAGATGCGCATCTCCCCACTATCGCTTCCCTGGTTGGCAACGGTGAGTGATATTTGCTCAATGAGAGGAATCAGAAGCTCTGAATTGAATGGACATGGGCATGCTGTTTTGTCTGTTGCAGATGCGGTTTTCTTGATCCTCTACAAGGAGCTGTATTACAGGCACATCTACGCCAAAGTCAGCGTGAGTGTTTTTGCTCATCCGTCTCATTGAATGACAACAAGAGTCTTTGTGAATATAGTTTTAGCTCATGAGTCTCAGCTCTGATGTGAAGAACTGTCAATAATGAGGCTTTTTCTCTTATGCAGGGAGGTCCAACTCTTGACCAGAGGTTTGAGTCCTACTACAATTACTGCAACCTCTTCAACTAGATTCTCAGTGAGTGCAAACTCATCATTTACATGTGATGGAATTAAATTTGGGCAATATTTCAAATGTTTGTGTTGTGGAAAAAGTTTTTTTTTTTAAGTGTATAAACAATTTGAGCCACTTCAGAGTAAAATCGTAAATATTAAGATATGCAGACAATGTATCTTCCTATTTGAGCAACATTTTAATGAATTCATTCTTTATATTGTAGTTTTTAAAATATTGTCAAAGTATATGCTATTATTTCTATACACTACTGTTCAAAAGTTTGGGGTCAGTATAAGTCTTTTATTTTTCTTTTGAAAGGCATTAATGCTTTTTTTTTCCCAGCAAGGATGCGTTAAATTGATCAATAGTGACAGTAGAATTTATAATGTTACAAAAGATCTTATTCAAGAAAAAAAAAAAAAAGGCTGCTCTTTTGAACTTTCTGTTCATTGCAGAATCCTTAAATTGTATCATCAGCTTCGCACAAAATATGAGCAGCAAGGGGCCAATGCAGGCACACTGTTTTTATACATGAGATAAATATTTTTTGAGCAGCAAATCAGCATGATTTCTAAAGGATCATGTGACACTGAACACTGGAGTAATGATGCTAAAATTAATAATACGTAATAATAATGAAAATTCTGCTTTGTCATCAAAGGAATAAATTTCATTTTAAAATTTATTACAGTAGAAAACAGTTATTTTGAATTGTAATAATATTTCACAGTATTACTGCTTTTACTGTATTTTTAATTAAGTAAACTAGGCAGCTTCAGTCATAAACAACTATAACAGAAAATTTACTTTAGAATGTTTGTGTTTTTTGAATATTGTCAAAGGGTTTTTATGTTTAGATCAGCCAGTCCATTGAAGTAGTCAATTTAGTGGGTTTGATGGATTTACAACAGCACATTTAATGTGTTTCATGTTGTCAGATGCTGATGGACCAGCACCTCTGGAGCTTCCTAACCAGTGGTTATGGGATATAATTGATGAGTTAATTTACCAGGTAAGTTAGTTGAGAAGAGCCTTTGTCCTCATAAGTCCTCTTATACTGCCGCCTTCTGTGTTACTGATGTGTTCGTGTAGAAGTGATAAAAAAAAAAAAAAAAAAAAAAAACGAATGGCAGGTGCTAGAGGCTTCCTCTCCCATTCTGCAGTTCCGAGTCTTCAGTGTGCAGTATCGCTGTATGAGACGGCCAAGAAGTCAAAGGATTAGATCGAGTCCCTGAGTGACTAATCGCCAAAACTCTGGGAACGTTCACAGCATGCTGAATGTCCTTACATCTCTGTTGATAGAATAACACTGCACCGTTTAGGCTAGTAGTGTACACTGAGTGCGGATGGTGAATATACACCAACGCAGATCTCTCATAGTCCTTGGTTTGCTGTGGTTCGTCTAATTCCAGTGTCAGATGTCAGTGTGACGCCGGTGTTTGTGTCACAGGTGACCCAGAGTCAGTGGCTGGAGAATATACTGGACCTGCTACTCTCATGCTAATAAGATGTTGGTTACTTTCCGTCTGGTGGGATTGTCTGCGGGCTTCACTCTGCATGCTGAGCATTACTATTCAGAAGCCATCAGAAGTCCTGGAAACATCGAGGTAGCAATCCCCATGCACGGTGCAGCTTTCACATTGTAGCAAGCACTTAACTTACCCAGAAGCCAGTTGTTGCACAAGCAGTGACATAGTGTCTGCGGCAAAACCACGTTCATCATTTGGCGCCGATTTTTGTCAAAGCTCGTCAGTGAATGGCACGGCTCGATGTGTAGTTACTGCTCGCTCAATGTGAAAGCACGCACGTGATGCTGAGATTTAGCCCGCCTGATTACAGTAACGCAGCTTTCTGAGCAAATGCGGCGTTAAATATCGCATGGCTATTTATCGTCGGCAGTACGGGCCCTAGTAATAAATAAAAGTACCGTCCCATCCCTCACTATTGTCATCTGGTGAGTGCTAGTGCTGCAGACTAGGGATGTAACGATTACCGGTTTGATGATAAATCATGATAAATTTCCCCATGGTTAGTATTACCGTTTCATTTTTTAATTATCATTAAAACCGTATTAGATTACCGCGATTTGAACAACTCGCGATAAATAAATACTGTCCAGCATAAAGCACAGTGTTAAGTAACAGTCTCACGTGCGCACAGCACGTAGAGTAGTTTCGTTTTGAGTGAAAACTGGGCTGAAAAGCTGGGAGGTTTTAAAAGAGTGCTAAGGGAATTATACAAATGAATATATTAATTATATGAATGTACCTCTGAAGGTTCTGATTGTCTTCAGAAACGATTCGATGGCATTTTGTTTTCATCTTCGCTCCATGTAATACCTAAAGGAAGTGTTCTTAATCGCAATACTGCTTTGTCCACGGAGGTTACGGGAAACGGCTCTAATTCAGCTATTCCATAAGCGCCACCTGCTGTCGGGGTCGAGTGGATTCTACGAGAGCTTATATTTATTCATTCAGGCTCATCCCTATGTGCGGACTTTGGTGTGCTGGCCAAAAACTACCGAAGAGTTTGCCTTGGCCTCGTTGCTGCTATCATGGTTTGACCGGTGTGATTCGTTAAAGTGAAAACAGTGTGGACTCTACCATTTTACACAATGTCAATAAGTTATCTAGATGATATGGCGGCAGGATAAATACATTAATCTTTATTAATTAGATTTCATTCCGCTTATAAATGTCGTTATTCTTTATTTAAAGGCTGAAATGTGAGGTTTACCTTTTTATGAAACTTTTTCAAAGCATTATTTGACATTTACATTAGATATTTCAACATGCTGTTAAACTGTTGTTAGTCAAGTTGTCATTTGAAATCCGAACATCATTGCTAATGTTATTGTTTTAGTGATTATGCAAACAAAAAGTCATTTTATTTGTTGTTTGTTGATTTTTAAATATAAAACTTGGTGAAGTGATTTATGTGTCGGTACTTTTTGAACATCTCCAGCACATTTTAACAAAACCGTGATAATACTGATAACCGTGATAATTTTGGTCACTATAATCGTGATAGGAAATGTTCATACCGTTACATCCCTACTCAAGACAAAAAAGAGGTGTGGCAGTGTGCTAACATTGTTCATCAAATCAAATCTGGTTATCTTGTGTTTTTCAGAGCATGTATTCACGTGTGCCCGAGTGTCAGATCACCACCTATTATTATGTGGCTTTCGCATATCTGATGATGAGACGCTATCAGGACGCCATTCGTGTCTTCACCAACATCCTGCTGTACATCCAGAGGACCAGAAACATGTTCCAGAGAACCACTTACAAGTATGAAATGGTCAGTGCTTTTTGTCTTTGCAGTATTGGTTGTTAAAATGCTCAAATTACTCTATTACTGTAAAAAGGATAATGCTGATTACATACAAAATGCAAAAAATGTAATTCCTGATGAAGGTGCTGTCATTTTGTGCATTAATATTCCAGGTGTTTTACTTGAAGATTGTATTTCATTCTGTTGTACTTTTAAGTCAGTACTGTCATAATGGTGTGATGCTTAATCTAAATTGTGTGTTGTTTTCTGAACAGATTAATAAACAGAATGAGCAGATGCACAGGCTGTCTGTGTGGCGCATCCGTTTTCTTACGATCTCACTAATGTACCTGGGGCCCATGCGAGGGGGAGTGGGGGGCGCATAGGGGGGGGGAGGCGTACGAGATAGCAACTATCACAAAGAGAGTTAAAAACAGAAAAAAAACAGGGTATAAACAGCTGCGGCGGATCAAATACTGAATACAAATGCGCCAGCATCGCAGAAAGTAGAACGAGCAGGCCGAACATTATGCTTGATTATGCTGAGTTATGTATGTATGCACTACCATACAAAACTTTGGGGATGGTAACACTTTTTTTTTGTTTTTTGTTGTTATGTTTGTGAAAGAAGTCTCTTAGGTTCACCGCATTTATTTGAACAAAAATACAGTAATATTGTGAAATATTATAGCAATTTAAAATGACTTTTCCATTTCAATGTTTTTTTATTTCTGTGATGAATTTTCTTTGTTAAATAGAAAGTTCAGAAGAACCGCATTTAATTGAAATGAAAATCATTTGTAATGTTATAAATGCCTTTCTGTCACTTTTGATTCATTTAATGTTTAAAAAAAAAATAACCTTACTCTCCCCAAAATTTTTGATCAGAGTGTACGCAATATAGCATACGTTTTAAAATGATAATATATCATGTATAATTTATATAGACATTCATCTAAAATAAAAGGAGCAATTGAGGTTTTTTTTTAATCTTTTTCAGAGATCTTCAGGTGTTTGAGGAGTTGTTCAGCTTTGCCTGCCCCAAGTTTCTGTCACCCGTAGTTCCAAATTATGATAATGTTCATCCAAATTATCACAAAGAACCATTCCAGCAGCAGCTGAAGGTGTTTGCAGAGGAGGTGCAGCAGTAGGCGCAGCTCTCCACCTTCCACAGGTACAACAGCAGCTTATTCATGTTGAGGGCAGGGCTGTCTCTTTGGATGAAGAACAAGAATTCTATGATGATGTGTAATGAGCTCTCCTTCACTTTGAAATGTCCTCTGCTGACTCCATGTGTCTCTGTCAGTTTCCTGAAGCTCTACACCACCATGCCTGTGGCCAAACTGGCTGGATTCCTGGACATGTCCGAGCAGGAGTTTCGCATCCAGCTGGTCTTCAAACACAAGATGAAGAACCTGGTGTGGACCAGTGGCATCTCTGCTCTGGATGGAGAATTTCAGTCTGCCTCTGAGGTCGACTTCTACATTGACAAGGTGTGTGTGTGTGTTGAGTTTCTGTCTTTAAACTGCCAAATTGAACACTTTAATTTCTGAGATTAAATATGGGGCTACAATATTCATGCCAGTTGTCTTATTATTTTGAAAATAATATTTACAAGGCGAGTCACTCTAATAGTGGATTTACTTGGTCTTCCACCAGGATATGATCCATATTGCAGACACCAAGGTTGCCCGTCACTATGGAGATTTCTTTATCCGACAGATCCACAAGTTTGAGGAGGTACGTGCTCTTGAATAATTTTTAAACATTTACATTTATGTAGATTTTCTGTAAATTTCTTTCTATCCATTTCCTCGTTAAATTAGTTTATGGATCTGTTTTTGAATGAAACGTCTATGTTGTCACATTTTGATTGTACCTCTTTGATCTTCTGTAGCTTAACCGAACGCTGACGAAAATGCCTCTTACTGGTGCCTCCTCAACATCACGTGCCACATAATGTAGATCCCACCAGAAGAACTAATCAAACCCTAATTTGATCTGATATCCACCAATCACAGGCTAACGCAGACTTCTCAACCAATCAGGAACCACCTCTGATACTCTTACCAATCGGAGGCCATTTCTGAACTATAATGTAAGCCCTTTCGGTTCATTTCACTGACTTGTTCTGGACACAAGTGAAACTGACGGAAGTCTTGTTTTCTAAATCAATACATTTTGATGTGGCTGAACTGTAGTTTAGTCATCGTCTTTGAGTTTACATCTTAAATATATTGGGTCTGTAACAAAATTCTTTAATTATTCATAAACTGTTCTTGTGTAAATTACCACATTAAATTCAGTGACAATTTACATAATGTTCATGTATCATAAATGAGGCTCTAAGTATCTGTTTACACTTACATTTTACAAACACGAAGGCCTGCTATTCTAATATAAATGCCCCTAGGTGGCAGAAGAATCTTTGTATTCACTTGCATAATCTAGCAAGATGATTAAAAACAATACAAAACTACATTTTTCTTTCCATTTATTTTTGACAACTTTGGGTTCACAACATATTCCAACAAAAAATACCTTCCACTTTGACGGCAGCATTTATAATGGGTGTCATGATTGTGTAATCGTTTAACTTTTCCAGTTTGATATTAATACACTATTCAGTAAGTAACAGGACTTTTGAGATATTCTATTTTCTGTCCGTGCAGTACGTGTATCATGGGCCACGTTACTGTCTTTAATATCCTGCTGCTAGGCTTCAATACATAGAGGAATGCCATCCTCATGATGACTGCTGCTTTGGTCAATATTTTATCATCTTCAGGACCTTAAGGCAGAACCGTTGCATATTTTCATTATTCAAACAGGATCCACAAAGATTTTCCATCTACAGCCTCATCGCTGGTGACTAGACAATAATGAGAGGGGAAAAAACCTTACAAAAAAGGGGATATAAAAAATTATAATGCCTTAAAACACACCATTTAAATTATCTGGTATACAATGTTGAAAAATAAATACAATTAAATACAACCATTTATACTCAACTCTGTTTGGTAGGTCAGCATTTTTCTTTTCCAAAAACATCTTTTGTAATCTTTATTTTCCTTTACTTTTTTTGATATAGAAAAATAAAGACATGGTATTTCCCCCTTAGGTGGCAGTGTTCTGTAAATGAAACATAATAGCTTGACTTTTATATTTTAATGTTGACTTTTCCCTTTTTTTTAAGGTAAAATTGAGTTATGGCATGGCGTGAACCTTTCAAGCACTAGTTTCACTGTGAATAGTTTCACTGCCGTTTTTATTAAAACACATGACACACATAAGTCCCTCAGTTCGAGCAAGAATGAAATGTTTTGTAGTTGACCAGACAAACCTCTGGCCTCAGTGTTCAGTGGAAACAGTGTTTGGTCTGCTGACTGGCTTTCCTCATTGGTCCATGGAACAGCTTTTAGTCCATTTTCTTGAATGCAGTCTTCCACTTTTTTCAGATAGTTCACAATTTATTTTTTTTAAAGATAGTTCAAGTCATTTTTGTAATGTCTTAAAATTCACTATAAAGACACCGACAGAGCAGCTTGCAGTACAGTCTATGTTCTTGTGGTCGTTTCTTCTTTATATCAAATGGGCTTTTCACACTTGCATGTTAACCCATGGTTTATAAATAAAGCACGTTTTTACATTGTTAATAATTTACCCTGGGTTGTCATGTTCAGTGATCACAAATGTTAAAATTTTAAAGCACGCAACCTGCTTTTACAAACGTGGAAATGTGGCCATCTTGCCTTAAAGGTGTAGCGTCTCATATTTTTCATTAAACCGTAGTAGCGTAGTACCACTCAAACTACATGCCAAACGCGTCCGAGCTACAAGCACCACTACACAACGAAGTTCAGTTTCAGTACCGAATGTGAGTATATTTACTAACGTAATGCATTACGGAACGGATCTGGAAAATACTGTGACATCGAAAGTATTTTGAAGTATGGGTACCGCAATAATACTATAGCAGTAGCGATAGCTAAAAATCAACCATTTGTAGGTTGGATTAGGCGAAAAGACGCGGCAACATGAGCTCAACTAATGGCGTGTGTTTAGGGTGGGGATATCCATTTTTCGACAAATAAAGTCATCCTAAATTAAAAAAAAATAAAACTTTGTCTTTCTCTTTATTTATTTCATCCCTTTCTAGCTTGTACTTATTTGAACAAATGCCTGAAACTTGGTATTACGAGCACTTCCTGCATCTGTTTGCCTCTTTAAGAAGAATCGCTTTATGTATTCCCCAATTGTAAGTCGCTTTGGATAAAAACGTCTGCAAAATGACAATGTAAATGAAAAAACAATGGCAGACAAGGGAACTGTTTGGGATCCCTGCATAAAAAATTAGAAACTTTGCAATCGTGCTTTGTGAATTTTAACACTATAGAAAAAAAATATACATACAAAAATAATACTGTTTCTTATTCTCTCCAGTTAACATGTTTACCATCATTGTTCAACATTTTTAAACACTGACTATTCGAATAAACATACTTCCTGCAGCCATACGTAGTGCATGAATATTTGAATGAATTCATTTACAACTGGTTGTCTATTGTTAAACTCATCAACGTTTACTAGCACTGCTTCACACTATATACCCATGGCACTGCAATAAACAGTGCCAACTCTGTTCTAGCTTCAGAACCCAGAGTTAAACCCTTTTTCAATTTCCAAGTGTGAAATAATGTTTAACCCAGGGTTAATCGCGGTGTGAAAAGCCCCAGAGATATACTCTCATAAGCAGTTCATTATACACATACATCACCATGTTATTCCCTGGTGTCCCACTGAAATATGAAAAAGTAACTAAATAAAAACTAGTGTCCGTATTCGGCCTTCCACTGGTCTGAGAGTGCATTCATTGCCCATTGTGTAGTTTGTGTGCGGTTAAAGTGTCAGTACTCTTGAAGTAGCCCTGACAAGATGAGCTGCCCTTGATTTGGACATTCCAGGTCCACACACACACACACATCTACACACCCTCCTCACACCTGGCCCTTACAAACCTGAACGCTTCTCCACATCGCAGGAAAGAGTTTCCATTCAAAACAAAGAGCCAGGAGTGCCATGCACGTTGTAGTTTTCTCAGACCAGCGAGGCCTCGGCTAGTCATAATTCTGTGATCTCTAACGGACTCTCAGACAGAGTGTCGCTGCCCTTGTTTCTGTGCAAAGGTGTGGATTTTGCAGATTCTGTTCGGGCGTTGCGTTCGGCATACAGTCCGCCATCTGCATGCAAGGCTTCAAGGGAGCGTGCCAGAGCCCGCTGGTCATCTTCAGGCAGGCTGTTGAGGTCAGAGGTCAACAGCGTGCCTGTGCTGCCGTGAACCGCATGCACCCCGTCAGGACCCCTGAGCTCGATTGGGAGTTTGTGCTTGAAGCGAAGGGTTCCTCGACCTCCGACACCAACACGCTCGTCGTCATCTTCATCCAGGTCGCTTTGGATCAGCTGAGAGAGGAGAACATGGATGGATGAATTAAATGATTGAATGGAATTGATGCAATGATGGAGTGATGAATGCATGGGTGGATGGATGGATGGTAGGTTGGGTGGGTGAATGTATGAATGGATGGATAGATGGTTGGTTGGGATTATGGTTGGTTGGTTAGATGGATCGATGGTGGATGGATGATTGTTTTTTTTGGGTGTTTGGATAGGTGGATGGATGATTGAATTCATTTATGGATTGGTGAATGGATACAAGGAATGTAGGATACAATGATAAAACAATGAACAGAATGATGGAGTCATGAATGGATGTGCAATATGGATAGATGCAATAGTAGTTGGATGCATGGATGGACAGATGCATGGACGAGTGGGTAAATGGTTGGAGGAATTAATGGTTTGTTTAGTTGATGAATGTAATTATGGATGGTTGAATACATTTATCGATTTGAAGGTGATGGAGTGATAAATGTGTGGATGTGGGATGGAGTTATCAATCAGATGGATTTATGGATTGGTAGATGAATAGATGGAGGCATGTGGGAGAATAAAAGGAATGATGGATGCAATGATGGCATGATGAATAAATGCATGGTGGGATGGAATTGTTGATGGATGCAATTATAGATGGACGTGTGGAATTTTGGATTGGTAGATGCATTGATGAATAAATGGATGCATGATAGTTGGGTAGAAGGAAGGACAGATGGAGTGATAGATGATTGATATTATGGATTCAACAATACATATATGGAATTGGATTGGTAGATGGATGCATGGATGGATGCAAGACAATGTAAGGAAGGAGAAAAATAAACATTAACAACACAAAAACTTACAATTTGACAGCAGTTTTAGAGGAAACACAGAGAGCAGCAAACACATCTGTGAAGCAGTGGAGAGCAGTGAGCAGGCTGTGAAACAGCCTGAGAAACATCAGCAGGGTCACATGACTCTGGACAGAAGGAGAACCCAGGGTTTCTACTGATAGGACAGGGTGGAGACGTAGTCAGCCAGCAGTGAGGAAGAGGGTGTAGAGGAAGAGCAAACACAGCACCCTGTCACATCGCCCACCTCTGTGACTGAAGACTGGTCACCGTGGCTGGTTGACTTGGTGACCATGCGGGCAGCAAATAGCTTTTTGAGTCTCAGGTAGTCATCCAGAACCACCTTTAGCAGTGAGCCCTGATTGGATGGCAGCATTGGTCATGTAGTGTCTTATGAACTGAATCCTTTAGCACAATTCTGATATTTCACTTAATTAAGAACATGATCTCACTCCACATTTTATTATATTGGGTCCCAAACTGACAAAATAGTTTGGGTTAGGACAAAATAACACCATAAATGTTGATTCTAAACTGAAAATACATTTGAAATATGTACACATATATATGATTTGTGTATAGGTACTAGTATCAAAAAGTACTGAAGCTCTATGATAATCCCATCTTCTATGAAAAATGCTATCAAAGATTTTTATTGGTTTGCCTGTTTATGTTCTCCAACCTTTGCCAGGTTCATCAGTAGCTCTGATATCAGATTTGGAGTGAATGTTCTCACCTTGATGGGCCCCTCTCTCATGATTTGCCCAAGTTTGGCGATGTTGTCATACTCCTGAATAGCAGCTCGTAGATATCGGTCATCCTCTGGTTTAGAGGACTGAGGCTCACGTCCAAATGTACCCTATAAAAGACAAGATATTTATTTAGTACCCTATAAAGTGAAGATGACACTTAAATACCCCACAAAGGTAAGAGAAGACAAAGAGAAGGTCTAGGTTCTTGTGACGACAATAAATGCACCATGGCATGATTCTGAGAGTGCTTTTTATTTTATTTTTTTAAGTTTATTACATGTGTGCGAGCCGGGCTGTTCCAGAGGTCAGCAATGTCACTTAAGTCTTCAGGAAGGTCATCCTCATGCTCCGCCTGTGCCGCTATCTCCAGATTCCTGCAGAAAGGATCTAGCCACACTGGATTTGCTCTACAAGCACATACAGAGAAAGAGATGCATTGTGATGCAATCAATTACACCGTGCAATTTAGTATGTTAGAAGATAATAACCCATTGCATTTTGAACATACAGTGGGGGAAAAAAAAAGTATTTAGTCAGCCACCAATTGTGCAAGTTCTCCCACTTAAAAAGATGAGAGAGGCCTGTAATTTTCCTCATAGGTATACCTTCAAATATGAGAGACAAAATGAGAAAAAAACCCAGAAAATCACATTGTATGATTTTTAAAATAATTAATTTCCATTTTATTGCATAAAATAAGTATTTGGCAATAACAAATTCCTCTCCACGAGTGTATATTAACCTGTTAGGCAAATGGGGCCAGAGGTCAAAGTTTTCTGTGAAGTCTCACAAGGTTTTCAACACACTATTGCGGGTATTTTGGCCCATTCTCCATAGGCAGATCCCTCTAGAGAAGAATGTTTTGGGCTGGTACTGGGCCACCTGGATTTTCAACTCCCTCCAAGATTTTCTATGGGGTTGAGATCTGGGGACTGGCTAGGCCACTCCAGGACCTTGAAATGCTTCTTACGAAGCCACTCCTTCGTTGCCCGGGCGTTGTGTTTGGGATCATTGTCATGCTGAAAGACCCAGCCACGTTTCATCTCAATGCCCTTGCTGATGGAAGGAGGATTTCACTCAAAATCTCACGATACATGGCCCCATTCAATCTTTCGTTTACACGGATCAGTCGTCATGGTCCCTTTGCAGAAAAACAGCCCCAAAACATGATGTTTCCACCACCATGCTTCACAGTAGGTATGGTGTTCTTTGGAGCAACTCAGCATTCTTTCTCCTCCAAACACGACAAGTTGAGTTTTTACCAAAAATGTCTATTTTGGTGCGTTTCTCTTTTTTCTTTGTTCTTTTTTTCTTGTGGGTGTGCTCTTCCGATCTGACCATATGACATTCTCCCAATCTCTTCTGGATCATCCAAATGCTCTCTAGCAAACTTCAGACAGACCTGGACATGTACTGGCTTAAGCAGGAAGACACGTCTGGCACTGCAGGATTTGAATCCCTGGCAGCGCAGTGTGTTACTGATGGTAGCCTTTGTTACTTTGGTACCAGCTCTCTGCAGGTCATTCACTAGGTCCCCCCGTGTTGTTCTGGGATTTTTGCTTACAGTTCTTTTGATCATTTTGACCCCATGGGGTGAGATTTTGCGTGGAGCCCCAGATCGAGGGAGATATCAGTGGTCTTGTATGTCTTCCATATTCTAATAATTGCTCCCACAGTTGATATCTTCACACCAAGCTGCTTACCTATTACAGATTCAGTCTTCCCAGCCTACTGCAGGTCTACAATTTTGTTTCTGGTACCCTTTGACAGCTCTTTGGTCTTGGCCAAACTTGAGTTTGGAGTGTGACTGTTTGAGGTTGTAGACAGGTGTATTTTATACTGATAACGAGTTCAAACAGATGCCATTAATACAGGTAAGCAGTGGAGGACCAGAAGAAGTAGTTACAGGTCTGTGAGAGCCAGAAATCTTGCTTGTTTGTAGGTGACCAAATACTATTTTACCGAGGAATTTACCAATTAAATCTTTAAAAATCCTACAATGTGATTTCTGGATTTTTTTTTCTCATTTTTGTCTCTCATAGTTGAGGTATACCTATGAAAATTACAGCCCTCTCTCATCTTTTTAAGTGGGAGAACTTGCACAATTGGTGGCTGACTAAATACTTTTTTGCCCCACTGTATCTCAAATAGTATGAATGTTAAGTTTTGCCACACCTGTGATTATTTTAGCAGTCTTGAGCTCTGATAACACACATACAAACAGGCTCATATCAACAACACCATTGTATCACTCACTCACCCTTCAAACGAGTACTTGTTTGTGTTGGGCATATCCAGAATATCCATCAACCCCTGATTTCCTGTAGATAGAGAGAAAACCAAACATGTTTACATTGACAAACAAACCAACGCCATGTTTGTTAAACGTAACCAGGTGAGGAGCGTCTCCCATTCCTCCAAACAGAGGGATGGGACATTCCCAGCAACTTACCTGTGGAGCCAGCAACAACTGCCTTCAGCTTCCTTTTGTGCCTGTTAAAAACAAGAAACAAAAAATCAGATACCTGGTTATGCATTGAACAGGAAGTGAGTGAAAATGCCAAGTGACAGAAGAGGATTTGAAGTGGTGCTTCTTTCTGTGAAAATCTAATGATTGTAAAGAAAGTACTCACACTGTGCGGTAATACCAGTTCATCAGGATAAACAACATGGCAGCAAGGAAGAGTAAAACCGCCAAGATGATAATGGCCATCTGAAAGAAATGAATAGGCATTCATGCTGTGTATAATGCATTCTTAATACAGCAAATACATTGTATACACACACACACACACACACACACACCTGTAAGGTGGTGAGGTCGTCAGGGGCACGAGCAGTCACAGCAGGCTGAACATCCAGAACGTTGTAGTTTCTAAACAGATTCCTCAACTGCTCCTTGTTCTCATCGATCATCTGAATCACCCTGAAAAAATAAAGCAAGATGTACAGTTCAAGAAACGCCCACTTGATATGTATCGGTCATGTTTGGTACATAACTCTTACCTCTCCACATCTAGAATACGGTTGGTCTGCTTGTTGACCACATGAATCAGAACATCGGTTTGAGCGAAGTTCACTCTTCCCTTTTTATCCACATGAAACTATGGGAAAGAAATATATGATTCACTCATTTGCATGGTCATGACAGGAGAAATATTGGATATAACTGTACAGACAAGGATTGTAATTTAATTTCTCATGATCGTAATAATGACAGCACAAGCACGCATGTACCTGTACGTCATCAGTGTTGACTATGGCTCCTGTGATGTTTGAGAGCAGGTTTATAAACTCATCTTGAAACAGTCGGACACGCTCTGGTATCTCATTAATGACGATTTTCACCCGTTGGTCGTCTCTGAGAATGTAAATGCCCACCAGAGTCACGTCACTGTGTCCTGCCAGATCTCTCGCCAAAACCTCCACCACAAAATAACCCGGATCATAAGCCATAAACAGGTCAAATGTCCGGATGATTCCATCAGTCTCACCTGGAAAAAAAGAAGAGTCACTAAAAAAAATAACACCAATCTAAATTAACTGACATTTCAACAGAAAGTTAAACAGTGTGTAAAGCACACACACACCAATGATGAAGACGTTGCCCATGTCTTCAGAATCATTGGAATGCAGTTTGATGTAGCGGATAGACAGAATGTGATAAAGAACAAGACTGTTGTTGCCAATGTCATTATCAATCGCTTGAACCCGGACCAGATCTGAGCCCACTTTAGCATCTGCAGCCACACCTGACAGAGAAAGAGAGACAGGTAAGCTTACGTTTACTTATCTAAACAGGTACAGTACATACCATAGAGGTTGCCATAGGGATTGAATTAAAATAAAATGTGAAAGCAATTAAAATATTTACATAATATATAAATAACATTTATTTTTCTTTTTGTTACATGGTCACATTAAACTGTCTTTACTGTCAATTTTTTTTTACCATATTTATATAACTTATTTGTACAACTTTTTCAGTTTATAACTAGATTATAGAAGTCTATTTGAAGAAATATATTTTACACTTTTTAAACGAAGATGATCGAGATTGAAAAGTAATTCAATCAATTTTAGATGAGCAGCAAAAGCAGAAGTAGAAGTTTAAGACCAAAGAGTTGCAAGCAGTAGAAAAAGTCAGTTCTGAGCCGATAGTGGCGCTAGAGGGTTTTAGACCAAATAAATAAATAAGTAATGCAAAGTAAATGAAAGATCAAAATTAAATGGACCTAAAAACAGTGGTGGGAAATTTGAAATGAATAAAAGCAATACCTAAAATAGCAGAGGTCTAAAGTATTTGAGTAAATGTAATTAATTACTGTACTTGAGTATCTTTTTTTTGAATACTCTGAGTTTACTTTAGCAAAAACCTTTTAACTCTATACCCAATTTTGAATAAGCATCTGTACTCTTTACTCCACTACATTTGTAATGAGTGTTTACATTTTGCATGGCACCTAGCTTTTAGCGATATCACCAACTACAAGGCACTGAAAGTACTATTATCTAGCCCCTCCTCACCCAAACTTGTCAACAAAGCTACATTACGTGAATGTAAGTTCCTTAGCAGGTAGTTGCGAATCACAGGTGTTTTCTATTTGAGATGAGGACATGACTGCAGCCGGCAATGACGTCCAAACAGCACATTCAGTGCAAGAAAGCTTTGACTTTTTAATTTTACTTAACATTATTCTGTACACCCTTTCATGGACAACTTCAGGAGGGAGTGGCCATGGGAATGGTACATGACAATGTTAATGTATTTGGTATTTGGTTGGAATAGATCTGCTACGCTGCTGCTACGGCGGAGCAAGTACTGAGACTTGCTACTGCAAATACATCCACAACATGCTGCTGTGAGTATGTAAGAAACACTGCTGCTGCACATACAACATACATGAAATAACCCCCATATATAGCATACATGAAATCACATGTAGCAGATCTATGCAGGTGGAGCTGGGGAAGGTGGAGGGTTTCAGAAGCAAGCTGCAGCTGCAACTGCAGCAGCCATATCACCAGCAGCCATATCACCCTGCAGCCCAAAACTGGTCGCCCACTGAAGCTAAGCAGCGTTGAGCCTGGTCAGTACCTGGATGGAAGACCACCTGGGAAAACTAGGCTGGAAGAGGTGTTAGTGAGGCCAGAAAGGGGGGTGCTCACCCTTTGGTCTGTGGGGGTCTCCTAAGCCCCCCAGTGGTTTGTGGACAGAGACACTACCTGACAAAAAGCAACCATCTTTCAGATGAGACGTTAACAACGAGGGTCTCGTGATTTTCTCTGTGTTCATTACCCAAAATCCACCAGGATGTCCTTTGAAAAAAGAAGTAGGGGTGTTTGTAACCGGCCATCCTGGCCAAAATTCGACATTGGCCTCTGACCTCATGGCCTCATAACCATCCCATATTCTGCTGATTGGCCTCATCACTCTGGTCTCCTTCCACCAATAAGCTGGTGTTTTTGCTGTGAGTGGTGGGCGTTTCTGGCGCAATTATGGCTTGCCGTACTCATCCAGTGTGGATGCTGCAACACTGGTGGGGGATTGAGGGAGGGGGATTCCCCCTTTATGAAAAGCGCTATATTAAATGTAAGGAATTATTATTATTATAACTGCTACGGCAAGCACTAGTCAAATGTTTGAATATTGAGCAGCGAGCTCATTGGCTACCGATACAGAAGAGAACCAATAAGCTGTGCCATGTGATAATGATGTCATTAGGTCAGATTGAGGTTATATAGAGTGTCATGCCAGAGGAACGCTGTATTTAGGTTATCCATTATACGACTAGACCTTTTTTGAAGGATCTTTTTTTGCAATGATATTGGTTTTTAGAAGAACATGAAAAATGATTTGCTCCTTCAACCAAAATTCACCTCTTTATTGTTTTTGTTACAACGTTCTATGTGCCTTGGGTCTTGGACTTTTATGTCACTTCCTGTCTCCCATGTGTTTGTAGTCAGTTTGTAGTCCGTTTTGTTCATTGGTTCCCCTTGATTAGTCTACCGAGGTGTGTCTTGTTATCTTGTTATGCTTGTTAGCCCCCTGTGTTTATACACCCCTAGTGTTTCTTTAGTTCCTTGTGAGTTGTTGAATGTAATGGTAGTCTGTTTGCCAATCAATCTGTTCTTTGTTCCCTGTGGTTTTTGGCTTATTGTTTGTTCTAGGTTTTCCATTAAATACCTGCACATATTTCCTTGCCTCTGCCTGTTTTCTCCAGCTTCTCCACAACATTACAGTTTTTCACTGGCATGTCTCTTTGTATAGTGCCTTTTTTGAGCCTATATTTCATACAAGTAAAACTACTTAAATACTGTTAAATTCAGATACGCTAAGACTTTTACTCAAGTTGTTTTGAAATTGGTGACTTGCAACTTGTAGTAGAGTCATTTTTCACTCATATTTTTCAAGTATGGTTTTCAGGTACTCTTTACACCTCCGTAAAAGAAAAATTTTGAAAATGGTTTCAAAATACAACAAATCTGTTACCTGCAGTGTACTCCATCTTTGTGAATCTTGGAGACTGGTCGTTGATGTCCTCAAGGAAGATTCTTACTTCCTGTAATGTAGGGTCACGGCTTGGGTCAAGCACTTGGGCCCGCTGTGACCTTTGACTTCTCGGAGGAGACCAGCTTCGGTTACTGGAAGCTTTAACGATGATGGAATACACTAGGATTTCTTCCCGATCCAGGTCTTTTTTGACCCGTAGAACTCCGGCCACACTCATACCAAAGTTTCCCTCAGAATCTCCTCCTAGAAAAGAGCATGAGTAATGCAGTTAATAAAATGTTTACACTGGCCATGTATGAAATACTACCAATGTTCTGCTAAGTTTATAAGAAAAATTCTAAGTTTCTCAGAAATCTGAATTTCACCACTGATGCAACAAAATTGCGCAAACTGAGTAGTACATTTGTAACTGCAGCCGGAAATGTTCTAAGAAGAAACAGTCCTGACCTACAGTAGTTGATCAAAGATTCTTGGTTCACTAACCTTCATATACTGTATATTCTTTCATGAATATGTTCAGCAAAGAGAGATTACTTGTCAGATACATTTTAATTCAGTAAAATCCAATTACAATTCACATGAAATTCGGAGCCTCAAACAGCTGAACGGAGCCAAACTCTGGATAAGCATGGTATAATGATGCAAATGCTTCTATAGGGGTTCATTTTTGTTGTTTAATGTTGTGTTCGCACCTGCAATGAAATAGTAGACGATAGCATTAGAGCCCTCGTCTGCATCCACTGCACCAGTCACATTCCCCACAACCGTCCCAGGAGACGAGTGCTCAGGTACAGACAGAGACTGATATGGCAAACTTCCTCTCTGAAATACACGCAACACACAGAATTCAAGACTTAAGCAATAAGCGATGGGAAAAAATTTCAACCATCACATTTCATGATGTAAAAGTCCCTTTAAAGCCTACTGCATTATATTTGATATGCAAATTTCTAAGGCCTTTAAAATAACAACATGTTCAAAACTTTGCTGAAAAACCCGTTTACTACATGCCTTCCGTCATTTGATTAAGTTTTTACTTTAAGCAATTTTTTTTGTACATTTATGAAAACATCCACATACATGCGACTTTCTGCTGCAAAAGAATAACTTTTATAACTTTTTGATAGTAATATTCAAGACAAACATTTACTAGACTGAAGCAACGTAGGGTTACTTGATTACCCGTTCATCATTTTTAGAAAAAAATCATGTTAAAATGTGAGCATTAAATTCAATACATCAGGCTTTTGAGGAATGTGATTTACATCTCTCAGTCATTACTGCAGCACATTTCATTTTATATTTTGTTCCATAATCAAAGTTTTGATCATAAAACCAAGCATTTAAATGTCTTACTAAGATATTATGGGGAGGAACAGAGTGCAACTGATATTTATATGCATTTTATGTTGTAAGTAGCTTTATACTGATATTATAAGGGATCTTATTGATTTACATTACAAGCTATCAGAATTTCAGATTAGCCTAATAATTATCAGCAACAGCACCAAATTGCATAGTTTTGCTAGTTTTTGCCCTCTTTATAAAATTGAGGTGTTTTCTTTTCCTCCTCGAGTATGAGCTTCCTATTATATTATATATATTATAGTATATTTAATTATATTAGATCATTCTATATGAGCAATAAAAGCCTGATGTATCAAATGTGATAAACACAAATGCAAACAAATATTTTGTCTAAAGTTTCATTTAAAAGTTTCATTAAATAAAATAGGTCTTTATGACTATTATTTCATAGTCAGGTTTTACAGGGTTAATATTAAACTGGCCAACTGGCCTATAGTCTGTACTTGAAAAATAGTGATATATCTGATAATCAAAAACAAAATGATCAAAACATTACCGGAGGTTTAAGAAAAACAGGTTCATTGTCGTCGATGTCAGACAGAGCCACCTGCAGCGGCTGCATGGTCTCATATGGGACGGGCTGCCCGAGGTCATACGCCACCACAACCAGCTGCACATATTGCACAATTATTGCATAATTTTTGAAGGTTTCCTGCTGTTTTCAATTGTCTTTTATTTTGAAATGTGTCTGGTTAGAAAGAAAGACTCACACTGTACAGGGCTTGTTTCTCTCTGTCCAGTTTAACTGCAGTGGTGATCACTCCGTTCACTGCATCAATATGGAAGTTCTCCCAGTCCCTATTTCCTGCTCCAGTCTGCAGGAAGCTGTACCGGACTTCTCCGTTCACCCCCTCATCCTCGTCTGTGGCAAACACTTCATACACCACCAGCCCAGGAGGCTGTTCCTGCAACAACACACACAAAACATGACCGAATGCTCACTCCTACATGATGTCTGACCCTGAACAAAAACAGGTCATCCAATCTCTCACAGTCCAGATGAAATTTGACAGACCTCCATGTGACAGATTTGGGACAAAGTATTGAGCGGTATTGAACAAAGTATCGGAACATTCGTCCATGCAAGAGATTTCAGTCAGAATTGAAAGCAGGGAATCTCTTAATTTATATTTTTATGTGCCATTTAGTGCTTCTGAAAGGTTTTAAAGACTTGTCTTTACTGCAAGAGGAACTTACAAAGTTTCCTCAAAGTCCTCAAAATACTATCTGCTATGATGACACTACGGTTAACATCTCTCTGAGTCACTGGGGTGGGTTTCATCACTTGGGCTCAGGAATAAAGGGCTTCAAAATGATCATAAAGATCTGAAACACGATCTTTTCACTTTGGCTGTCAGACGTACACAGGAAGCTTGACCACACAAGCAAACACGAGATCTCTACTGCGTGTTTCAGCATGCAACTAGGCAGCTACATGTAATGGATATTCCTATGAAGTCCTGTGATGTGAGAAAGACAATGAGGAAGACAAAAGAAGAGTGCTGTGGGAGAACTGAGAATACATCAAAGTGGTCGAGTTGTAATTTGCAGGATGAGTGAGAAAGCCTGCATTCACTCAACATCACATTCAAACAAAGAAAATAGGATTTAGTAATAAAAATGAGCGATTGGTTTTTCACTGCTACACACCTCTAGTATGTGCATGATAGTGCCATTGGCAGGCCGCACAAAGATTGGCCTGTTATCATTGACATCTATGACGGTGATCTGAAGACTGGCGGTTCCCCAGAGAGGCGTTCTGCCATGATCGGTCGCCACCACAGTCAGATTAAACCTCTCAAAACTCTGCAGGAACCGCAGGGAGCGAATCAGCCCAGTGTCAGGATCCAGAGAGAACGCATCTGTGATAGAGAGAGGAAGAGACATCAGAAACATCATCAAACTATGTAAGCCTTACTCGAGTGTGTTTATCAAATTGTACATGGAAAGTAAATTGAGAATGGCTTGAATTTCCAATTAATCACATGATTTTGAATCAAGGTAGCAAACACGATGGTGAATAGTAAGTTAAAATAAAATTATGTAAGTTAAAATGATGTGTGTGTGTATAATTTACTATAAAAAGTAACAGAAATCCAATTTAATTCAAATTCCAAGAGCCAATTCTTTCATCTTAAATTTGCAACCCATGTATCTATATTTCTGCATAGCTGTGTGTGTGTGTGTGTGTGTGTGTGTTGTGTGTGTGTGTGTGTGTGTGTGATTTACCCGCTCCAGGACCCTGTAGACTATAAGTAAGTAATGCATTCTCCCCCTCATCGAGGTCAATGGCCTTCATTGTGATCACTGATGTACCAACCGGCTCATTCTCAAACACACTAGTGGTGAAAACTCTCTCTGAGAAGCGTGGACGGAAATCATTTACATCCAGGACTGTTAACTGCACCTGATAGATACAGAGAGAGATAGATGGAGCTCAGAGATCTGATTCAGAGGTGTTAAGGTGGAGTAACAAAAGCTGTTTTGGTTGTTTTTCAAAGTATTTGAGGTCAGCTCATGCAAAACTGTTCACATGAAACTGAAACTCTCTGTACAAAAAATGCAAACATGTACAAGAGAGTTTGATATCTGAACACTGGTTGGGAATACAGCAAACCAACAATTCCAATTAAAACATATAATGATGATACAGATCCTGAAACAGTTACTGGCCATCTGGACTCACCAAAGCTGATTTGTAATGGGATTTTAGTCGCATTTGTAGCTTTTAGTAAGTCAATATTATGCAAAGTTTGCATTGAAAATTGCATCAGCTGATGGTATTTTACATTTCTGCTTGTTTTGCTTCTATACTTCCCATTTCCTCATAACAACAGTGTGAATAGAGGAAGTGCAAGCTGAACACTCGGCCACCTCACAAACACTTCACATCTTGTGAAACCTCATTTGCACAGCTGATGCTCTCTTCATATCCTCCTTAAACAGGAACTGGAAGTGAAGGAGACTCCACCTTGACTGCGTCAAAGTCTCTTGCTCAAATCATTTTATCCATGTTTGGTTTTTCTTCCTGTGGTCAACTGGACTTTACAGTTTGCAGAACAGGTTGTTTGAATGTTGATTTCACATTGAGATAAAATTATGACACAAGTTCACCTTTTTGTGTCTGAAACGAGCCATAAACATATTTTTATTTGGCCTCTAATAAAGGACAACATATGGTGCCTCCAAGTTCCTACTTTTGAGTTTGGAAGTAATAATTATGAAGTGATGTGGATCATATGATTTCTGAGGTAATTCCATATTTTTCAGCTCATCCACACATTGCATGTACCTGAATAGAGTTTTCCCTGCGGTTGTTGGGGCTGCCTCCAGGGTTGTCCCTGGCGTAGGCTGTGAGAGTGTAACGGTCCTTGGTCTCTCTGTCCAGGGCAGACAGGATGTAGATGTCACCCTGATAACATAAGACATTAAAAATGAACATAAATGGCATGTGTTATTGTCTTTGTTTTGTTTTCACACCAAACACACTCACCGTAGTGGGTGTGATGCCGAACTTGCCCTCTCCATCCACTAGCCCGTATTCAATGACAGAGAACAGGCCAGAGTCTGCATCTGTCGCACTCACGCTTACAATAATAGTGCCGAGTGCAACATCCTCAAAAATAGACTTCTGCACACACAAACATACACAAAATCTCCGTCTCTTACTTTATGTGCACCAACGCTTGATTTGATGAAAAATACAGAAAAAAAAAGAGAAAAAAATGCAAACTGTAATATTTGGAAATATTATTACAATTTAAAAAAAATAGTTTTCTGTTTTAATATTCTTTATTGACTTTATTTTTTAAAGTGTAATTTATTCCTGTGATGCAAAGCTGCATTTCCAGCATCAATACTCTAGTCTTTAGTGTCACATGATCGTTCAGAAATCATTCAAATATGCTGATTTGGTTCTCAAGAAACAGTTCTTATTATTATCAATGTTGTGCTCCTTAATGTTTTTTTTTTTGTGTGTGGAAACTGAAAATCCTATAGCAACATTGAAAATATTTAAAATCACATTTAAATCCTGAAATAAACTGATTTTGAAAACTGTGACAAGTAAAAGGTATTAGAAAATGCATAAAGACTTCTAACTACATAATCATATAAATAAGCACTGGCCATATTTAAAATTCGTAGTTACTATAATTAGTCATTAAGATTTTGCATTTAATAAGCAAAAAGCAACCCAGAAGCATTTTCACTAAAGTGTCAAACTTTGATCCCACTGCATGAGCTTCACATCTGTAATATCCTCTATCAGAATTAAAATACTTCCTGAATTGAGTAGGAAAGAAAAACATTAAATCTGCACAGTACCCTGTTTCTCTGGTTTGTACTGATTTACCTGATATAAACGTTGTTGAAAGACTGGGTTGTTGTCGTTGACATCAACAATCCTCAGATAGACAGGAAGTTCAGCAAAGCGAGGAGGCGTGCCGTGATCCTGAGCACGTACCGTGAAGTTTAACCACTGCACTTGTTCATAATCCACTGTCCGATTGGCCACAATTTTACCTGTGGATAGTGATTTTGAAAAACATGCACCATGCAGATTAGAGATAAAATTAAATCGGCAAGACCCATTTTTCAAGCTTCTGTTTCTTAGGGTTTATGGTTAAAGCCAATAGAAATGCGAATGTGTTTATGTGTGTAACCTGTAGATGGGTCTTCAAGTCTTATGTAGTCTCCACGGGGCAGGTGTAGGAGCTGATAGATGATCTGACCGTTGGGTCCTTTATCAGGATCCACAGCCGTCACCGACAGCAGTGTGGTACCAGGCACGGCACCCTCCAGAATCCTCTCGGAGAAGTTCGCTACCCCGAAAGGACGAAAACGAGGAGCGTTGTCATTCACATCCAGCACGTTGATGGTCAGTTTGGCTGTGGACAGAAATAAAATTTCAATTAGTTCATTTCCTGGAAATAGGAAAATAAATAAAATGTCCCCCTCACGCTGGTTTAGTGCTGGTCAAGATTGGCAATCATAAGAAGGAAAACCTGACAAACTGGAAGTTGGTCACCAGCATGGTTTCTGGCAAACCTGCTTAACTTTGCTGGTCAAGCTTGCTAATAAGCCTGGTGTGGACATAGTGTCCCACTAGTTACCAGCACCCAGAGTACATACAGGTCTTTTCAATAGACTGCAATGTGATCAATCTTAAAGTAGTAGTTGTAGATGTAAATGAGTTTGTTTCTCTATCTGAACAGATTTGGGAGATATTTAGCATTACATCACTTGCTCACCAATGGATTCTCTGTAGTGAATGGGTGCCGTCAGAATGAGAGTTCGAAAAGCTGCTCGAAACATCACAATAATCCACAAGTAATGTTAATAAGCCACAAGCATATTTGCAATAAACCAGCTTCTTGCTTCACGAGACATGGAGTGGTGTGGATTACATGTGGATTATTGTGATGTGTTTATCAGCTGTTTGGACTCTCATTCTGACGGCACCCATTCACAGGAGAGGATCCATTGGTTATTTAAATGCAAAATTTCTCCAAATCTGCTCCAGTGAACAAACTCATCTACATCTTGGATGACCTGAGGGTGAGCAAATTAAATAGATGAAAAAATGAAAACAGGAGGGAGAGAAAGACGGAAAGTAAGTTGACAGAAAGATCTTTCTTACCATTGGGTACACTGACGGACATGTCAATAATATCACTGGCGTTGTCATGCACTGATACAATGATCTCAAAAGTGGCAACAAGCTCTCGGTTCAAGGGGTTTCGTACAAAAACAGCACCTGAGACACAACACAACACACCACAACATGGTTCTCGGAAGTAAAAATCACATTCATTTTCTCCATAGAAAATTGATTTTTAATAAAAATGTTTAGTTCCTGAATTCCAAATGAAGAGCTACAAGTGACGTCTCTTAAGACATAATCGCTCACCTGTGTAAAAGTCAATTCCAAATGACTGCTGCAGCCCATCCACTGGATTATTCCCATCATCCTTTGCTTCCACAGAGATGATGTAATACTCCAGGCGAGGTCGTAGATCAGGGTCCTCAGCGGTGAGCGTAGCTATGACCTCTCCTGGCGGTGTTGACTCGTTAACGCTGATGGTCTGCACAGGCCTTATGAAACGAGGACGGGAGTCATTGACATCGTCCAGAACAACAGTTAACGTCGCCGTTCCCGAGAGAGGGGGTGTGCCTCGGTCAGTTGATATGACAACTAGACGGTACGAGCTACGCTCCTCTCGGTCCAGCGTAGCATTGCCGACCACAACGGCACCAGAGAGAGCATCAACGATGAAACGGTCCTGAGCGCCGCTGTCTAAGCGATACTGCAGCCAACCGTTAGAGCCCGCATCAACATCACTCGCCGAGAGTTGCGTTACTACCACACCTGGAAATACACACAATATTACATAAAACACACTATGTATACATTTTTAGTTGTTTTTCATGCAATATTTGCATTTATATTTCACTTAATTTTATTTTATTTCAGCTTTATTTAAATTTAGAAACATATGTGACCCTGGACCACAAAACCAGTCATAAGGGTAAATTTTCCGAAATTGAGATTTATACATCATATTAAAGCTGAAAATAAATAAGCTTTCCATTGATGTATGGTTTGTTAGGACAGGACAATATTTGGCCGAGCTACAACTATTTGAAAATCTGGAATCTTGTAAAAGATTTGCAAAACAATCTAAATATTGAGAAAATCGCCTTTAAAGTTGTCCAAATGAAGTTCTTAGCAATGCATATATTACTAATCAAAAATTAAGTTTTAATATATTTTACAGTAGGAAATTTACAAAATATCTTCAGGAACATGATCTTTACTTAATATTCTAAAGATTTCTGGCATTATCACATATTAAAAGAAAAATAATAAAGTTTGGACCTATACAATGTATTTGGTGAATTGCTACAAATATACCTGTGTGTATTTAGGAAGGGGTTTTTGTGGTCCTAGGGTTCACATAATAACATTAAACCAGTAAACATTTGTAAATTCAAATAAATATTAATTAAAAATGTTAGTAAAACATATGTTTAAAAAGTCATGAATAAAACATTAGGTATATTATCATCAAATTTATTAAGTTATAATCAACACAAAAACCACCACTCCCAATATTACATCTACAATGGGGCCAACAAAACCAGAGGTTATAAATCTTCGTTCTTTCTACCAGTTTTTCATCAACACTTGTTTCATCAATCGGGTCTTCTAACATGTGGGGCTGTTTTCCTGGCAGGCGGTGTACAGTGCAAACTGGAGGATTTGATAGTGATCAGGTGTGGTTTCGTTAGTTCTATGTCGAGCTTGATGGTGATATCGTGATAGTGAGTGGATGGCTGTTTTTGTTTAACCTTCCACACAGCCTCCCCAAGCACACGAAACCACTACACCCCGTGACAGAGGGGGGGGGAAGCCTCCCGGTCCAGTACAGCACCCCCACGCACTGATACCACCCCTAGAGATAGAGAGAGGGGGCGTGAAAGAGAACGTGTCATGAGCGGGAGTAGTGCTTGATTACGAGAAACTCTGTGGGTGTATGAAAGGTAGGAGGACTGTTATCTTGTATAACTGATACCACAGATATAAAAGTATCTGCATGTTTAAAGGAATTCAATTTAAGACCATTTAATCATTGGAAAAAAGACCGATTTATAACCAACTTTGAAAGTTTAAATTCATTTAATTTTAAAATACTTTCTTAATTTAATATACAAAGACAACTATAAGAAAACTAAATAGTGCAAACTCTATTATTGAGCATCCCAACCAACCTGACATAGCAATACTGGCTTTACAAATGGCTTGAGTTTATCTGATTTTCAACCAATAGCAGATGGGGAGTGTTTAAGAAATCTGTTTTTATTTTTCCATTTCCATTTGGTGGCATAAAACGAAATAAAATAAAATAATGGACTGCACTTACAAAAAAAACTACATCAAGGTGAGCAGTCAAACTGAATATTAGCCTCTTGATATCATCTCTTGAAGATATCAACATATCTTCTTTAAAACGTCCTGAGGCCTTCAATTTAGGAAAACATGAAAACAAAACAGACATAACCCATAGCATCTGTGCTGAACGTCAGACCTGTGCGGGAGTCTATGGAGAAGAGGTCCACTCTGCTTCCCAGAAGACGATACCTCACCACTGCATTCTCCCCAATGTCTTTGTCCTCTGCTAGAACTGGGCCGTTTAGAATCAACACAGTGGTGCCTGATGGACAGACAGAGAGAGAGAGGTTCAGATATTTGGCTTCAGAGGTTCAGCTTTGATCTCATGTTAAATGAGTCATAACCATCACTCTTCCTCCAACTTTGGCTACCCAAGAGAGTCATAATCTAGTTTTTCATGCTTACTTTCATGATTATTGAATAATGTCATACTTGTAATGCCACCTGAAATCCCGAATCACACTGCTAACCACAATTTAAGCCAGAGGAGCCATTTAAGCCTTGTTACTGTTGCCTTTATCTTGCTCAGTTGGGGTTTAAAAGACAACTAATATTAAGAAAATGTTACTGATTTGACTGCTCTCAGATGAGAACAAAACTTGAATGACACTATAATGTTATCATTGTCTTCTGTAGAGCTGCCTTATTCCTGAATCAAATTAATTTAATAACTGATGAACTGCAACGTCGACAGTTTTACTTCAGAAATGAATCAACATTGACCTGAACTGAACTGAATAATGAGTATCTTCTGTAGACCTGCTTATTGCTGAATTGAATATGTTTTATAATTGATGCACTTTGCAACATCAGCACTGTTATTGAACTGAATTGAATCAACATTAAGCTGAATAATGACAATTTGTACCATTTAAAGTGCTTTAAAAATTTAATCTGACTTGTCAATTTTTAACCTTTAAGACTTGTGCCTACTTATGGGTTACAGATTTGCATTATGTGAGCGATGATCAAGTGTTAACATCAAATGTCAGAAACTTTAGAAGAAGCCACTTTTGCAAATTTGCAAACAATTTGAAAGTCGCCCAGTGTTTTAATAGTGCAACAAACTTGTGTTTTAAAAGATTTGTCATGACAAAGGCAATCAACGCAGAAGAAAAAAGCTTTTCTTCTCTGCCCTTTCTTTGAAGAGAGGATCTCTACACAATCTTCATTTCTGAGAATCAAGATGTGGTTAACGAGAACCTGTGGGTGAGTTTTCACTGATCTCGCCCCTGTAGCTGGACTGGGTGAAGATGGGCCTGTTGTCATTCACATCCAGCACTGTCACCACCAACAACTCTGAGTCCTGAGCAGAGAGAAAAGAGTCTCATGAGAGTGTTCACCTGATGGTGCTGTGAAAGCTGGAAATGCTGTGTTATTTACCCTGCGTGCAATGCGAGGGTTGTCTGGGTTGTCTTTGACGGTGATGGTGAGGCTGTATTCAGCCACTCTCTCTCTGTCCAGCGGCCTGTTCACCTGAACCACACCTGACTGGAGGGAAGAGAACATTGGGGCCTCCTCTCCACTTTTCACCTTTTATTTGTTTTCTTCTTTCTCTTTCCTTCATTCTTTCCTTGTTTTCTCTTCTGCCTTTCCTTTTTTGCTTCTGTCCCCCCATCTTATTTCCTTGGTTCCCCTTCTCTTGCACATCTCTGTTTGGCGTCCTTGTCTACTTTTGGTTACTAATTATTGTACTTTGTGTCTACGTCCTTCCGTCCCCCCGCCCACTCCAGTATTTCTTCGTGGTATGTCTTTTTGTCTTTCATTTCACGAATGATCGCCAGATACGTCATGATCCTCATGTAACGAAGCGCGTCTACATCCTAATGTAGCACTGATACATTCATCCACCGGTTTCCCGCTCTGTTCCACCTGGGCACTTGTGTATTGCATGTTATGTGTAGGATGAGCGTTTGAACAGGACCACCAACGACTTTTTTCGATGTCAGAGGTATTTTGAACAGCCATTTGACGAGTGATGACGAGCTCGGTGTGGCGACGGTTTGCTTCCCCTACTCACGCGGGGTTTATAGTGTTTAAATTGAGAAAGTGACGGGGTCGTTTCATTAATGTCCAAACACCTGAATGCCCACTCCACGGACCTGCAGAGAGAGGTGGGGAAAGGGGATGAATAAAAAAACAAAACCACCAAATGAATTATGGGAAATATTTAAGTGATTCAGTGAATACGAATTTGCATTTAAATCATACTATAAAAAGTATTAAATAAATGAATTTAAATGTGGGCTTTTTGGAAAAAATTCCATTTCCTTTTTTTAAAAGTGTGTATCATGCATAATTTATAGATTTGAAGCGTTTCTACTGTGCGAAGAGGGGAAAGGGAAATGGGAGTTAAGGAAAAAAAAAAAAAGGAAAAAAAAAAAAAAAAAAAAAAAAAAAATGTACAGGGTTTCTTTAGCTGATACAAATTAAAGTGCACTTATACTTTTTTTAAAGTTCAGGTTTTGCTGTGTTTGTTTTGTAGGGTTTTCACAATTTGGCCCACAAAAATGTTTGGGTGATTATACATCAATGAGTAGAAAATAATAAAAATAATATAAATAATAAAAATAAATCATGAAAAAAAAAAAAAAAAATAAAATAAATCATGAAAAAAAATATTGCCATGGCAATATTTTACTGTATACTGTATACAAATACAATTAGAGAATTTAAGAAAAATAATATAATAATATTTAAATTTTACAACTGTAAACCATACATGCTTTATAGATTTGAAGCATTTTCTGACAATGTTTTCTACTGTGGCGAAGAATGGACAAAAAGAGGCCAATAGAATTGGGGGAAAATTTAACTGTAATCTTTCTGATAAAAAAAAAGTAATTATTTGTTGATTTAATTTTATTTTTTAAGCTCCACGTTTGCCGTGTTCATTTGTATTAAAAAAGAGAAAATAAATATTGTTATTGCACTGTAAAATAACAGATCGATTATTTAGGGAAAAAATATAATAATAACTTTATTTTATAACACTAATATGTATGACTTTTAATTTCTTAATTTTCAAATGTTAAAACAATCTAACTTTTACTTTGGTGTACTACAGGAAGGCACAACAGATGGATTATAAGCACTTCTCATTTCAAGTAAGATTACAAGGAAGATGGCTGGCATATGTTGCACTCCCAAATGCATGTTTAAGTGACCCAAATTCAGAGCAGATGCAGAGATAAGTCTGCGGAGAGCAGCATTTACGGTGAACCAAGCTTCTCAGAGAACAAATTCTTTTGCAAAAGTACATCTTGTGCAAAAGAACCCAATGCCACCTAATTTTGAAACACACAGCTCATATATCGAATTAAATTTCAGACTTTTCAGTTTCAATTTCAATTTTCAGTTCTATTTAGATCAAATGTAAAGCTCTAAAGACAAAATATGCTGTTTTTAACTATATGAACATCAAACTAAAATAATAATAATGAATTTTAGTAATAACAAATACTAATGTAATTAATTTAGCTTGATGCTTATTTACAAATGCAAAGTGTACACAACAAAGAGGTTTGTGGTGTCAGTGCAATTTAGTATGTCCCAATAATGGCACATTGTCTTTCCACATACTCAAAAGCATGTACTTTCCCATCAGTTCATAATGTTGTGCATAGTAGAAGAATATGAACTGAATGTGTGTGGGGGGTGTTCACCGTAGAGCTGAGCGCTGGCGTTCCCAGATCTTTGGCAGTAATGGTGATGTTGTAATAGGCGATAGTTTCTCTGTCCAGCTCTACATCTCTTCTCACTCTTAACTCTCCCTCAACAGATGAAATTACAAACTCATCTGGGAAAGAGAGACAGAAAGAAACAGAGACAGATAGAAAGGAACAACACATTTTTAAAGGCAGACAAAAAACACAGCAAATATCAACACTAATAATTTTACTGATCGAATCCGAATCAGCTGTCTATCACACACACACACACTTTTCAGGTCGCCTGCTGTGATGCTGTACTCCACTTTTCCGTTGGATCCCGAGTCGGCGTCCGTGGCTTTAACGGTCCACACACGTGGGCCCGGCTGCCCCTCTGTGATTTCAAACGGACCCTCAAATGGTCTCGGGAAGATGGGTGCGTTATCGTTCACGTCTACCACATTCACCAGGACCTGCGGTACAGGACAGTGTGTGAGTGTGATATAAAGGAATCATGAGGACTGTATATGTGTGTGTAGCAGATATGAACTCACTGTGGTGCTGGAGGTCAGTCTGAACTGAGGTATAGGACACTGATCTGTGGCTGTGACAGTCAGCACATAATGACCATTACTGATCTCATAATCCAGCTCCTTAATGACCACGATTTGACCCTGTGAACACACACAAACACAATTTGAACACGCACAGCAGTGGAGTATATGAATCATTCTCAGGAAGTCTTTTGTGAACTATCATGTCTCTTTTGAACATTTATTAAAATATGCTTTTATTCAGCAAGGATGCATTAAATGATAGTAAATACATTTATAATGTTACAAAAGATTTCTATTTCAAATAAATGCTGTTCATTTAACCTTTCTTTTCATCAAACAATGTTATATCACAATTTAAAAAAAAATTTTTTTTTTAAGTTTTTCATCTAATATTCAAATCAGGATATTAAAATGATTGCTGAAGGATCATGTGTCACTGAAGACTGGATTAATGACTGCTGAAAATTCAGCATTGCATCAATTACATGTTGTAAATACTTCAAATAGGGAAGTTTATTTTAAATTGCACTAAGTTTACAATCTTACTTGTTTTTAATGTTTGTTTTTTTAATCTAATTAATGCAGCCTTGGTAAGCATAAATTTCAAAAATCTTACTGACTGCGAGAAACAAACTATTTTTGACCACAAAAAGTTTCGCATTCAGTATTTGTCACTATTTCAGTGTTTACACTTATATTGGCCTTTTCAGGCTCATTTATAGGAAAACTACATATAATCAACTGTGTTGACTCATTATGCAAATTGGTTATGAATGTAATCTATGCAAACTCTAAAAAATTGAAATTTAAAAATTACTGGTTGGGTTAAATAATAATGCAGTTTCTTAAAACTACACATGTTACCCTGGACCACAAAACCAGTCATAGTAGCATTATCAAAACTTAATTTTTGATTAGTAATATGCATTGCTAAGAACTTAATTTGGACAACTTTAAAGTTGATTTTCTCAATATTTAGATTTGTTGCACCCTCAGATTCCAGATTTTCAAATAGTTGTATCTCGGCCAAATATTGTCCTATCCTAACAAACTATACATCAATGGAAAGCTTATTTATCAGATGATGGAATAGTTCACTAAATTTTACCTTATGACAGGGGGGGGGGGGGGGGGGGGGGGGGGGGTGGGGGGGGGGGGGGGGGGGGGGGGGGTGGGGGGGGGGGGGGGGGGGGGGGGGGGGGGGGGGGGGGGGGGGGGGGGGGGGGGGGGGGGGGGGGGGGGGGGGGGGGGGGGGGGGGGGGGGGGGGGGGGGGGGGGGGGGGGGGGGGGGTGTTTGGTGGGTCCAGGGTCACATATGGTAAGTAATAATACATAAATAACAACTGATACAGTATGTGCATCAAGGTTATAACACCATATTTAGGATTTGAGGAAACAGTTTAAGAGCAGTTGATACATACTCACTGACTACTGATCTGAATATTAGGGGAGCATTCAAATAAAAGTTAAAAGGTTACCTATTGTACAAAAAATAAAATATCTATATAATGACAATAAACACTTCAGTGTCTCTAAACCAATCCTGGGTTCGTGTCTGTCACTCTCGGACCCCCTCACCGTTATGCTATTGATCTGGAACGTCTGGGCCAGGTTGCCCTTGGAGATGGCATAATGGATGGTTCCGTTGAGTTCTTCATCCGGGTCGATCGCAGTAACCGTTGCGATAATGGCTCCTACTGTGTTTGGCCCCTCTCTGAGCTCTGTCACATACTCTTCCTCCGGAAACTCAGGCGCGTTGTCGTTTTCATCAATTATACGGACCCAAATGGTGGTGGACGTCTGTGGAAACAGATGACAAACAATAAAACGTGAAATACTTGTAATATTTTACAGTAATAACTAGGGAAATCCAACAGGATAGATATACCGTATGCATAAACTAATAAAAAAATCCCCTTAAAAAATGTGGGAAGAGTGTAAATGCACTGAAAAAAATTTAACTTTAATCATACTATTTCATTTAAATCAATCAATCATATGTTACAGAATCTGTTACTGATCTGTGAACATGCTGCATGTCTAGTTAGTAGGGCAATGTTTATGGCCTTTGGATGAGTATTTGCATGTTTTCTTCTGAACAGACTATGCATGTGGAGTAACCTTTATCTCGTGGTATCATGGTGAACTAGTGTAGCATGTTTGAATGTTATTTGCATAACCTGATGGCATGCGTGCGTGATGGCAGGAGTTTACTGATGTGTGCATTTTCTCTGGTGTCTGATGCTATCGACAGGTATCAGATCCCCTCAAAGTTCACTCAAGCAGTTCTCATAAGTGCTGGAACCAAAATTTGGCCAACTATGACAAAAATTCGAAATATGGTCTCAAGAGGAACATCTTATAATCAATATCTTATCATCCAAAGTCTGTTTAAAACTGATCTTTGTCTGCTGATAAAAAGACCCTGAGGGGGACAGCCACCCTAAAATATAAAGGCAATTTGAAATTTTTATTTATATTATCAGAAAAAAATGTGTGTTATTATAAACACAACATGTTTCAAATATTAATTAATATCTGTACTAAAGTCAAATTAAATTATTAAAACTTTATCTGCAGGATAGTGGACAAACTGATTTATTATCATTATTATAATTAACATTAATTAGCATTATTATCATTAAAATTACATATGTTAATACTTATACACATTTTTATTGCAGAAAAATAAATGTCCAGAAACTTAAATATAATAATAATAATAATAATTCCAATAAAACTTATCAATTAATTCATTATATAGGCCTAAGAGCCCCAATAGTACTAAAAATGTAAACAAACTACATTAATTTCAATCTAAGCTTACAATAATTATTATAATTCAATTTAAATAGATAATTGATAAAACATCATTTTTTAAAAATCACTCCAAAACCAAATCATCAGTTATATTTAATTCTTTTACATGTCAGTATATAAGTAGATGTACCTTTTTTCTTGAATTGCATGACTAAATATTACCAAAATAAACAAACAAACCATGAAAATAATAATTCAAGTATGTTTTAAAACAATAAGGCATCAGATAAAACATGTAAAATAAAAAAAACTGCTTTAAACTTCACACTTCAAAGCCAAAATCATTTTTTTATTATTTTATATATGTCATTATATTAAGTAGATGACCTATTATTAGCCTAAAGAAAAAAGCAAGTTGCAGTGCAGTGTAGTGGGAGGAGTCAGAGCTTTGGAGGGAGGAGGGAAATAGACTAATAAGTGAACTAGGGCTTCTTGTTTCACTGCTTTACTTCTGATATGATTCTGAGAAGTAGCTTACTGTAAGAGCCCACAGAGCAGCTCAGTTCACAATACACGGGAATAAGAGGAAGAGGAAGACTGCATAAGATTTCTGTCACCACAGCTGGAGAAACTGTAGAGGACTTTGGGCATACACTGAAGACATTGCAACAGTTTCGTGAACGTTTACAGGAGATCAGGACTGATGGATGTATTTTGCGCTCTGTTGCTCTGCTTTCATCTCTTATCTGCGGTCCAAGGTAAATCTACTCTGGACTTTATTTCTGGACTAGTCTTACAGAACGCGCTCTTGAGCTGTTTTTTAATAACCGGTCTGTGTAGATATGCGTCATACTGGCGTATGTGGCTGTCAGTCGCGTTTTGCACCTTTTGCAAGCGGTTTAATATCGTGGTTCACGTTTTACAAGCGCATCTCAAAACCCCTGCGTTTTTTTTAATGTCGTTGCGTCCCGAGCGCGTTCTGCGTGAACGACCCTGATTCTGACATTTGTTTACTTGTAGAACGTCCTCGAGACTGATGGGCGTGTGTCAGCTTGTTTTAAAACTGAAAAACAACTTTTCGTCCTCTCAGGTTTTGGCCTGAAACCAACACTCAGCTCTACAAAAAAGACCGTCTCTGTCATAGTTCGTGGTCGATTGTGTATAATAGTACTGCTCTGCTTATATTACTTTACACTATTCTTCACTAACACGCTGCTTTCCTCACATTTAGTTCAGCTGCTCCTTTTAATTTTCTGTTGTGGTTTAAAGCCATATAATTTTGGTCAATACGTACATATTTGGAGAAATCATACCGACAAGAACCTCAATGTTTTGGTGTATCCAGTCGCTTTTCTCGAGCGTAGAGGTATTAGTATATAATGCTGTTGTGATGACAGCTTGATTCATAAATATTCATTAATAAAATGAGGTTCTCTAATAAGCCTACCTGATTGGCTTAAACGTTAGTGGGCATTAGACAGCTAGCGAATCATGTTGAAGATTTAGCTTGTGAATATTAATATAATCGGCGTGTCTAATTAATATTCATTAGCTACACAAGTTCGGTCAACAGCAGTATTCTTAATTTAATTACGCAAAACCAGTGTTTTTAACGTCTCCTCTACATATTTTACCATTATTAAACGCTATAATCACGATGTGTCGTCTTGCCCCGAATTTAACAGACGTTAAAAAAGTTGAAAAGAAAAACGCAGACCCCAAATCATATATTTAAACAATGAGTGACTTGGTTCCGTCAAAACTCGTGAGTTTTTCACAAAAATAGTCGATGATGATGAAAAGACTAAACAATTTGTGTTATTGTAGCATTTCTATCTTGTTTATACATCAGCTTTAATGGGATACTTCCTTTTTTACACAAGGCAATCAGAGAAGCCTAAAAAAATGTAAGAGTACAATTACATTAAAGTCTCTGCCAAAACTAATGGTAGGCTATATAAGGCTGTATATAAAAATATTCAATGTTTCTGCTCAGTTTACCCAGTGTCAGTTTGCAGATGAAGCCATTAATCCATAGACTATGGCTGGTTCATCATTTAGCTAATAAGCCTTTTGATTTTTGCCAGTTTTAGTGTGGTTGGTCTAAAGCTAGACAGTGTGAGATGTGGATCTTCAGGAAGTGGCAGGATGTGTGTGGTGGCTTGTTTCAAGAGAGAAGCTGTTAAAGCAGAGTTAATCGTCAGGTCAGTTCTCCAAACCAGGGGGTATCAATTCCATGAGTGAGGACATGTGATCGTTCTCAAAAAGCCTGGTGGTTTCATCCTAACCAGGCCTGAGAAGACAAGATATGTTTGAAACAGAGATACAGAGCATATATTTATTGGAGAGAGACAGGCAGAAAGGATCCCAGATGGAATGAGACCATGGATATTGCACCAGGATTACATTCCTGACCCCCTGGGTTTGTAATTCCCCATGAGAGGCTACATCCACAGTCCAAAAATATGAAGAGGAGAAAATGATTAATTGAGAACTAAGAGAAAAATAACGTAAGGGAGGAAGGATGATGCAACGATGAGCATTGGTGTTGCTTGCTAAAGGATTACTATTGCTTACTGTTTTAAACGCTTAAGATTGGTAGACCGCAGAGCGTTTTAAAAACGCTCATAATTTCAAATTCAAATCAGCACAGAAAATCCACAAAGATATAAATGATTTGGCTTCTGGAAATGTAAAATAGTCGATCACTAAAACAATACATGAAGTTGAAGGAGGGCAGATACTGATCGGCAGGAGGTTTCGGTTGAAACGGGACGGTCCCTCAAGAGTCATGCTTTGTCTGCAGATGGGAAGGAGGTTCTTAGACCCCTATGGCTTTCATTAACACCTTTTAAGGAGGCTCTTACACAAACAGCGATAGTGAGAAATGAGAATAACATGTAGGAGGGGGCAACAGTTGACAAATACAAAAATGCACTTTTCGTGACCCCCTGTATTGTTGTCTTCCATGAAGCTCAATGTCTGAGTTGCTCTTTTTCATATATAAATGCATACTGTCAAGCTTCCAAAAGGACAAAAAGCAGCAAAAAATATCGTAAAAGTAGTTCACAATATATCATATGGCTTCAGAGAACCTGGACTTCTTTTATGATCCTTTAGGTTGCTTCTTGAAGCTTGACAGTGTGAGGAATAGTTTGAAATTTACTGATAATCTCCCCTCAAAACAACTCTCAAATGTCATTCCAGTTCATTTTCAAACGAGTGGCTTTAGATGCATCACAGCAGGTTTGGCATTTATCAGGTGAACGATTTTAGAGAAGTCCTGATCAGTGTACAACTTAAAACTATTGCATAAAATGAAGACTATATTTTATTGGTGTCCTTTTGGATCTTGGCAGCATAGATCACCATTCATTTTCTTTGTAATGCGGCAAAATATATTTTAAGGGGTTTCAGTGGTTGTGTAATGGTTCATAGACATTCTTTCTATAAAATGAAGCACATTCTGGACACAGTGGCATGTAAATGTGATTCTCCTAATATCAGTAATATGTATCTAGAAGTCATTCTTCAAATATCAATAACGAAGTGCAGGGTGGATTCTGATGTCCATGTAAATTCTGTGACACAGATGCTTTTTTGTTGACGTCACAGATAAACACATTTGCAGACAGATGCCCTCAAGCAGGGAACGTTTCATTATTATTTCTCTTTGTCAGATGAGTCTGAGAATGTTCTGGGCTCAATTCAAGTTATGTTACTTATCAGTCAACATTAAATCTGAATTGTGCTGCTTACGTTGTTTTGAACCTTTCTTGAACAGATCAGTGGCTTTTATTCTTTTAGCAACAGTTTGGATTGGCTCTGCCTCCAAAACACTTTCTAACATGCCTTTGATCCAATCCCGATCCCTAAACCCCAAAAGAGTGCAGGGTAGTATTTCATCCAGTCACTCACAACAAAGACGTGCTGAACCCCTGGCAGCTGCCAGAGCGGATTCCCAGCACAGGATCTCACGGGGTGGAAAATGGAGCCTTGGACCGGATAATTATGAATGCTGATTGGGAATATGAGAGCGGATGAGGTTTATAAGGAATAATATAGGGTAGGAGGGGTTCGAACTGTATTGTGTCTGTGAGAGACAGGAAAGGACACACCGCCCTGAGTGCACTTTATCACAAAGACGCCGTTTCCTATTGCTCTTCCTGACACACATGCATGCCCATAGATTTAAGCTATGTACATTTAAGCCACTCAGGGCATCTTAAATAAAGAACCGTTTACACACATTAAGGTCAACTACACATGTTTCTTTAAAGTCAATGATAGTAGAGGGCGGCACAGACTGACAGGCAGCCATGCATTCAAGCAGTCAATATCTAGGTCAGTCATTCATAAATATAGGAAATATTTATCCATTCATGAGAAATCTTGGTCTTTCCATTTCATCTGTCTGGTTGATAAACATTCAGCTCTGGTTCACAGGGTTTGTATGTGTGATTATGGTGTAGGTCTGTTTTGTCTATTACAGATCATAGATAAACACTGCACTCTTTCCACCCTTTCCCCCACACACACACACACACACACACTGTTATGGATTAAGAAACAATAACAGCAGAGGACTGAAGTCTGACACCTGCTGTTGTTTGTTCATGTGGTGGAAATGCTTTTCTTCCACAGAGCACATCCGAGTTTCACAAAAGCTTTTTTCAAATGTCTTTAATTATTGTTATAGTAGTCTAGTATACAATTTTATTATACATGTAGGCAACTCTTAAACTACTGATGTGAATGGAGTTAAAAGCACAGATTTCAAGCAAGCATTTCATAAGACCTTTGTTGATTTAAATAATTGATTAATATGTGTAAATATTATAGATATATATTTATATATATAGATATGATATATATATAATATATATATATTCCACGAACATATAAGCTATTGGACTGAGTAAAAATATTATAAATCATTAAAAAAATATAGAATATCTTTACTGTCTAACAAATAAGTTGCTCATACACTACTGATTTCATTTCACAAGGGGATTCTGTACATTGATTTGAAATCATTAAAATGATAAATAATTAAAAATAAATAAATTACTTGTTCAGTGACACTTTTTAAATGCGTGACTCAAATTATCACACTGATTGAACATTTTTAAAATAAAGACAAGCGCTAAAGTCTAGCCACAGATACTGCTGCACATGTGGTCCGCTTACTCTAAAGTGCTGAACTTCACACATTACAAGTACCAAATACACACTTTCTGTGAGGAACTAAGCAGTTAAGCTCAAGAAATCCACAGATATTGCTGTATGTCTCTGCCTGTTCTGACATTAAACAAACAAACAAACAAAGAAAGGTTGCCTTTAAATTCAAAATGAATAGTCAAATTTAAATATGTTCCATGTGTTTTGCATTTTGGGGGGAAATCAACTTACAACAGATGTACAGTTGTCTGTACTAATTAAGCTGGGCATGAAAAAATGAAAAAAATACTTTTAAGATTCAAAACATCATACACATTTAATATAAAAAGTATTTATTTTAAAATAAAATCACTGTTTTCTCTCTCTGTCTCTCCAGTGAGCTGTGAGCGTCACTCTTTCAGTGTCTCTGTGCCCCATCGGGTCTACGAGTGTCCTGAAGGGGCCAATGTCACTATGACATGTCTTCAGTCTGGAGCCAAGGCTCATTCGGAGGACAAGTTGTGGAACACCTGGCTCTTCACAGCTCGCTCGCAGGAGCACTGCCACAAGGGCGCACATCCTCGCGGGTCCAGTCACTCCAACCGCACACTGGGAGTGGAATACATAGGCAAAGGCAACAAGTCTTTCTCCATCTTCTTGCAGAACATTAAGCATAGGGACCAGGGCAAATACTGCTGTCTGCTTCTGGAATTTAACAAGCAAAAGGTGGAGCAGGTGGCCCGTGACTTCATCTACCTGAATGTGGTGCCATGTAAGTGAGCGAGGAGAGAGGTCAGGTGTGACGTCTATGTATCCCCTCTGTTCTTGTGTGATCTTAACGTGTCACATTTCCACAGCGATGGGACATACTCGCAACGGCAGTCTGAAGTGTTCGGAGTGGTCTCACAGTCCTTCAGATGGTATGTTTAACACCACACACATATAATACAATGGCTCTAAAAAGTAATAAAACATGTAAATCACACTTTAGAAAGTCTGTCAAAGTGGCATCTGTAATTGAATGATGCTACAGGTTTTCTGAGAACTAGCTTCCAGTTTTGTTCAATGAAATTTTCATTCAATGAGAGTTTTGGGAATAAGACATATATAATGACCCTGTTTGACGATGTAAAAAACATAATTATGACTTAAAGGGATAGTTCACCCAAAAATACAGATTCTGTCATCATTTACTCACCCAAACCTTTAAGAGCTTCTTTCTTCTGCTGAACACAAAATAAGATATTTTGAAGAACGCGAGTAACCAAAAAGTTGTTGGACCCCATTGACTTCCATAGTATGGGTGAAAAAAAAAACTATGGAAGTCAATGAGGACCAGAAAGTGTTTGGTTACCCACATTCTTCAAAATATCTTCTTTTGTGTTCAGCAGCAGAAACTCATAGAGGTTTGGAACAACTTGAGTGTGAGTAATGTTGACAAAATTTTCATTTTTGGGTGAAATATGCCTTTAATTTCAGTTTTTGCGCTTCAACATGGCACACAAAATGAAATGACTGTTTAGTAAATTTGACCCTTAAATCTATTGTTTCTTACTTTAAAAGCCAACATTTTATTAAATGTTTTGGTTGAAAGATGTGCTTGTGCTAGTTTTTCTATATACAGTAATATATGCAACTTGGCATCTAGTGCAACAGCAATCAAGCACTTTTAAGTGTGGCTTCACTACTGATTCTTTTCACTTTTCCACCAGTAACGTCTCTGTTTTTTTTCTTTTTCAGACTCGGTGGCTGAAGGTCTGGCTATCGCAGCCTGTGTCGCTTTCATTCTGTGCCTCCCGCTCATACTGATGCTGGTTTACAGACAGAGACAAACAGTAGAGCGACACAGACGTGAGTACACACATACACACACACACCCAACACGTACACTTAGCCATGCATTGCTCACACAGTTACTCTGACCTATATTGTATGTGAGAGAACGCTGCACATGTCCTGCACTGCAGAGACTGCTGATGAGAGTACAGTAGCTGCACTAATTGTTTTAACGAGACTGCATTTCCTTTCTCACCATGAACCATTTCCTGTTCCTGTTTTTATCAGGTGCACACGAGCTGGTGCGTATGGACAGGTGAGTTTCCACAGTGACCAAAATACTTAGACTAAACAAGGGATATTTGAATGAATCTCACAAAAACATACAAATTGAATTTCGACTTTAAATAATATAAATAAATATAGAACAAAGCTGTTTAAAACCAATAACTCCTGTTGTGTGACATCATTTTTATGATAATAAACTACATCTTCCTTCTAAATTCCCATTACCAAAATGCATCCAGATTATTTTTTGAATTTTCATTATTCTATATGTTGATTCTCATTGAATAAAATAAATAATTACTGTAAAAAAAGCATGACTTAGGGACAGTACACCAACTACTGTAATTTACTTTTTTTTTTACACTTATAATGAATTTGTTTCAGGAAAAATAATTAAAAGTACTTAATGTATGGAATTTCAGACATGCAAAATGTCATTAGTCCTAAAATTAGATAAATATTATATATATATATATTGGTTTTTATTTTATGCCAATATTATTTATTATTAGCACTTTTGATTTTGGGATGATATTTATCAAATTTATAATCTCACTCTCTCTCTAGTGAAGCACAGGCCCATGAGAACCCAGTGTTTTTGGGCGATTCTCCACTGCCTAAACCCCGGACTGTATCCCAAATAATGAGGCAGTCTTCTGAAACAGGACGCCACCTCCTGTCGGATCCCGGAACTCCATTCTCTCCAAACATACAAGGAGAATTTTTCTTCCCAGCACAGGGTATGACTCACACACGCACACACACACATACACGCACACACGCATGCACGCGCACGCACACACACACACACACAACTGTAATCCAACTCCAGCTAGATTGCTAAAGCTTGTCACTGCTATTCAGGCGACAAGAAACACCTGGGGAAGCTCTACACACACACAGGTACACACACAATAATGGTACATACACAATTTTAAACAAATGCTCAGACATCAGACAGATATTTTTTTCTTCCTCATGGTAGGCGCAGGATGTACCCACAGTTTCTATTAAAAATTAACACGCATGCAAATCTGCACACAATCAAACAAAACCCAGAGTCTCGTGTGTAGGCGAACGCTATGAGGTCCAGCTCAGTCTCTACACATACACAGACAAACGCCTCCTCTACTTTAACCTTTAACTCAGCGGAATCTACAGAATGTCAATTTCCCCTTTTCTCCCTCATTTCACAACACTCATTTCTGCTTCTCTGACGGCAAACTGGATTCTGAGAAACCGAGAACGTGTGAGTGCATGCGTGCCTACTTTCATGTGTGTTTCTTCATTATACATGACCTATTGGCACATACACAGACAGATCTGTATTCCCACACAGACACGTTAATGTCAATGTTAAACAAGCTTGCAAACCATTTTACCTACTTAATGTGACTTATACTGAAGCAAAACAAGATTATCACTGATAAAATATAGGGTGGGACTTAACCTTTAGTAACTGATTGGATCATAAAAAATGGGCAGTCAGCTGAAAAGGAAAGTTGTAACCAACCAAGTTATTGTATTTTTTTAATATAAAAAAGTAAAGTTTTCATAATGAAAAAAATTATACGATTTGAAAAGATGTAAGATTTGTTTTGAATTGCGACAATATGATAATAAAGTACATTTTTCATCGAAATGCATCCAAGATTATGTACAATATTTATTTACCAATTTTCATAATTCTAAATGTTATTTATGATTAAGATTATGATTTTGATAATGAGAATTTGGGGTGAAATATTCTTAATAAGCCCATAAATATGTATTAGGAGAGTAAATGGGGACCTTAAAATATCATAGCAAAGAGAGTTTTCCTTGCTATTTTAAGATAAATTGCATAATAAACGCAACTTTCCTGCAGCTCAAACAATGTCGAAATCATGCATTCAGTTCCGAAAGGATGAAAAAACTTGATTTAATGTATACCTTGAATGCAATGTAAGTTGCATCGCCACATGCATAAATGGAAAATACTTATGGACGATCTAAAACTACTATGTAAACACACACCAGTACACTACTATTCATAATGCAAAGCTCCCACACCATCCCATTCAGACCATTCACTGACACTGCAAAAACATTTAAAACGGCACATTTACATATGGTCCGCCCACACAGCCTGGCAACAGCACATATTCCATATGTAAAGAGTACACAATCAAATCAGAGGGCATTTACTTCACTTCTAAGTCTTAAAGGTGCAGCAGCAAAAACAGACTTGTTAATGTAAGAAAAATGGTAACTAAGCAAAATTATGGCTTATTTAACATTATAAACTAATAATTTTACTATTATTTTTCCAGAACCCATCCCTGAGTCTCCCAACTTAATGGACTAAAACGTGTCCCGCTCACCCCAGGAACATCGAGTGTTCTTCCATCTCCTCCACATCATCATGCCTCTGTTCTTCCTGTCTTCTGCAAAGATGATGAGGAGAAACCCACCCCAAAAAATGAGAACTGAACTCTCTGCTATTACGGTGGGACCCCTTATCTGGTGACGTCTGTGTCTTTCTGCTGACTGTCCTTAAATGGGTTTCCCAAGAAGGAAAATCGCACTATTTCACAAATTAGGGCACTAGGAGAGCACGATTTCACGAAGAGGATCCAAAGATTTTCTTTTGTGGCATTTGAGTTGAAAAATTGATTTCAGCTAAGCTGTTTGCACACGTTTCTGTTCATCACGTGCTTCGTGTGTCAGTCACACTGTGGTTGCACTTAAAAGACCGTTTTACTCTCTCTCTTTCTTCTGCAATCTGTCTATCCCCATCCTCACCTCCTTTCTCAATGAAACAATCAGTTCATCCGCTCTCTTCTAGAGGTCAGGATGTATTAATACCTCATTCTTCACTGCTGTTTTACCCATCTCAATAGGTATTTCCTCCATACTCAGTATGTCAGTGCCAAAGTACTCAGTTATCACTTTATCACTGAAATGGTGCCAGTGCTGGTCCCAGATGAGGTGCTTGGCTGGAAAATTTGCAGATCTCAGAACCACTTGAGAGCCGAATGAAGACGCAAATGACTGTATTTGTTTTCAAATGTGAAATAATCAATAATACAGTGTCTTTATGAAACGGGCCCAGATTGAGACCAGCACCGGCACGTTTCGGTGGAAAAGGGATGTTCTCAGTACACTCACCGTCAGACCTGCTGAGAAACAATGGGCGATTTAAAACCCTCTTGCGGTGAGTGTGGTGCTTTTATGATGTATGTAGCTTTATGATGCATTCTGTCAGAATGAGTGAATGTTACATCGGTGACAATCAAACACAATGCCACTCTCTTGCGTCTCCAATGTCACTTGTGGCTTTAAGGGGCCTGAGGGCTATCTATTTTGTATTGATTTTTTATCTTATATGTGTGTGTGTGTGTGTGTGTGTGTGTTTGTGTGTGTGTGTGTGTGTGTGTGGGGTTGTTGTGTGTGTGTGGGTGTGTGTGTGTGTGTGTGTGTGAGAGTGTTTACATTATTTTCCATAAAAAAAATAAAAAAAAAGAAGCAAAGAGCTGGTAAACGTTTTCAGGAAGCTTAAGAATTTAAATCCACTGCCATAAAGAATGCCAAACCTTTGCTTTGTGTATGAATGGATGGTTTGTAGGTGAATGATTGCAAATATCGTAAATGAATATGCCATTGAACCAGTTTGTACATTTGAAGTTGCACATGTGCCTGTACAAAGTGAATACCGTATATGTAGCTCCAGTGGCAATGCTGTGACACAACTGCCGATACAATAAAAAACAATTGCTTATATCTTGTTTTATAAAAATACAAACAAATAAAAAGTTATGGTGAGAGCTGAGAGTCCTTGTGCCGTGTTTATGCAACAAATAATCTCTTCAATCACACGGAAGCGTTTGAGACAGCAGACAGTCAACCGATGGGTGACGGGGCCTCTAAACCTTTATCAGGAACTTACCCAACTTCTGCTAAAAAATAAACACTTTAACTAGGATGAAGCTGTTGTTCAAGTTAGGGTATCATCTCGGTTTAAGTGGAGTTATTTGAAAGTCAACCTATCCCTAAAATGTAGTTTCAATCTGTAGCTTTTTGAGCACTCAGCATCTATTAGATGGTTTTAGAAAGTGGATGCAGATACTAGAGGCCCAAAAGTCACACTTGATGAAAACCAGACCGTAGTGAGGTTCACAACAGGAATCAACGAGCTCTTTAGAATGCAACTTCCTGTTTCAGAAATAAGGCAGGTTGTGGTTTCCTGTTTTTGCCGTTTAGTTGTTCAGACAGGCTTTTTAAAGAGTAAATGTAGTATCTTATATTTAGAGGCAAAAAAGAAAAGATCAAGGAAAAACTTGTGATGTATTAATGTACGGGTGGGATTTTATTGAATCCACTGGGATCTGACTGGATCTTGAAATGTAGGCTAATATATTACTTTTCTTCACCCATGTGGCCTTGGTGAATAAATTAGAGGTGGAGATTATTTTGATGATAGATTACAAAGAAAAAACAGACTGCCAACACACAAACACTTACTGATAAAGGCGCCATTCCATCATCTTCCACAGTCACAGTGAGTGTGTACTGCTGCTGTTTTTCTCTGTCAGGAGGTGACGGACGGGTCACTATCTCTCCCGTCATACGGTCCATTCTGAAGGTCAGGTCTTGGTTCCCACCGGTGATGTAGTACGACAGCATGGCATTTGGTCCGATGTCACGATCTGTTGCTATGACACGCAGGACCGACGTACCACCACCCACATTCTAAAACACACATAGATATACCCAGTGTTATTTCAGTCATGTTTCATATATGTGACCCTGGACCACAAAACCAGTTATAAGGGTCAAATTTTTCGAAATTGAGATTTATACATAATCTGAAATCTGAATAAATAAGCTTTCCATTGATGTATGGTTTGTTAGGATCTGGAATCTGAGGGTGGAAAGAAATCAAAATATTGAGAAAATCGCCTTTAAAATTGTCCAAATGAAGTTCTTAGCAATGCATATTACTAATCAAAAATTAAGTTTTTTTTATATATTTACGGTAGGAAATTTACAAAATGTTTTCATGGAACATGATCTTTACTTATATCCTAATGATTTTTTTTGCATAAAAGAAAAATCTATTTTTTTTTTTAGTTTTTTTTTTTTTTGGACCCATACAATGTTTTTTTGGCTATTGCTACAAATTATACCCCAGCGACTTAAGACTGGTTTGTGCTCCAGGGTCACATATTAAGTTCCTCCTTGGTTTTTAAAATATTTTTTTGTCCTTTACTAGCATAAGACAGTGTAGAAGTGACAGGAAAGAAGTGGGTCGAAAGATGGAAAAGGACCTCGAGCCGGATTTTCACTCGAGACGCCCATAGCGCACCGTCGCTATATGACGGCACGCTACCAATGGGCTATCGTCGCCCCGATTCATCCTTCTTGGCTATTACTACTAGTTAAATTATTAATATATAAAAATATAATAAAATGTATTGTAATATATAATACAATTACAGCAAATTATATAAATCTAATACTAAGTCATATAAAAGTGAAAATAGTCTTTAAAATATTTTAAAAACATTTGTTATTAATTATTATAACCATCATACCTATCTTGAAATTGTAATAATAATAACAATTAAATTAGAAATATATATAGCTATATACCTACACACATTTTAATTAAATAATAATAATTATAATAATGATTAGATTTTTGTCTACTTTTGCCAATAAACTAACCAGGTTTTATTCTGATTATATTTTTTTCTTTCATTTTTTGTTTCTTCCCCAGGCAATCTACCTCATGAACAGTTAAATGATCTCCCCACTGTGCAATAAAAATATGTGCAATAACCTTATATTTATTTGTTACCACCCAACACTCTACTACAGCCCTACATTCTATTCTATTCTATTCTATATAGGTTCTCGATCAGGATTTTTGAGGCCGTTCACCGATCGCCGATCACAGAAAGCAGTATCTGCCGATACCGATCACCGACACCGATTTTTTTAAAGCCTTCTTTTTATCATTTATAACTATTTATAATGATACTCCAATCAGGATTTTTAGATATTTATTCAGGGCCTGAATTTCATTTTTGAAAATGGAGGAAATTCCCCTCTTAGGTGACTCTTGTGAGAGGGGAAGCAGCTTTCACACAGGAGTCCGCTACTGATTCGTGGCTGTTTACCACAAACACAACATTTATCCATTATTTTTATTTCAAATCAAAACATTGTCACTGAAAATGTTTTTTTCAGCATTGCAATTCTTTTTTTTTTTTTATACAGTACAGTAATACAATCTTTCACATACATGTTTAAACACAATAAATATAAGCAACTCATTATTCAATGCTTTTTACTTTTGCATCTACTTCTAGATTTATATATTAAGTTGCTCAAGCAATTGGCAAAACATTGAAACTACTTTTCTTACGTTATCACAAACTTACCATTGACAGAAATAGTCAGCTCTACTGCCTTTCCTTTTGCATTTAAATATTTATTACATGCAATCCTGCTGTTCATAAAGAACTTTTTTCTTTTTTTTCCCTACCTCCACGAGTGCCATCTATTATTGCCTTGTTTATCTAAAGTTCTCTTTCCCTTTAAACCTAGCCAAAAACCATATGTGTTGACTGTGAAACACAGTAGACTTTAATAATATGCATTTATGGTGTAATTACTACATTTTCGTGTCAATCCATGTTCATATTTACTGCAAACAATGCGCTGTTACTTTAATTCAGCGCTTGCAGCGCAGCAATAGACTCGGTGTGGAAACGATCTCTGCACTGTTGCAGACGCACCGCTCCTGAACGCACTGCCGGACCGCAACCGTGTGCAGTGAACGCTTTAATCCGTAACATGAGCGCGGGAAAAATACGCAGTACACACCACATACGCACTGCAAACGGAGTAATGTGAACATGGCGTTATGTGTGTGCGCTGCGAGTGCGAGTGTGCATGAGTGCTCGTTCTCCAGAGAGCGCGCGAGCGCTGAATGGTTAAAAACTGGCAAGAATGAAAAAGAAATGCAATTTATCAACTTTAGTGACGATGTGACACTGCCTCTACTGTGCAAGTGAAATTACTGTGTCAACTGTGCAGCTCGCTTAGACAGACGTGATGTGTGGTGATGTGAAGCCATTTGAGTATTTTGAGAGAGAAAGAGTGAGTGCGCGCGGTGAATCACTCACGCTGTTTGTGAAATTATGTCTCACACAAGGTTTTCAAATTACTTTATAAGTTATTTAATGAAATAATATTACCTCACGTTGCCAAACCTCTTACGCAGCATCATCAGCTTGAGATCGTTTTTTTGAGATCGCCCATTTAGAGACCGCCGATCAATCATCCCAACGTGATTATCGGCCGATAGTGATCGGTAGCCGATCAATCGGAGCACCCCTAATTCTATAGCACACCTGTACATGCAATTTATTTTATTTTTCAAAAAATGTTTTGTTTATTTATCCATATGGTACATATATGTATTTTATTCACATCTTATTTTTTATTATCTGTGTATTGTTGTTGTTGTCTCTGTGTACTGGAAACGTGTGACACTAAAACAAATTCCTTGTATGTGCAAACATACTTGGCACTAAAGCTCTTTCTGACTTCTGACTTTTGATGTATTGCATGCAAATATTTGAATTTCAATCTGCATAATAATGCTTTGAGGTGCTGTGGTTCTGACCTCACTGACGCTGACGTTGTACCCACGAGGGCTCTGCAGCACGGGAGGGTTATCGTTCACATCCAGAATATTCACCGTGAGCGACACATCTGTGAACCTCGGGGGGGAACCGTTATCTATCGCCCGCACCTGATCCAAACACATTAACAAACACAGGAATCCATATGGACATCATTAAACCAACAGACATATACCTCAGAACTAATTATGCAAAGCGTACTATATTTACCTTTACAAGGAAACACACTGTGACCATGTCTGGCTCTATCTGGAGTGATTAGGCAATCGAAAGACATTTTCTTATTCAAAGTGAGATGCCTACATGTCTACTTCCTAGACAGACTTTAGATTTAATAAATTTTTAAAATACTTTTATAAAATAACTTACACTACCGTTCAAGTTTGGGGTGTTAGAAGTATTTTGTTGTTTTTCCTCTTATGCTCACCAAGTCTCCATTTATTTGATCAAAAAAATAGTAAAAACAGTAATATTGTTAAAAATGATTACAATTTAAATATCCGTTTTCTATTTGAATATATTGTAAAATGTAATTTATTCCTGTGATGCAAAGCTGAATTTTCAGCATCATTACTCCAGTCTTCAATGTCACATGATGCTTCAGAAATCAGTTTAAAATCCTGATTTGCTGCTCAAGAAAGATTTCTTATTATTATGAATGTTGAAATCAGCTTTTCTGCTTAACCATAATACCATAACACATTTTTTCAGGATGCTTTGATGAATATAAATATGCATTTATTTGAAATAAAAATATTTCGTAACATTATAAATGTCTTTACTGCCACCTTTGATCAATTTAATGCAACCATACTAAATAAAAGTATTAATTTCTTGGAAAATACTACTGACACATTTGAACAGCAATGTATATGTCTAATATAACATGGCTTTTACAAACTAGGGAGCATGCGTACAAAATAAAATGTTGTCTAGGAAGTCCCTAAAGTTTGTTACAGAGCCATAGTGTCTGTAGTGTTTCTCTCTCACTTTAAGCAGGTAACGGTCCACGGCTTCACGGTCCAGACGCGCATTCAAGTAAACTTCTCCATATGTATTATTGGCTGTGTTGATCTTAAACACATCCTGCATGTTCCCCGCGATTAAGGTGAAATTCACCTGAAGGAGACAAGAGTGTGATGGAGGCGTGGTTACAAATGATTGATAACTCACTTGACATTGTTTTGAATATTTCTCTCCCTCACCAGTCCATTTCTTCCAGCGTCTTTGTCCCGCGCCAACACGACCGCAACTCTCTGACCAATTGGTGTGTCTTCTGGAATATCCACCGACAAATCCGAAGTGATGTCAAACTCTGGGCTGTTGTCATTCTCATCGAGAATGGTGATTGACACCTGTCAAAAGAATAGAGTCATGTAAAATCTGGTACAATATTAACATCCGTTAATTAAAAGCATTAAAAGGATCTGATGAATAAGAATCACTGACCTTCTACAAATGTGCATCAGGAAGGAAATTAGAAAAAACAATAAAAGAGGTTAAATTACATATTTATACAGTACATCAAAATCATATTATTATATACATTTCACATCACTATCACGACATGAAGTTTTAAAGGAAAATGAAGTAAATGACATTTGCTGCACCTCAGGCATCCAAAATGTAGATATTTTGTGTATTCAGTGGAACAGATTTGGAGCAATTTAGCATTACATCACTTGCTCAACAATGGTTCCTCTGCAGTGAATGGGTGCCGTCACAATGAGAGTCCAAACAGCTGATAAAAACATCACAGTAATCCACAAAACTCCAGTCCATCAATTAAAGTTGTTTAAACTTTAAACCGTTGCTTCTGTCTAAAGTATTAAGAGCCGTAAGAGTCCATAATAATGCTTCATCCAGTGAAAAAAGTCCATCCCCTGTTGTCCTCTCACATCAAAATCCACCAACATATTTGTTTAAAACTGTTTTCTCTTGTAAACAGTACTTGATCTGTGTACATTTCTCCCCTGATTCAGACGAGATGACTTTTTTTTGACTGGAGAAGGCAATGTTGTGGATATAGGACTTGTATTTTGCCTGAAAGGAATAGTTTGAAAACCTTTTAATGATGGATTTGGTTATTACAAACAGGTATTCACAAGATGTTAATTGAGTACTGGAGTTACTTGTGGATCATTGTTTTGTTTTTATCAGCTGTTTGGACTCTCAGTCTGACAGCACCCATTCACTGCAGAGGATCCACTGGTGAACAAGTGATGAATGCTACATTTCTCCAAATCTATTTTGGTGAAGAAACAAATTAATCTATATCTTGAATGGCCTAAGGGTGATAACATTTTCAGCAAATTTGCATTTTTGGATGAACTATTCCTTTAAAATGTACTTTAATATACATGATCATATTGTAAACAACTTAGAAGAAGAAACACCTGTGTGTGCTTCTCTACAGTAAGGCTTTAGTGAGTTTGGCCTACAGACTGAACAGATCATAGAGTAAACTCATTACCACAGTGGAGTCTCTCTTGGGTCCTCCATCATCGGCCACAACAGTGAGAGTGTATGAATCGCCCAGCTCTCTGTCCAACAGTCCCGTCACAGTAATACGACCCTGTAGAGCACACAAAATACTTTATTATTTTACAAAATCCATGTAGAGAAATGAACAAAATCTTTGCTATTTGCTATTATATCATTTTCACCAATGTAAGACAATCCAGTTGTTTTGGCCACTTGGTTTATTCACACCAAGCAGGATTTTTCGCCGTGTCAAGCTGTTAAAAGAAACCCATTCTAAACCCGTGCTGTGCCATTTTCCCTACTATATAGCTTCATTTTTTGTTTACCTTGCAAGAAAACTCACTGGGCATTAATTTGAACTTTTAGGTTCATGTGTCCTTTCCTTATATTTTAGGGCAGACCTAGAATCTACAAAGTCCCCCCCCCACATATTCTACACTGATTTTTGTGAAGAAAAAAAAACTGGAAGGATTTAAGCACAGTAGGTGTGTTAAACAGACGTGAGAGTACTAGTCAAATATTGACCTGCTGACTAGTCGATTAGTAAAAATAAGTCATCGTCTGTGCCCTATCACATACAGTATTTTCTTTTTGGGTTGCGTTTTCACTTCCTTGCATCACTTCACTGCATCACTCTCGGTGTGAACATGCATTTAGAAAGACATCAAAAATTCACATCTTAAATTTCGGAGGGGCTAGCAATAGCAAGCTAGATTTGAAAGCATAAGATCCCACCCTCTCTGCAAATCACTCTCCAAAGCCATGCCTCCCCCAAAACACCTAAACGCGGTGCACAGACAGAGCAGAGGCTAACTAGCGACACGATGAGAGACAATGTTGGTGGAGGGTTGAACGTAACGCTGTCCTACGCCTTCCACAGATGATATAAATACATTAAGACTGCTTAACTTAGTGATTGCTATCGGGATGTGAAGAGACTTTCAACTAGCATAACAAAAAAATTTTATGAACCAAATCACCTACCCTGCTTTTAAAACCACCACACTCATTTCTGATTCTCTTAAAATATAACTTGTCTATTACGTTATATATTGAGTTTTCTCACCGTGACACTGTCAATCTTAAAGAGTGCCAGAGCAGCAGGTGAGGTGTCGGGGTCGAAGCGATATGTCAGCTGGTTCAGGTTATCAGCCGACTGCGCCTTCACCTGAACCACCTCTGTTCCTGTGGCAATGTTCTCTCTCAGAGATGCTTCGTAACCGGCTGATAGAAAGGCCACGGCTTCATCCAGTTCATTGAGTAAAGTTACATAGACGGTGCAGTAGCCGCGGTGGAATGGTGGAGACTGATCTGTGGCTGAGATGTTCATTAAATAGCTGGTCTTGGTCTCGTAGTCCAAGTAATCCACAGTGGTTACCAGACCCGTACTCATATCGACCTCAAACTTGCGGTCAGAACCAGAGACCAGAGCATACGCTACAGCGCCCCCATCACCTAAAATATGAGAGAAAGGGAGGAAAAAAGCAAAAAGGCTGGCATTAGTAAGATTTTAATTTGTGAAGGAAATTATTTTTTTATACAGACTAAATCCAGGAGCACATTCTGTACTGACAGACTAAATCCAGAAGAGCTGTGGCAACGTCTCCAAGACGCTTCAAGAAACCTACCTGCAAAGCTAAAGTACTGTTAGAAGTTTTAGGCACTAAAATAATGTCATGAATAGATTTTCTTCATCAATTAACTTCTATTAACTCAATTAAATCAACATTTGGTGTGACCATCCTTTGCATTTAAAGCAGCTTTTGCCATCGGTGCACTTGAGCATAGTTTCTCAGGGAGCTTTGCAGGTAGGTTTCTTGAAGCATCCGTTCTTCTGGATTGAGTCTGTCTCAGTTTGTTCTGTTTCTTCATGTCATTCCAGACACACTGGAAGATGATGAGATCAGATCTCTGTTTGGGGCACTGGCTGCTGTCAGACTCCTTGTGCAAATAAAAATCTCACTAGATTATTACAGTTAATGGCAAAATGAATGTTTGGAAATGTAAACTGATATTTCCTACGGACACACTACAGCAAAAGATAGAAATAACTGACTTGAAACCATTTTTTAGCTGGTAAAAATACTAGTGTTCTGATAATTTTGGTCACCACTGTATTACTGTTACATTTAACTGCATTGTGCTGTTTGAAATGAACATTAAAATGTTAATTATTCATTTATATTTTTAATTACTACGTTGATAATTGATTGCTTGATTTTACTTTCAAGTGGCACTCTTAGTCCTCCAATGTCGTGAGCTAACTATTTCAATGACGATTGTCATTTACAGTGTTGGGGGTAACGCATTACAAATAACACAAGTTACGTAATCAAGTTACTTTTTTCCAAATAGTAAAGTAATGCATTACTTTTTAATTTACAAGAGAATATCGGAGTTGCTTTTTCAAATAAGTAACTCAAGTTACTTTGTTTTTCTATTTATTTACTGACAGCTCTCCTGTCCCCATGCTTATAGAAATCAGAAGATGTTACTGTAGTTTTAAAATAAATATGAATATGCATTAATTCATCTCACTCACAAAAAAAAACACAGATTCAGTATTTCTAACGTAACGCATTATAAATAATGCAATTAGTTACTTTTTTTAGGAGTAACGCAATATTGTAATGCATTACTTTTAAAAGTAACTTTCCCCAACACTATATATATACAATATCTACAGGACTAAACTTTAGCATACTGCACTCTAAACCTCAGGCCTGCGAAGACACAGATGGTTGGACGTCTGTCCAGTTTATGACATGCTGGACATCCTCTATGAAGAAGTGAAACAGGGAAGCAGTTACAGACACAAGCAGAAGTGCAACAGAAATGTTGTGATATCATTTGGCATTAAGAACCAATGGAAAAATACTTGAAATAGCTTGAGCTATGTTAGGTGCATGACACACACCCACTTAAAAAAGGTCAAAATAAATGAGAAGTGTTATGAATACACAATAACAGCACTTACAGATGTTCCTATAAGACAAATGTACCTCCTCCGTGAACTAGTCTGGTCCACAGACACATTCAAAGGTCAAGAAGAGAGTGTGTTTGCACTGGCTTGTGGGTTGATTGTGTTGTGTACCTGTGTCGGGGTCTGTAGCTCGGACCACTACTACAGATGTACCGATACCAGCGGTCTCTCTGAGCCCCAGACGATTGTACTGCGACTGAGTGAAGACTGGAGACTCGTCATTCACGTCCTCCACATACACAATCACCTACAGACAAACTCACAATCACAGTCTGATTCACAACAGACACATACTGCTACGCACACATTATATTCAGTACTTGTCTTTAATGATGTTTCAATAAAATAAAAAAAAACACGTTTATAGCTAGATTTAATACATGTGAAAGGCAGGTATTTTTTTTTTTTTTTTTTTTTTTTTTTTTTTTTTTTTTTTTTTTTTTTATATGTAAAGCAAGCATTGTTTTAGCAACCTTGCATTCAAATTTGAATCTATTCTGATATGCAACGCACATTGCTCCTTTAGTCAGTTCCTGATGGATTCAATCATGTCTTTTTTTATCACTGAACATCCCTGGGTTGCAAACAGTAATTTACATGAACTTTAATATAAACCTGTCGAATAAGGGATTTTCTAGGGTATGCTATATTATTTTTCACACACAAACACACCCTGACAGAGCTGCGCATGCTGCCCTGGTCACTGTTGTAGGCCTCCACCTCCAGCACATGAGAGCTGCGTGTCTCTCGGTCCAGAGCCACAGTTCCTCTGCTGATGAGTCCAGACAGACTGTCCACAGTAAACTGACCATGATTGCCTACAGATATTCAAATAACACAAACACACACACACACACACACCATACTCTGAAACAGTACATCACATAAAGGCTGAGGTTTAAAACAGTGATAATTTATGATTCTTACAGAATTAGTCTCTATTTGTATAAACATGTCACATAGAGTCATATATTTTTTAAAAGGAAAGAAAATTGTTAATATTGTCTGTATTGTGGCAATATTTTTAGGACAATTAATCCCATTTTTATGGATGCCAGTTTCTGCCGAATACAGAATAAAAGGTTAAAAAGGCTTTTAATCTCATAATTCAACCTTTTTTTTCTCACATTTCTGAGAAAAAAGTCTGAATTGTGAGATATAAACAAAGAACAGCGAGATATGACCTCACAACTATAAAAAAACAAATGTCAAAATTATGAATTTTTTCTTCATAATTCTGTGTACATATTGCAAATCTGTTTTTTTTTCTAAATTCCAAGTTGAGACATTGCACATTTCGCAACTGTTTTTTTTTTTTTTTCTGTCAATTAGTAATTGCGCCTTTTTATCTCACAGTTCAGTTTTCTTTTCACAATTTCAAATTTGCATCTCAAAATTCATATTTTTTCAGAATTTTGAGTTTATATCTCAAAATTTGGATTTTCTTCTGGGAATTATGAGTTTATATCTCCCAGTTCTGAATTATATTTTGCAATTCTGAGAAAAACAGTCAGATTTGTCATACATAAACACAGAATTGCAATTTATTTATTTATTTTAATCTGTGGTTTCCACACATTTTCCCCCAGTGCTTACAGTATGCCACAGATGACTGAAAATGCTCAAAATATGACTGAAAATACTCAAAATATATACTTTTTTTGTAAATTATATAATGCAACAATGTTGGTTAGTTAGTGTAGTGGATTGTTGGAGTGCATCTGATCAAGGCATTGAGGTGTGAATCAGGGAAACAGGAAGAATAAATAGGCCTAGTTACCAGACAGAATCCTGTACAGAACTCTTCCATTCTCCCCCTGATCTGCATCTGTGGCCTGAACCTGCAGACGGACATAAACACACGTAACCACAACACGTACTAAATAATGAGAGTGAAAGTAATGCTTAACTCACTGCACACCCACACAAGCCTAAACATTAATATAACCACAACACATCTGATACTTTAATAACACACAGTCAAACTCGTAATCACACAGTTACAATTGGACTCTTATTTTCACTTCCACAAGTGAAATGTGTAATTTCCTCATAACTAGCAACACAAAATAAAATGCAGTATGTTTTTTGGCTCAACCAATAACGTGAGTTTGGGGCGGGGCTTTCTGATGACCAGTGGAAGACCGATTAAACCTAAAACCTCCTTAACGGCAGTAAAACATACAGTCTGAAATGGCTAGATTTCAAATACCCTAATGAATAGTTATATACTGTATATTATTAACAGTAATTGGAATAAATAATTCCAGTGCGGAATTTAGAATGTTTAATCACAGGTTCCAATATGGCTTGTCCAATCAGAATTCAGAGTCAGGGCTAACTGTTTTATTTATGCAATTGTGTTTGGTGCCACTAGTGGCACAGAAATGAAACACTTCACCTTTAAATGGTCATCATGGCATGACTATCAACACACATGGGCTTGAAAACACATATGTGACCCTGGACCACAAAACCAGTCATAAGGGTCAATTTTTCAAAATTGAGATTTATACATCATCTGAAAGCTGAATAAATAAGCTTTCCATTGATGTATGGTATGATGTATGTTGTTATGATAGGACAATATTTGGCCGAGATACAACTATTTGAAAATCTGTAATCTGAGGGTGCAAAAAAAAATCTAAATATTGAGAAAATAGCCTTTAAAGTAGTTAGCAATGTATATTACTAATCAAAAATTAAGTTTTAATATATTTACAGTAGGAAATTTACACAATATCTTCATAGAACATGATCCTTACTTAATATCCTAATGATTTTTGGCATAAAAGAAAAATCAATAATTTTGACCCATACAATGCATTTTTGGCTATTGCTACAAATATACCCCAGCGACTAAGACTGGTTTTGTGGTTCAGGGTCACATATACAACTTCAATGATCTCATGAATCCCAGAAACAATGATCAGAAGTTGTTCCTGAATATATTTACACACGTAGAGCAGTAAAGACCATTTAGCACACACTAAAGACATCTGCATATTAGTCAAATCCTAATGACAGTGAGGAGGACGGCCCCTCCTTCAGACTCATTAGCTTTATAAAAAGATGTGGAGAGGAGAAGAAAGGAGTAGAGGATGAGGAGGAGGAGGGTAAGAGAAAGAAAGCAGGGGTCTAGGGGGGTCTCTTGGAGAGAGATGAATAGAACAGGCATACCGGACCATACCAACACATGGGGGGTTAAAACTTGAGACTGAAAGTTTGGCTCAGAATGGATGTTTAGTTCAAGAAACACATTGCCATGGTCTGCTGATCGCAAAACACAAAAAGATTGATTTTGAGTCTCTCTGAACGGATATCAGTTGCACTTATCCTCATCCCCATCTTCCAGGCGTCTCATTTCCAACACTCTTTGTGACAACGTGATTTGAATCAAGGGGAACTTCAGAAGAGTCAACCACATCTAAAGCTAAAGGTAAAGTTGAACCACAAATTATAATCTCAAAAATAATTGTTATTCGATGAAGCCCTGTTTTTGATGCTGGTGGTCCCAAAGGCATTTTATTTTGCCATGATATCAGTCATGCATTACATGGGACAAGATGTTATGTTCCCATTACTGTATTTTACTAATTCATGGATATGCAGTGTCTAAAATCACAAGATATTTATTTATTTATTGCCAAACACCCTAGCTATTTGGAATTTTTCTTGGTGAGCTCATCAACAATAATAACAAACATTAAAATACATACAATATATAAATACACATACACAACTATCTATGTCCTATCAATTATAAGGAGTGAAATACAGATGCATAGACACCAGAGGAATTAAGAGCATGAACAATCCTACAATAAGCGCTGTTCAAAAAACGTGTAGACTTAGTTTTAATTGCTCTAAGGTGTCTGCCTGAAGGAAGAGGTGTAAAGCGGTGTCTGGCTGGATGTAAGGGATCTTTCAGGATTGTTAAACCTTTTTTCTGCAAAAGTGAAACATAGATCTCATCAATAGTGGGAAGATCACAACCAATCATTTTCGAAGCAACCCGAGTTATGTTACTAATCTTACTTTGCTGTGGAGCTACCAAACCATACTATAAGTGAGAAAGTCAGCACGCTTTCAATGACAGCTATATAAATATTTAACATACCAACTTTAGATACACCAAACTTTTTAAGCTGTCTTAAGAAAAAAAGCCTTTGATGAGATTTTTTAATAATGCCTCTTAGGTTGTCGTCCCATTTAACGTTGCAGAGATAGTAGTCCCGAGAAACTTAAAACATTGAACATTTTCAATGTCCTGACCATTAATAGTCAATGGCAAAACAGCATTTGTCTTCCGTCTGAAATCAAACACCATTTCCTTTGTTTTTAGAACATTCACCTTCAGATTAACAGTACAACTCCATTCGAACAGTGTAGAAACCTCCTCTATAGTCCCACCCCCCCCCCCCCCCCGATTCGTTATTATTTGTTATTAAACCAATCAATGTAGTATCATCTGCAAACTTAAAAATTTGCACTGATTTACAATGTGAAACACAATCATTAGTGTATACAGAGTACAATAATGATGACAGTACACATCCTTGCGGGGCCCCCACACTGATTGTCTTGAGACTTAATTTTAACTACTTGTGTTCTGTTCTGCAAAAAAACATAATTCAAAAAGCAAGGGAGTGTTGAATCCCCAATTGCTTTAACTTATCAAAAAGTTTAACTGGAATAATTGTATTAAATGCCGATTTATAGTCCACAAAAAGGACTCTGACATAAGTATTAGGGGCTTCAAAGTGTTGCAAAATTGAATGGATACACAGAGCCACAGCATCATCAACCGACCTGTTAGTCTTATAGGCGAATTGATGAGAATCCAGACAGATTTTAGAAATTAGATACCTAAGCACCAATCGCTCAAAGATTTTCATAGCAACTGAAGTTAGTTACTGGTCTGTAATCATCTAAGCAACTAATATTCAACTTTTTTGGCATTGGAATTATAACAGCTGCTTTAAAACATGCTGGGACTCTGCATACTCTTAATGACCAGTTGAATATATCGGTGAATACTGGGGCAAGGATGAACGCACACCACTTCAATGTTGCAGATGATATGGACTCAGGGCCTGCAGCCTTTCTGCTGTTCTGCTTCCGCAGCAGATTCCTGACTTCATATTCCTCTATTTTAAAAGGAGGGCTTATAATACAGGACCAGGAGGGCAGCGTCGGCTGACCAACCTGTCCCTCCATTGTATTTTCAAAGCGACTGTAGAACGCATTAAGTTAATCAGGCAATGTAATATCATCAGAGATGACTTCTATCTGATGACTATCTTATAGCCGGTGATCTGCTCTAGACTTTTCCATACACCACGTGTCATTGATCTTTAACTTGTTTTCTAATGTACACTTATAATTTCCTTTTGCCTTTTTAACAGCTTTTTCAAAGTTGCCTTTGATAATTCTATAAAGCTCTTTATCCCCACTCTTAAATGCATTTTGCTTCTCCCTCCATAATTTTTTAATTTCCTTATTAAACCATGGCTTATTATTATTATATATGGTAACAGCCTTAGAAGGTACACACACCGTCTCACAAAAACTTATATATAAGGTAACCACCTCAGTGTACTCATCTAAATCAAAACACGACTCTTTAAAAACAGACCAATCGGTAGCCTCTAAACAGTCCATTAGCATGTCTCTTTCCTCCACAGACCATTCCTTGACCACTCTCTTAATTGGTATAATACGTTTAGATTTACATGGATAAAAAGGAATGAGAAAAATCAAATTATGGTCTGCCACAGAGATTACTATATGGCGGAATGGTGAGTAAAATTGAGGAGATTTTGGATAGAACTGTACACATTGTGTACACTATTGTTCAAAAGTTGAAAGAGATTAATACTTTTTTTCAGCAAGGATGCAATAAATGTATCAAAAGTGAAAGTATGTAATTTTACTATTTCAAATTCAAAATTCTATTTCAAATATGATTCTATTTCACATTTATAAATGCTGTTCTTTTGAATTTTTTTCCACAAAAAAATTTATGTATCACGGTTTCAACAAAAATATGAATCATCACAACTATTTTCAACTAATAATTAGTTTCTTAAGTAGCAAATCAGCATATTAGAATGATCTCTGAAGGATCACGTGACACTGAAGACTGGAGTAATGATGCTGAAAATTCAGCTTTAAAATATATCAAATATAAAACAGTTTTTTTAACTAAATTTGAGACAAAAACTATTTCTAACGTGACAGTTCGCATTGGAATATATTTACAAAAAGACACTTTAAATTAGAAAAACAAATTTAAGCTGCCTGCTTGAGCAAAGCCTAACTGTGATGATGTGTGCATAAATAAATTTCAGCAGATCCATACAGCGGTAACTAATGAAGTGTTTCACTAACAATAGTTCTCATCTGAGTGGCCTTTTCAGCCTGTTTGTGGCATTTAAGATGAGGAATAATTTCATGTCTCAATGTGTTTTCACCAAAGCGATAAGTCACACTCTGTGTACTCAGAATTTAACATGCTGACATTTAGGAGCAGAGAGGCAGAGTAATTGGTGATTTGGGTGCTAGACTGTGCATGTGTGTGTTTCAGATGCAATTTAGCTTGCAAAAAAAAAAAAAAATAAAATAAAATCAACCAGCCACATTTCTCATCTGACTGCTCACTTAGTGGGGCACCAACATTTTTAATGTCAAATGCCATTTCAAATGTGTGTTTATGGGAGCGATGTAGGCTTGAAACATACTGTACTTGATGCAGGCACACAAACACATATGTGAATGCTTAGCTAATGCATTTACCTCTTTGTATGTAATTAAAAATGTCATTTTACATTACTACGTGCTCCTGGAGGGCCAACGTCCTGCAGAGTTCAGCTCCAACCCGCCCAAACATACTCTCCTGGAAGATTCTAGCGATCCGAAGGCCCTGATAAGGTGTGTTTAATTGGGGTTGGAACTAAACTCTGCTGGACTGCAAGACAGGACACCTCTGTGCTACTGTGAAGGTGGTGGAATTATCTACAACTGTAATTTGCATACACTGTAAAAAAAATTACTTCTTAGTGTTCAATTAGTTTCCAAATTTAGTTTAGAAGCAATGCTGCTTATAATATTAAGAGTGTGAGTGTGTTTAAAGACAATGCATCTTAGTGTATTTTAATAAGTGTATAGTGTATTTTGAGAAAGTGGAAAAAAAATGCCAGTGCAATACAATAAACACTCAAATTAAAAACACTTTTACTGAAGACAAGCCTTAATATCATACGCAGTGTGGGTTTTCAAGTAAATGTATCTTGTTTTAAGGATTTTTAGATTATTCTTAGCTGAAATGTAGGACCAAATGGTGCAGTTGCGTAGATTCTCTTCCAGCTGTAGCTCGGCCATGACAGTTGTTGATCTACAGGAGAAAGTGACGGTAAAAGGCGATGCTAAGAAGCGATGCTGTGAATGCTATGCATATTTGTGTTGTGTTATGAATTTCTGAACACAATGCATAAAATTGCAGGTGCAGCTAGAAGTGTGTGAGAGTGTGTGTCTGTGTGGTGAGAGTGGCGTGGTGTGTGTGTGTGTGTGTGTGTGTGTGTGGTGTGTGTAGTGTGTGGTGTGTGTGTGGGTGTGTGTGTGTGTGTGTGTGTGTGTGTGTGTGTGGTGTGTGTGTGTTGTGTGTTGTGTGAGCGGTGAGAGACAGACAGAGAAACAAACTCACGCTCTGTAAGCGTGAACAAACTCAATCTGTAATCAATAAAGTTCAATATAAATCTACTATACTTTGACCTTTCTTGACATTTCTTTAGAGAAATCGCTCAGTCATTCTGATTGTGACTGAATGTTGCACAGGAGCGCTCTGAGCGGCATGTGTAGAGCTGCTAGATGGTGATGATGATAAGGTGTGTGTAGGTGTGCAGTCCCACCACAACAAACCACGCTCTGTACCCAGAGGAAAATGAGCTCAGAGGCTGCTCTGTCACTGCTCAGGAGCTGTTTCATTGGGGTATTAACACTGCCTCTGATTTTTCTCCAACAAATCCTGACGAGCAGTGTTATTTTAGTATTATTTCATAGTATTTATTATTCATTCGAATATGCTTTTATTTTTTTATTTAGTTTAATTGTGTGTTCTTGTCATTTTATTAGTTTTTGTTTAAAAAGAATTACATTCAGATTTAATTCAATTTTATTTTAGTTTTAGTAATTTTAGTACTTCAGCTTAGTTTTCAGGTTTAAGTTTAATATTAATATGTTGTGATTTCAGCTTTATTTCAATGAACAAAAACAATTTGAATACTTTTAGTTGTAGTTAATAACAACACTGCTTTAAAAAAAAAAATTACAAATCAGACTATTGGTGATATATGATTATAAGCACAGAGCTCATGAAATGAGATCACAAGCTTCATAACACTTTTGATCGCAGATTATCTCGAAAAATCAAGCGCGAGACAGTATTTTGATCTCACATGTGAGATTGCTAGAGAAAAAAAAAAAAAAAAACACAGAAAAAGATTCCCTTCATGAGAATGAAACGCATACTTCGGACCACTATGATACATGCAAGCTCTTAGCGCTTGCGTTCACATACTTGCGGAGATGTTTTAGGCATTTGGTTTGAAAAAGAAGTCTGTTTGCTCTCCATCTCTTTGCTGCCTAAGAGAAACAACTGAGATATTAGAGAGATTTTTTTCTTTTTAAGCATACACAAACACCTGTTAACCACATCCTGGCATCTTGCGTGCGTCTTGCTCAAGCACACATTCGCACTTTTGCACAAGCCTGAACCCAGAGTGTCACAAAAACACCTACATCTCTACTATAAGCACGCTCCTCTTAACCCAGATTTAACTCTTCCTGTTTTGCATCTCTACAGATTCAGGAACGACATGGATGTTCCCTTCAATCTGTCCCTCTCTAATCTCTCACTTCCGGTTTCCCCAACATCTCTACCTCTGGATCTTCACTATCCCCTCTTGACCATCATCATCATCGTGTTTCTGTTTGTTCTGTTCGTGGGCTTCGTGACCTTTCTGGCAGTGGGCTGCCCGTCGGGAGGGTCCTGGGGTGTGGATGGGGACTGTGGCCCGGCAGACGGTCTCTCCTGCAGACAGACTCTGTCCAACGAGCCCCAGTTGAAGTTCTGGAAGCGTTTGGGCTCGATGAGGCAGTTTTCCTCCACGCCAACCTTCAGAAGACCCGTTCAGCCATACATAGCCCAGAGCAGGAAGCAATCAGGGTCAATGTCGCCCGCAGAGTCAAAGACAAACGACTCCCACACATATATTACTATACCGGCTCTGCTGCAGTATTCAACTGAGATATAAGCTCTGTCGCATCACCTAGTGAGCTGTCTTGCTATCTAGCACCTACATAAGCAACAGCCTTCTAAGTGACTGATTTAGAGTGCATTTCATAGGCAACAACTATGGAGTTGTAAGCTTGTTGCTAAGTTAGTGATTCTCTAATAAGCACAAAAATGCATACCAAGCAAATATGAAATAAAAACAATTACATTTCATTTAAACTGACTACTTTATCTATATTTTCATGTATTGAATGAAATGCATTTAGTATGAACTTGTCTGCCATTTTCACTGAGCTTAGTGCATTGCATTCTGGGGTTACTGTATCTTTTCCATGAAGGATGCATGGTTATTATTATTAACAAAAAATAAAAGTATTTAAAACATTTTTGCTAATCAAAAGAAAAAACTGCTGAAATAAAGTACATTTAAATATTAGAAAATATTAAAACTAAACTAAAATGAGCAATGTTGCTTTGGCAACTAACTAAAATAAGTTTAAAACGACTAACTGGAAATAAATAAACGAAATGAAATAAAATAAACCTAAACAGTAAGAGTAGAACACTAATTAAAATGACAACCAAATAAATTACAATATTTAATCACATACACAATCTATTTAAATGATAAAAACCTAATTAAAATGACAAAATATAAAAATATATAAAATGTGTAGGACACACATAATATATATATATATATATATTTAGGGCTGTGCAATATATCGAAATATATATTACTGAAAAATCTCAAATGTACATATCGCAATATGCATACAACTTGCAATATTTGGGGCCATGAACAAAAAGCAAAGAGAAAATCACTCACTGCTCTTACCTAAATAACTTTTGTAGCTAAATAAGAATCAGTGCATATTGAATTCAAAGAGTAAACACTAAGCAGTGTTTTATTTTTCCTTTCTATTATTCAGTTCCTAAACTCATGTTAAAATTATTACATTAATGTTAAAATTACATTTTTATGTAATGCTAGAGTAAAACACTACTGTTCACTTTCAAAAGTTGTTGTAGGGGTGCGTTCTTATTAGAATCAGAATCAGAATGAGCTTTATTCACCACTTAAGTGTGCGCAAGCACAAGGAATTTGTTGTGGTTTTACAGGAAATCTTGGTACATACTGTTACAATTACATACAAATAAACAAATATACAGTGGTACGGAAAAGTATTCAGACCCTTTAAATTTTTCACTCTTTGTTACATTGCAGCCATTTGCTAAAATCATTTAAGTTATTTTTTTTTCCTCAATGTACCACACAGCACCCCATATTGACAGAAAAACACAGAATTGTTGACTTTTGCAGATTTATTAAAAAAGAAAAACGGAAATATCAATGGTCCTAAGTATTCAGACCCTTTGCTGTGCAATCATATATTTAACTCAGGTGCTGTCCATTTCTTTGATCATCCTTGAGATGGTTCTACACTTCATTTGAGTCCAGCTGTGTTCATTATTACGGACTGGACTTGATTAGGAAAGGCCACACACCCTGTCTATATAAGAACATACAGCTGCACAGTGATGTCAGCGCAAAGAGAATCATGAGGTCAAAGAATGCCGGAAGTGCCGGAATTTCTGCTGCACTTAAGGTGTCTAAGAGCACAGTGGCCTCCATAATCCTAAATGGAAGACGTTTGGGACGACCAGAACCTTCCTAGAGCTGGCCGTCCGGCCAAACTGAGCTATCAGGGGGAGAAGAGCCTTGGTGAGAGAGGTAAAGAAGAGCCCAAAGATCACTGTGGCTGAGCTCGAGATGCCGTTGGGAGATGGGAGAAAGTTGTAGAAAGTCAACCATCACTGCAGCCCTCCACAGTCGGGGCTTTATGGCAGAGTGGCCCGAGGAAGCCTCTCCTCAGTGCAAGACACATGAAAGCCCGCATGGAGTTTGCTAAAAACACCTGAAGGACTCCAAGATGGTGAGAAATAAGATCTCTGGTCTGATGAGACCAAGATAGAACTTTTTGGCCTTAATTCTAAGCGGTTTGTGTGGAAAAAACCAGGCACTGCTCATCACCTGTACAAAACAGTCCCAACAGTGAAGCATGGGGGTGGCCGCATCATGCTGTGGGGGGTTTTTTCAGCTGCAGGGACAGGACGACTGGTTGCGATTCGAGGGAAAGATGAATGTGGCCAAGTCCAGGGATATCCTGGACGAAAACCTTCTCCAGAGTGCTCAGGACCTCAGACTGGGCCGAAGGTTACCTTCCAACAAGACAATGACCCTAAAAACACAGCTAAAATAACGAAGGAGTGGATTCACAACAACTCTGTGACTGTTCTTAAATGCCCCTGCCAGAGCCCTGACTTAAACCCAATTAAGCATCTCTGGAGAGACCTAAAAATGACTGTCCACCAACGTTTACCATCCAACCTGACGAACTGGAGAGGATCTGCAAGGAGGAATGGCAGAGGATCCCCAAATCCAGGTGTGAAAAACTTGTTGAATCTTTCCCAAAAAGACTCATAGCTGTATTATATCAAAAGGGTGCTTCTACTAAATACTGAGCAAAGGGTCTGAATACGTAGGACCATGAGATATTTCAGTTTTTCTTTTTTAATAAATCTGCAAAAATGTCAACAATTCTGTGTTTTTCTGTCAATATGGGGTGCTGTGTGTACATTAATGAGGAAAAAAATTAACTTAAATGATTTTAGCAAATGGCTGCAATATAACAAAGAGTGAAAAATTTAAGGGGGTCTGAATACTTTCCGTACCCACTGTATATATATATATGACACAAGATAGTTATAGAAGTTCACAGAACTGACTCAGCAACAGCTGAGTAAAACTGTTTCATCTGAGCATGTGGCACTTTAAGCATTATCGTATCGCATATCGCATTATTTAATGAGTTATCGCATATCGCATATATATATATACACTAAAATAGCACTGGATGCTGCTTCAAAATCTACAACAGCTGGAATTCATGGTATTCATATTTAAGCTATGCTAACAGATAACAATCTCCAAGTTTGTATTAAAACTTTATGTTAACGGTATTCAATCATATGGAGTTTGCCTATGAAGCCCTTTAAAATACTTTTTAGGCCATAAGCTTACTAGGTTTTGGAAAAGAGCTATAGATATGTACCTATAAGTGCACAAACACACAATCAAAGCAAACACAAGAGCAGAAACTGCAACCTCGGCTATCAGCGCTGACAGAGACGAGCCAACTCATTTCATTCAACATTCGCTTCAATCGAAACAAGATGTGACTCAACAATCCGATCATATGGTGGCCGCAACTCTATAAACAGCTGGACGTTGCCATCACATTCTCTGCGGCTGAGGAGACTAGCACACATGGCCCGGATGAGCAAAGACCAGGTGCTGTCTGAGTAATGGTGGCCATTTTGACTGGGCATTAACAACATTACTATTTATTTAGGGTAAATTCTGATTCATTTGCATGTATGTAACCACAAGAGTATTTGTACACTTAAATCACACTTAAACATGTCTGAATGTCATAGCATTAGAAAATAAAATAGAAAACCAATTTGCATTCATTCACAATTGTGTAACCACTGACTTGTTCTACCGACATCTGACCAGTGTTGAGTAAGTTACCCCTAAAAAAGTAATTAATTACTAGCTACAAACGACATTTTCAACATTGTAATTCGATTACTGTACTAATTACTCTCTGTAAAAAGTATTGCAGTATTTATTTCCTTCTAAATCCCATTTCAGCTTCGACCAGTTGAACAATAAAAGGACAGACATGAAACTGCTCCTTCAATTCTTACAAATTATTGAATACACAAAATTGCATAAATTATTCTTGAACTGACCAAAGTATTTAAAGGGAGAAGGTGACATTAAAACATATATTTAAATTTTTTTATGTTAAATTCACTATTGTTTTATATGGAATTGTTCTATAGTCTATACAGTATTTAATGCAATTACATCAGAAGGTACATTAATTAAATTACAGAAAAAATCAGAGTAATCCCTTACTTAATTACAGTAATTAATTACGTTGTATTGCAGTACACCACACTGCATTTAACAGCCATAAAATCATTATTTTGAACAGTATATTTATTGTTTTAACATTTAAAACTTATTTTTAATAAATGTTTTGCTGGAAAAATGTCTTTGGGTTATCTTTAAATACTGCACTTCTGACATTAAGTGTGCTTCAAGTGTCCAAATTGCACGATTTTTTTCAAATAACTGTTGTTGTGCCACTGTGACTCCATGTGTTCCATAACAGCAAATTCATGCAAACTAAAACAAAACTTTGCATATTAAAGATGGAATATTCCCCAAACTAACTTCAATAACAGTTACAATAACATATGGAAAGAGGTAAAAACCCTTTGAAGATGAAAACGCCCTTTATTTAGTCATGAGTTGTAGAACTCTGCAGAAATGATTCTGCTGACTTTGTAGAATTTTTAAAGCGTCGTCATGGTTACCCTATTATGGCACTGTTGCTAGCCTAGAGATCGTCAGTTTCCAGCACAGCGGAACATGACATCACAGAAAACCACTGAGAACATGCTGCCATTGTTACAGACGAACACAATGTAACAAACATATGGCTTCACGTGATATGTCATAATACCAGTATTGAAATAGTTCTACTGTTGTTTACCGGAATAAAAATGATTTTTTTTTAAATGTCAATGAGCACAGGTTTTCTAGTGAATTGTGAATATGAGCGCGTGTACCTGTAATATACTAGTTCCTCTGGGTATGTTCTCCAGGACACTGGTCTCATAGCTGTTCTGGAGGAATATAGGCCTGTTGTCATTGATGTCCAGCACCTCCACATATACTGTAGCTGTTCCTGTCCTCCGACCTCCCGCTGGTCCATTATCTATGGGAAAACCATCAACCAAAGTCTGGCCAATACAGCTAGGAAATGCTACTCTCAGTACAAATAAAATACAGTACAAAGATCAAGGTTGACCAATGCATTTCTACAATGTTTCCAGTTGTTCAGGAATATTGGATAAGCATTTTTGGTAACACTTTAAGATTCGGGAACACATATTCACTATTAACTTAAGAGTTATCTCAAAAATAAATAAATAATTTGCTGCCTATTGATAGTAAGTAGTTGTTGTAGTAGTTATGTTTAAGTACTGGGTAGGGTTAAGCGATCTAGAATATGATCATGCAGAATAAGCTATTAATATGTTCTTTAGAAGTACAGTCAATATGCTAGTTAATATGCAACAAGTCAACAAATAGTGTTCCCTAATCTAAAGTGTTACTGGATTATTTTAAATAGATTAGACTCAAGAAAAGTTGGAATTCTAGCTGGAATGTTTTGGTATTCTTTACACAAATGTATATAATTATATTTTGTTTTTCTAATTCATATTATATGCATTCCAATTTACATTATCCCTGATATTCACAGGTTTTCCATGATTGTGGGAAGTCTTATACAGGGCTCTAGAGTGCGACCAATTTGGTTGCACGTGCGACCTAATTTCTCAATGGTGCGACTAAAAAAAATCTGAGGTCGCACCGGTGCGACCAGCCGTTCGAGGGGGAAAAAAAGTCTCTGCGACTATGAAAGTCTCCCTGTGGTTCAACAACAGACACACATTAGGCCCATATCGTGGTCTAAACCAATCAGAGATAGTGAAGGGCGGACCCCCCCTCTGATTGGCCGTGGTCCAGATATTCATGTACGTGTGTGTACGTTAGAAAATGCGTGTGCTGCCGTCACAGACAGAGAGAGGTGAGTAGCCTAGGCCCGTCAGATAAACAGAGTGGATGTAGCCGCGGATGATGAGAGAAAATGAAAAGAACGATTGACAACTTTTTCGTTAAGAATGTTAAGTTAAGGCCTGATCTGTCCAAAAATCATAACCAATACTCTAACACGGAGCCATCAACCTCCCAGGTTATGTCAAGCCCTGGTCCGGAGACGGCATTAGATAATGAGCCACATACGATGGAGTCCGAGCCGGATCCCACTGAAATTAAAAGGGGGAAAGTGTATACATTTCAAAGAGAGTGGCTTGACCAATTTCCCAGGCTAAGATACAGTAAAGCCGACAATATAATGCACTGCATTTACTGTAAATAGTGTGGGAAGACCATGGCCGGCAATAGTGCATTTGTGACTGTCTAATACATTTCGAATTGAAACGCTGAAAAAGCACAATGCATCTATAATAGGGTGACCATACGTGCCATTTTCCCAGGACGTGTCCTGGCCAGGATTTCTATATTGCCAAAACCTATCTATGTTGTGGCTTGTGTGCATGGCAGAGCGATCGGTTTATGACATCAAAATACCATACAGACGTTTCCTTATGCTTTCAAAATGCTCTCGTGGTATTTTGATGTCATACACTGATCGGTCTGCACATGCAAACAAAGCCAAAACCTAGATATTTAAGCAATATAGAAATCCTGGCCAGGACGCGTCCTGGGAAAATGGCACGTATGGTCACCCTAAAAAAAAAACACATGAATTGCGCGGATAAATGCAATGCCCAGTGTCCCTCTCCCCGCTGCCTTTCGCGGCAGGCAGAGCAAAAAGATCATTCAGAGGAGGCCGAGATTGATAATCAAGTTAACGTTGGCCTACCAATATTGAAAAAGAGAAACTCCCTCATAAGTTCAAGTCCGAAATAATTCTTTGAAGAAAATGGCTTGAACGTAAACCCGACGTACAGCAATGATGTCACGTACGCCCAATTTATAGGAGTCATCGCAGATACATTGAAAAAAAAGACGTCTGTGCAAATTGCGAACAGTGCGTACTGCGTACATGGCATTCCTGATCGAAGGAGACACAGATATCGCGACAAAGGAATGCGTCATAGTGTACGGTCGTATCTTGCGGAGAAGAAGAGCGGTGAATATACCGATTAGACACACTGAGGTCGAGCATGCCCAAGCCATGTCATGTCATGTAGCCTATGTCAATAATATGCCTACCGTCTCGTTACTGCATTAACCATATGTAATATTCTTATCATTGAAAATGAAAAAAATAATAATAGATTGCATTATAAACTCTTGATCTGGGAAGTAAATGGTATTATCGCTTTTATTTGTTTAATTAGGAATTTATGCTGCCTCAAAGAAAGCATTTGCTGCTCTTGGGGACCAGTGCAGTAACTGGCTGGAGAAAATCATTGCTCTGGGTGCTGATGGTGCTGCTGTTAATTTGGGCAGCAAAGGGGGTGTCATAGCCCTTCTGCAGCAAGAGGCAGGTGACCACATTGTGCCTTTCCACTGTATGCCTCACAGGTAAGACTAGAACTTGTAAAACTGCGGTGTTAAATGCGATGGGGTCGAAAATTTGGGTGCACCTAACTTTTGTGCTGGTGCACCTAAGAAAAAAAGTTAGGCGCACCAGTGCAACCAGTGCAAAAAGTTAGTCTAGAGCCCTGCTTATAGCAACATAGAAACACTGCCACAGTACAGCTGTTATGACTTACTGGTAGTACTAGTCACCTTTAAATAAACAATAGTTGTACCAAGCAACAGAATACCATATGACTGTGCTAAAACTGGCCTGAGCCACATACAAAAGACCCACAACGTTCACTGCTATTGGTGTAAAATGTGTTAAGACAGAAAAAAAAAATAATATACTAATAATATAAAAAAAAATAAGATTTTAGCTCAAATAAATAAATTAATAAAATATTCATACGATTAAACAAACACATTTTTGCATGAAAATTACTTGGAAGAGTGTTTGTTTTTGAAACATTATAAAGAGTAAATATTCCCAGATTCATGTGTTCTGGTCTTCCAAAACATGCGTTTCATTCCATCATAATTAACGTTTAGAATCAGACATGAATAATGACTTGACATAACATTCTTAGAATTGAAAAAAATGGGCAGCATATAGTAGCTCATTAAACAGGTAACAGCTGCAGTATTGCTAAACGCTTCACTCAACTCACACAGGAAACCACAAAACTTGCTTTAAACTCAAAGTCATTCAGACAGGAAGCTGCAGCAGATCATACCACATGTGCACGCACACATGCATAACCAATTGTTTTAACACCTATAGGAAACTCACCAATTGCTTCAATCACTAGCCTGTACGAGGCCTGAGTCTCGCGGTCCAGACCAACCACGGTCCGTACTACTCCGGTCCGGAAACCCACGCTAAACTTTCCATCCTGGTTTCCTCCTATAGGGACACAAACACATTCAGTACAAAGAAATCACACATCCAGCCTCTGTTCCAAACCCTAGTGTGCTGCCCTAAAAGCCACCATACTAACTATAATGGAACCTCATAATTGACTGATTTTGAATGTGCTACTTACCTGTTGTCACACAAATAGCATTCATCACAGTTGATTTTGGCATTACCATGTTGCTAAGATGATGATGTTGTCCTATACTCGTCTAATAAGCATAAAATACACAGCACACAAATATTCGGTAAAATAATGATTTCTTAAAATCAATCTAACTATACTTACTTTTTGTAAAGAGAATGATGTGGTACTCTACTAATAAGCATAAAACACATAGCATGCACAAATGTTTTGTGTAAGACTTTATGTATCGATTATTTTTTTTAATCAATTTATATTCAAATATTTCAGGAAGATGCTGTGATATTCGTTCTTTCAAACAAAAGCATAAAATACTCATCCTACACAAATATTTGGTAAACATTGTAAAGTTTAAAAATCAATTTAACTATATTAAAATACTTTTCACGAAGATAACGATGTGGTACTTTTTAAATAAGCAAAAAATACATGGCACACAATTATTTACTCAAGTTGTGAATTTCGAACTAAATTTCACAAAAAACGATACTTTTAAATACTTTTTGCAAAAATAATGTGGTAATTCTCCTATAAACATAAAATAAAAAAATGCACACAAATAGTTGGTTAAGTAGTATTTACATTTTTTTTTTTACCAATTGAACTATATTTAAATACATTTAGTGAAGATAATGATGTGGTGCTCTTCTAATAAGCATAAAAAACATCACACACAAATATTTGGCAAAATACTTTTCACTACTGAATGAACTTCATCTGTCATCTTAAATGCAGTTTTTCCCCACTGCATTTGCACTTTGCAATGCATTAGGGTATGTTTAAAAAGAGCCTTCACAAAACAGCACTGCCTATGTAGGCTGCAGCACTAGATTTTGGAACAGAGCCTCAGCTTCATATCTGTTAAAAGCCGTTCTCTGTGGGTCACAACAGTTCCAACCAAAATCCCACAGTGTTGCTCCGTCAGCACAAACTCATTCGCACCCACTGATCTGTGACCTTCTGCACTCTGACCTGTGATAAAATAGCTGAGCTCTGCGTTAAGACCCGCGTCATTATCCGTGCAGTTCAGTCTGACCACCACAAAATCACGGGGCACGCTTTCATACAGGGATACGTTATAAATGCTGGGAAAGAAGGTTGGCGTCTCATCATTCACGTCCAAAACTGCACAGAAAGAGTAACAGACATTAAGAAGACTTAGCATTTGCCTCTAAACACAGCCGGACAGTGATCCTGCTCTGTACCTGTGATAGTGAGAGTACTCGTGGATGTTCGTGGAAACTGGCCTGCGTCATATGCAATGATCCTCAGATAATACTGGCCAATCTGCTCGCGGTCCAGCACTGCGGTGGAAACCAGGACTCCTGTGGTGGTGTTGAGCCTGAAGTCCAGCCGCGGCATCCCCATCTGGAGGGCCATGGTTACCGCACCATTGTCACCTTCATCAGGGTCCTGCACCTGCACCTGAAAGAGGAAACCAGCAGGGGGCGGCAGAGCACAGAACAGTTTTATTACAAGAACTTCAGTAGAAGTTGACATTAAATCAAAGATGACCCCAAACGTGGTACAAGACCCCTTGGATTTTCATGCCAAGTTGATTTGGAGTGCAAAAAGTGTTCCAAGGTTTTGGTCCGGAAGATGTTTTTTTTTTTACTGTTTTTGAAATAAGTCTCATGTTCACCAAGGTTACATTTATTTGGTCAAAAATATGGCAAAAACAGTACATAACTTGTCGGGTAATAAAAAATTGTATTACTTGGGGGGGCGGTGTTGTTTTTCCCTATTTTTATGCCATCGTAACGGGTATGTATTTAACCTTCTACAGTATAAAAAGCGTATTATCGTAACAAGTAACATTCGTGGCAATATCTGACATATATTTTCAAACTGTACCAGTGTATTCTGGTGAACAAAGCTGCATTTTTCAGGTCTCTCATGTACTCCGATGTCTTCATATGTCAATGGATCCTTCCGCGACATCATTAACATATGCCCATAACGTGTTGCTGCAGGAAGCTAGTTATCACTTCTTCATGTCCGTCAATGTGAAAACGAAGATCTTTGCGTCTATGTAATACGTTTTCTGTTACATTTTTCAGATGACTCTTTGAGGTCATAAGAAAGTTCAATAAATAGCCTTTATTTCGTGAAATGACAAGTACCTTCGCTACCGTGGTGCTGGTGTCCAAGGTATGCGTGGCCCTAGATCTTACGAACTTAGTGTCGTGTCGGTCCATTTATCGCCACCTGGGCACGACGCCATGTAGGTCGCACAACACACCAGCAAGCGTGCGCACACACACACCGCACCCGTGACCAACACCCGAGCCATTGCCGTTAGCCACGTTATTGCTGGGCGGCTCCCCGTGCGATGCAGTTCGGGGGCTGTTTCTGAATCATACATTTCAGGCAAATCTTCATTTCTAATCAATCTCTGGGGGGTTCTTAATGGATGACTTCGTCCCACACAAAGTTGAGTTATTGCGACAAAGTGTGTCACACCTCCCCGTCGGGGCTCGCGTCCCTCTTCCATTAGTGCTTAATGGCCTTCCCTGACTAGTCTCCGTGTTGCCGCTGTCCCGCCTCGCAGCCCTTTTCGGCCGTCCGATTTTGGTTGTCTTATTACAAAATCCACTTTTTAAATCAGATTGAACCCCAGGTCCTCCTTCGCAATACTAAATGCTCTTATTCTCGTCATGCCTTGTTGAATATTTAATTACCGTTTACTTCTGTCCCTGTAGAGACTTCAACCAATCAAATACTAACCCTAAACACAGATGACCAAGAGGGAACGACCCCTCTGTTTACTTCAGGCCGCACAAATGGAGGGTTTGCTAAAAGGGCTGTCATTATCGTTGAGGTCACACGGACTGTCCACCATACCCCCCTACTAGCGCTTGGCTGAGAGCGCAGTGTGCGCTGTGGGGGCCCACCCTGTGCGAGAGCGGCTAGCACAAAGTCGGAACCCTAACCAACTCCGCCATAACTTATCTGAGTTTAGTCTAGTCATTAGATCCACTGAGGGGGAAGAAGTTCTTGAAATGTCAGTTTATATTGTCAAACACAACTCAGACTAATGCCAAAACAGTCTAACAGAAGGAGAAGCACAAATTTTGAGAAAACTTTTTGAGACAAAACAAAGGATGTGTTTGGAATATTAGCTTACTACTTGGTGAATACTGTATAGTATGCACTGCATACTATTTTTTTTATAATAAGTGAAATAGAAAGCATTAAACAATGATAAACATTTGAAACAATACATATTTTGATATATAATATTGTGATTTTTTTTAATGCTAGCACCTGGATATCTTGCATATAATACATTTTGTAAAAATAAAAAACATTTTTTATATGATTTTGCCTAAATATGTCGCAATATATTTCATATGGAAGTTTGATCAAATAATGAGTACAAAAGAAAAACAACAAAAAAATGGTTAATAATTATGGTTAATTAAAAGTTTGTGAAAAGTCAGGCCAACCACACTGCATTGTGGGATACAATATACAATGTATACACATATATATACAACACATTTGGCAGATGTTCAAGACGTCCCCTGCCCTAATGGGAGCTTCCACGCGGTCCCAGGTAAACACATATTGTAAGACATTTGTTTTACTAAAATAAACCTTTTATGCATTTGTTTGACTAAAATTAGATTCAAAATTAGACAGTTACACAACAAAAAAACTATTACATTGTTTTTACTCTTTTCTTGTATTTTAATACTAGTTTTTCAAATATACTTTTACCTCTGGGAATGATAATTACTTTTTCACGCCAAAAAAATCTTTGCACATATAAAGGTATTATTGTCACTACAAAATTTTTCGCTCAACTGTGAACACAACCCTGGCTGATAAGAGTTAGCTATTGTTATTCTCGCGGGTAGTCTCACTGACTTCTAACTTTTGAATGGTAGTGTATGTAATAAAGAAAGTTTGCATACTGAAATGGGTAAGACCATTATGTTATAGCATGCTATTCTGAACACACAGACTAGACAGGTAGACAGCAAGACAGGCTAGACAGTCCAGAAATAAAGAAACTGAAAGTTGGCGACTGTAAAACTATTTTATTGTGACCTCAGAGACAGAGTGAGGCATTATGGGACAGGTGAGAGTTTCTTACGGTCGGTAGCAGAGACAATGATGGTCCTCATAAGCTGTGCGGAGCGGGCGTTTTGACTCTCTCTGTCCAGCACCGCCCCACTGGTGCGGATCTTCCCGGTGTTGCGGTTGATGGTGTAGAAGGGGTTCTCTGGATTTATAGAGTAGACCACCGTCCCATTATCACCATAATCAGGGTCCACCGCTAATACCTGCACAGAGAAGCAGAAGAAAAATGAGTCCTAAGGCGCAGAAATTAAATCACACTAGCCCTCTCCCTACAGAACGGCATGATGGGAGATTTATGCATGGGCCATAACTGTCTAAAATCCTGGCTGTTATTTTTTTTTTTAAGAGCCAATCAATTATTCACAATGCTGGTGGAGAAGCACTGAAAATCACTTAATTGGTCATTAGAGAACAAAGGTTCTGTAGGTCTTTAATTATTAAAACAGGAAGGACCAGACAACTGTGTTCTCCATTGATTAGAGGGAGTTTAAACGGATGATGTAGAGCACGGGTCTAATGTAAAGTTTATCTAATTGATTTGAACTCTGAGGGGGATATTTCACACACACATTTACTCAGGCAGGTTTATAGACAATTTTAAAGGTGATATGTGTGATTTTGTGATGTTAAAATATGTTCTCCTGTCCCAGCTTAATGTGCAGCCGTTTGCAGGTCGATTCCCCTGAAATGTTTGAAACACTGCAGCGTTTTCAAAACACTGCAACAAGGAGATGCATTGCAGAAAGTCCACTTTGCTTTTTTAAGGAAACATCCAAAGACAAGGGGCTATCAAGCTTCATAAATTATAAAAAGCGCCATAGAATAAAAGTATTCCATAGGAGCTTTATTTAAAGTCTTCTGAAGTCACACGAAAACTGTGTGAAACAGACTGAAATTTACACTGTGATTCAATGAAAATGGTCTGGGGTCAATGAAAATCTGGGGTCAAGAAAATATATTTTTGAAAGAAAATCATACTTTTATTCAGCAAGGATGCATTACATTTCTCAAAAATGACAGCAAAGACATTTATAATATTTACTGTATTTTTAATAAATAAATGCTGTTATTTTGAACTTTCTATTGATCAAAAAAGTATTTCCGAATGGGTCATGTGACACTGAGGACTGTATGTAATAACATTTTTATTTATTTATTTTTCCCCCACAGGAATAAATGACATTTTAAAATATATTCAAATATAATTTTACCAATATTTCACAATATTACTGTTTTACTGTATTTTTAGCAGGCTTCATTTAAAAACATTAAAAACATCTTACTGACCCCAAACTTAGAATAGCTTGGGAATTCTGTTACACATCAGTTTACATGCCATTACATTAAGTCGTTTAGCAGATGCTTTTATCCAAAGTGACTTACAAATGAGGACAACAGAAGCAATCAAAACACAAAGAGCACAATATTAAGTCTAGAGCCATACAACATTCTCAGTCTAGCTTAACGCAGTACCTCCCGTAGCATAGGGCTCTTTTTATCATAAAATAAAAAGCAAACCCACGGATAGGTTATCGTGCTACGCGATTTATTTCGCCACCATAATTTACATGTAGTCATTGCAGATTGGCTTATGATCCATAAGCGCTTACCAATCTGGGGAATAACAAACGCTGATTCTTCTTAAAGATCAACAGACACAGGAAGTGCTCGTAAGACCAAGTTTCAGGCATTGTTCAAATAAGCACAAGCTAGAAAGGGAAGGAATAAATAATAGAAATGACAAAATTTTCGCTTTTTTGTATTTGTTTACATGGATTCACGTCAAGTAGCTCAACAGAGATAGTTTTCAGCCTGGCGGCTTGAACTTGCGTTCAGATTCAGCATCTACCGTCCCGGATAGTGGTCTTTTGCAAGATTCACTCCCTACCACCAGGAATGGGAACAAGTACAAATTGCTTTCCTGTCAAAGTCGTGATTTGTGAGCCGTCCTCTGTTGAAGGTACCCACTAGGCGGCGCCTCATCTCTAGTGATACTCGATCTTTCTTTTATGAATGTAGATTCATCAGTTAGTTGTGGAAGTAGTCGTGGTGTGCGGAGCCTATGGCTTTTCTTACACATGCCAAGCATCGTGGCTGTGAATCTTCGTATTGTCCGACGCTGGAACCGGGTACGCCAGTGCAAGGTAGATGTAAAGAGAGGTGTAACATGAGCACTTTTGGACTCGTTGAAGACCAGTCGTGCCACTGCATATCTGATAATCTTGGAAGATTTTGATTGTCGCCATGATGGAATTCCAGCCAGAAAGCATTGCAATAGTCCAGCCAGAGATGAAAGTGCCCTGGACAAGAAGTTTGTGCAGCATGCGCCGTTAGACCACCGGGCCCTGATCTTTTCTGATGTTTCTTGCAATGCAGAACCTTGCCAATTCTAGCACGCGGTTTTCCGGATGCATGGTGTCTTTGGAAGGCCCCTCATCCTGTGGTCATCAATATATACACCGCCACTAACAGATTTCTGCCGAAGTTGTAGTGTGTAGTATGTAGAAAAACCTAGCTGATGGTGAAATCATCAATACAGCTCATTCTTTGTGCCAGGTTTAGCTTTAGGTGATTATGTTTCTTTCAGTCCATGCTGAGATTTCCGCCCGGCAAGCCTGAGTCCTATGTCAGCTACGCGGTGGATCATATCTTGTTTAAATGTCGATACAGAGCTGTGAGTCCTCACATGTCATGGTGGTAGAACCATGTGTCCTGTATTATGGGTCCCAGTGATGTAGTGTATATTGTGAAGAGGAGGGGTCCAAGAACTGATCGCTGAGGAACCCCAGTGACAAGTTGATTTGCTTTGGATACCTCCCCTCCCCAAGATACCCTGAAAGACCTACCAGTGAGATAAGATTCAAACATGTGAAATGGAATCCCTGTGATGCCCAGTGATGAGAGGGTGGACAGGAGGATCTGATGATCGACAGTGTCAAAAGCAGCAGATAGATCCAGCAGAATAATAACTGATGATTTGGAATCAGCTTTTGTAATCAGCAAGGCTTCAGTGACTGACAGTAGCACAGTCTCAGTTAAATGGCCACTCCTGAAACCTGACTTGTTAGCATCAAGTTTGTTGTTCTGTGAAAGAAAAAAAAAACCTGGTTGAAAACAACTCGTTTGAGAGTTTTCAACCTATTCACTGTGAGGAGAGGACAGGTTCTGATGTAGCTTTACTCAGGAATTCAAGAAGAAGTGTTTAATGTTATGGTTTTTGGAGCAGTGGTGTTACGCCTAGCCTGCTTTAGATGCAGTGGTAAAGTGCCTGTGAGAATAGTGTGTTGAGATGTGTGTAAGTGCTGGTAAAATTGTAGGGGAGAGGCTTGGCGAATTGTGTGAGGGGATTGTGTCTAGAGGCATGTTGTAGGTGGCTGGAGCGGAGAAGTTTGGATACTTCTGCCTCATTGATCTGGGACAGAAGGAGAATATGTTAGTTTTAGCAGCTGGCTTACCATTATTAGGTTTGGGTCCTTTTTGTGTGGGGAGCTGAAACATGCTACTGATTGTTCTTAGTATTGTCTGTGAAGAATGTTGCGAAAATCATCAGCTGTTACGTAGAAGTATGGAGGTGGTGGAGGGGGCCAGAGGAGAGAGTTGACCAATTAATACTAGCACTTACCTATCCTATCCTATTCAAAATGTAAAAAAAACCTAGCTATGTGTACTGTGCTAGACTAACTGAGACTTGTCACAGGACTTGTATACTGTTGCTCTCTCGTTGGTCTGATTGCTTCTATTGTTCCCCATCAAATCGCTTTGGATGAAAGCGTCTGCTAAATTACTAAATGTAAATGTAATGTAAATTTAAAAAATAATAGGGAACGCTAGTGTTAGAGGGTCCTTTTATAATAAATAAAGAAAACAAGTAAAAAAAGAATAGAGAATGCTAGTGTTAGAGGCTCTTTTTTTAAATGATGACACAATAGAGAGTAAATGACTACAAAAAAATATGTATTTATTTATATATTTTTTGGTGAATTATTACTTGATTAAACCACACTATAACCACTGTGTTGAGTGGTAAGTGGACTGATGGACTCCCCCACCAGAGTGTAGAAGTCAAACATGCTTTAGGACATTTGGTTTTTACATCCACTGTTCTGTGATTTAAATTATCCATCCATTTCTTCCTTTGTTCTGTTTTATCTCTCTCTCCTGCACGGTGTCCATCAGGGTAATCAAGTATGCACTTGACTCTGGGCTACATTTTAATTAGTTATCGGAACCTCATAATGAAGTTCAGGACTGGCTTGTTAATTAACGGACAATCAGGGACATATTTAGCAAAAGACAGAGCCAGTATAAAACACCCTAAACATTTACGAGCAGAGGGTTGAAGTCCAAGGTTTCTAGAGGCCTGACCACATTTAACTTGAACACACACAAAACCCACATCTCAAATTCAGCAGTTTTCCAATATATTGTAAAACCGTCAGTTTGCATTTAGTTTACTTTTTCCTCAGATCCCATGGCCACAGATATTGCTCGCAGTTTAGATAATATGATTTATATTGAATGCAAAACTGCCAAGATCTGGCTGAAACCACCAACTACTATATGTGCACCAGTCCGCTCGAATACAAAGTTGTTTACCATATAATTACAATTGTCTTTAATAGTTCTAGTCTATTGTGGTAAAATTGATCTAAAAAAAGCAGGTCAAATGGACTCTCTTGTCTAATTGGGTGGTTCTTGGCCAGAATAAACAATAATCTGGACTAACTTTTCAAGTCAAGTGATTTTTATTTGTATAGAGCTTTTTAGAATCCGTGTTATTTAAAACAGCTTTATAGAAAAGCGTGCCTTAATGTCTTAAAACTCCCTATGAAAAAGCCAAAGGTGACGCCTAAATGCCAATAGCCAACAGTCTGGCTTACTGAGACTGTGTGATGTTTAGTGGCAGGTCAATCTGAAATCAATGATACCACAGTAAGGGCAACAAAGTGGCAGTTTGTTTAAATAATAACAGCAGTCAACACTGAGAAATAGCAGAAAATGTGTGTAGCGGTCACAATGTCCCCTATGATTACAAGCCAATTAACCACTTAGGCGCGATTTGAACACACCAATTGGATTGTATAAATCACCACTTAACACTTTAAATTAAGTTTTTTTAACAGTCCTAGCAATGGGAACCCTGTTTTAAACCACTATGATTTGCTGTAAAATCCTGGTGGACTGATAACCCTGTGAACGACCGGACGTACCTTGGAAATGGCCTCAAAACATAAATCCAAAATCATTATAATACAGTTAAACGGGCTTCTTCTGCAAAAATAAACAAACTTTTTTCAGAAGGATGTAATAAATGAACAAGTTAGATGTGGGCGCAGGTGGTGAAAGACTACTACCTATAATGGCAAATATTCCCCACCTCATTTTTTTAGATAGATCCCAATAAATATAACAACGTCTCTCAGAAACACGCGATTCCAGATTCCTCTCGGCGCACCACGGAGCACTTGCGAACTTAGGGGTGTGACTCTGCCCAATAAATATTTGACCTGCGTCTGCCACATTAGACATAGCACGAAAACGCATGATTGAGAAGCTGCAGTCCGCCAAAAATAAAGAGCCATTCAAAAGTGTTGTGTTTTAGCATGCCCACACCACATGGAGTCTCGCAGAACGCCTCCATCTGAGCCACTAAGGACACTGTGGTTAAGTATTATTTTCGAAGGAAATGTCCCAGAAAAAAATCTGTAAAGTCCTATGATTATGCCAATTATTTTACGCTGGACTGCCTCACAAACAAGCGTAATTTCAATGCTGGATTTTTGCAAAAGTTGATTCTGAAAGAGGGAGATTAATAAACTAACCCACTAACATATAGACGATAGCATTACGGACGTGCAGATAATGTCTATCATTGGCGTCAGTCGGTCCAAGACCAATTCTTCACATAACTACAGCCCCTTGAAACTAGGTCCGCTATGTATAACGTCTACCCAGACCCATTTGGCAGTCATCTGTAGTAAGTCACCTTTGAAACATCTAACTAGGTATACTATTTATGGGACGTCTAAGACATGTGCGGGATTGACTTATAAATGAATGTAATATTTTTTTATTTAGCAAATATCAACTTGTTAACGTAATATCAATAGTTTTATTAAGTGAATGAACATTAGTAATAGTTATTAATTTAGTTTTGCGTACAGTGTTCTACATTAATTAAACTGTTTTTTTTTCTCCCAGTATTAATATACTTGTTTATATGTAATTGTCCTCTGTACTGGCTTTGTGTCATATTGTCTCCGCAGATGTGTGATGGTACACGCAATGTTTGGCGAAAAGTGGCAAATACAAACTGTAAAGGTTAGAAATGAAGGCTTCCACTTTTTGAAGTTATCCGAAAACCTAACATTGCCGGGAAAAAAAACGGTGGAACTTGACGTATTTGATAGGGCTGCACCATCATAAAACCCAAGGCAGTAAACCGCGCACTCTGATTTCCATGAGAACAGCAAACCACTTCTCATAACCCAACAGTAACCCACTCTTATTTGCTGAGGCACCACTTCCATAACCATGAAAAACCCACCAGATCAAACAGCGCTAGACTGATTGGCCTGCAACAAGCATTTGTCAGCGGTCCTTCTAAAGCAAGTGTCGCTGGGGCTCTGTTTCAGCTTCTATCAAATCACAGCGATCCCACAATCATCGTTGGTTTCTACTCTTTATTTCTATTATGATGTATTTCTTGTTTGCTGTTTTCATTAGCTTTGATTGTCTTAACGAACCTGCTGTGGACATAACGTTCACAATTAAGCCTTGCGTCTCTCTTAAACAACACGACAAGATATACCAATATAATCATATAGACTTGTAGTTTGTATCTGTTTCTTTTGAGCGTTCAATTCAAAAACGCTACGTGTATTCGCTCATCATAAAACGTTAACGCTATAAGCAGCATTATGAGTTTCAAAATGGTTATAGATGTGGTGTTTAAACTTACTGAATATATTGCCATTTCTTCAATTCCAATCTGCGTTTTAACTACATCACTGAAAACCCTAAAATTCTTCTTTGGAACATTAACAGCATTTGATTAGGTCATCACTATCTTTATCTCATGTAGACTTGAACGACTGAATAGATTTACGTTTGTTATAACACTGACTGCGTGTAATGATATGCAGACACACCATCCATACGTATTGCTTATGTAAGCTTTAGGTGGGTGTTTCTTTGTCTATTCTGTCCAGTTGCGGTGCGGTGTTCCTTCATTTTGGGTCTGGAGTGAGGTAGCATCCTGGCCAATATTAGTGGATCTGGGACGATAACCAAGTCTGACCTCATCCGTCCTTTTCTTTGCCTGCCCCAGCAAATAACAGGTACTCAGTCACTTACTTGGATCCCACCTTCTTGATTACAGTGGCTATTAAGAATGATAGAAAGGCGAAAAAACACCAAATAGAACTCAATCAACTTTGCTATGTTATCTGACAGCGATAATGACATGTTGTGGCTTAAAAAAAAGTGGGTTAACCATAGCCGCTGGTGACTGGTTGCGGCACAACCACCGACATTTTGCTAGGCGCGGTTAATACACCAGATGGTACAGAGTCCTGTGGACTCAATACTGACGTGTCGTTAGCGTTGGAAAAAAGACGTCATCTGCGTCACAGTCTGCCCTTCCAGGGACCAAATTGGACGAATAATCAAAACGACGTAACAAAAGATGCGGGATTGGACGTTTCTTTGGAACGCAGAAATGGAGTAAGGTATGGCACATATTCGAACGTTATCAAATCCGAATAAGGCTTAGAATAGCAAACCCCGTTATGCATCGGCTGGGATTTTTTTTTAAATGCTCATAAAAATAACTTTAGTAAAGTTTATTACTTCTAACATAAACGTTTTTGCTTCAACTAACCAACTCGCAGATAATTTGTTTATTTTCCACACAGGAGACGAACTTGGTGATTACGAAAAGATGTCAAACAAGGGAGAATACCATATGCCGTATCTGACAATCGGTATACGGCACAAATGTTTAAAAAATTCGAAAATAATAATTTGCCTTCGGAAATCTAATGATCAGTGTCATCCCATAAAAAGATACCGACCGCGTAGTGTTCACAAACTCGCTCCAACAAAGTTAAGCGTGTCCATATTTTGTTTGCCAAATCTTTCCTGTAAAGATCTTCTTGACACTCTGTCAGGCTAATTTTGCTAAAGCTACAATTTATCTGCTATTTAATTCACTGAGTGCATGAAAAGCCATTCCCAGGCTACCAAAAATGACTGTAAATAGAATGTGTAGTTAAAAATTGCATATGAAAAACAAACGTGAAAAAGCTCATTGAAGGCGCTGCCCTACAAAATTCGAAAAGGGGCTGGGAGCACCAGCTCAATAATTGCATTAAAGGGACAACACAAACTAACTTCATGTTTTGTGTTCGTACACCTAACGTGGCCAACTATTAAACAAGCTATCAACCATGTATCTGTGGGTATTTAGAGCTCCAAACTTACCATACACACTCTGGGGACTCAAGAGTACTTTAATTTTAACACATATTGTAGAAAGGGGCATAACAGGTCACCTTTAAGATTTTGGAAACCCTTTGCCTCTTCCAAATGGTCCATGGCCGTATGAGACTGAAAGTAGAGATGGTGTGCCTGACATTAACATATGAAATAATTTATTCATTCACCAAAGAACAAAAGAACAAAAAAAAAGATTAAAACCCCTCAGATGGAATTTCACAACTTCAGCAATAGAGTAGATTAGAATTGAAATCTCTGTAGGAAAAACGTTCCCAAGGACACCTAGGTTCGAGCCCACTTTGAATTGAGGCTGCAAAAACTGGCCAGCCATCAAAGGCAGGCGTGGGGTTTTACTCCATACTGAGATGAGATGGTAAACTTCTCCTCTGGGGTACGAGAACAAAAAAGTGGGGATTGTTACTCGGAGAGACGTAAGAATTATAACTCATCAAATCAATGCACTAACTACGTTTACCTGCTGTACACTAGGATCGCAACAGCTCTTCAACTGCCAAGGTGTTTCTTCTGTATTTATTTCATCTACTATTCGATACACATCTTATTTAGGGGTTTTGGTATTTGTTTTAGTGCTTTTTGGGAATGCCATAATGCAACCTAACTCGTTACTCTGCACTAAAAGGGAACTATGCACCTTTTGATTAAAATAAAATCCCATCTGCATGACAGATTTTTGATGATGAACAGACTAAAAGTAAGCCAGCTGATTTCACTTATGTCTTCACCCAAATTAATTCACACTTTGGATCAATAAAAAAATCATGGAAATGTCACGTAATTCTGACGCACAAAAAAACCAATTTTAAAACTGGACAATTAAAATACAACTGAAACGGAAAATGAATCATTCACTGTACAGAAATACAATAAGCCCGTAGACAAGTTACCGCACTCATCCAGCATCAGTGAGTCCACGCTTCTATTTATAGTGTAGGGGCGGGCGCTTCGGATTCTAGAGAGCATTTGATTGGTTAGAAGATTTAATGAGAAGCTGAAGTACGAGGTGACGTCAAAAAAATTATTGATCCATTTTGGCTGAATAGCAACTTGCACGCATATTGAATGCTTAATATACTTCTAAATGCGGCCGTTTATTCACCAAAGGTTTGGAAGAAGCACTCTGCCTTATAGATAACTTTAAGACTAACATATTGATACTAACACCCAAAAAACTTTCATTTTGATTTCATGGGGACTTTAAGTTGAGAGGAAATTAAAAACAAATGTATCATTAGCAACCTTCACGTACAGGTCAAAGGTCAGGTTGATAGGTCACAAGAGAATTCAGAAGTTTATAAGCCAGTTTGAGGTCAAAAAGTCAGTTCAAAAGGTTAAAGGTCAGAGCAGAGCACTCACAGTAATGACGTCAGTATCGATGGGACTCATCTCCACAACATTTGCTTGATACGGTTCATCTCGCCACATGGGGGCATTATCATTTATGTCCAGAACAGTGATGTTCACCTGCAGTGGACAGATCCACAGATACATGCTTGTCATCTTTAACATAATGCATTGCTTCGGGTGACTTTGCTTTAAAATTTGGTGAAAACAGACACCCCTAATAGACACCTAATATCAATAAATAATAAAATATACTATTAATAATCATCACAATAAACAATTCTTCTTTCACATAATATACAGTAAGCTCACTTATAGTTGTCTGAGTGGCTTTCTAATGTGGATCAAAGGGTCAGCCGTTACCGTAGCGATGCCGGTTTTCTGCTGTGGTCCCACCCCTCCATCCACGGCTCTTACGATCAGAATATACTCAGACTTCATCTCTCGATCCAGAAGAGCTGTGGTAGTGATCTCTCCTACACACACATACAGTCATATTCAGCTCAGACAGACATGAACCTGTTCCAGGCAGCTGGACGAGACACTCAAGATGTGGTGATAATGTACAGAGTAATATTGTTGTTTCTATCTGTTTAGAATTGCAATTTTGAGTGGCCCACATATAAAAACATTAAACCAACCAATGACATCAGTTTGGGGCGGGGCTACCTGGATTATTTGAAACTTGTTCAAAAACATTATTTTGCACGACGTTTTTAAAAGAAAAAAAATATTTGGTATTTTGTAATATTGTAATAATTACTATAACTATACTAAGTGAGTTGTGAATGACAGCACTTATTTATTTCTTGTCAATATACTCTTCAATAATGATCCTAGTGTAAAGTGTGTGTAACCGAGGCCACGAGTACTGCTTCAAGTCTCCCTTTGGTGATTACATGCAGCCTCCCATTCCGGATACCCCCATACGGCGTTAGAACTAAGTGGGGCGGAACGGAACCCAGTGGAGAGAGGGGTGTTACCTTGGTGGACCGTGACCCGTAAAATGGGAGTGGAGGTTTGGCGGGTGAGGTGTACAGCAGAGGCCAGCGAGTAGGGCTGAATGCAAAGGTAAAACAACCAATCAACTACCCCATGAATCTCAAGAATACGTTCAGTGGCTGCAGCCATTTAGCCTCCTTGTTAGTGAAACGTCCGCCTCCCATGCCGGAGACCCACTCGGAGCGAGAACGAGGTGTGGCGGTGCAGACCCGGGGGAGAGAGGTTACATGTGCAAGCAGCTGTCTATATTAATGTATGTAATTTCTTCATGCACATGGGAATTCTGTTTAGGAACATTTATTTGGCGCCATGTAAAAATGGCACAGAAATTGCGCCTAGAGTTTACATTTCTTTTCAAGACTCTCAACCTTTTTGTTTTGACTTCTTTTGGAAAGGTTTTTGCCTTTATCGCGAAAATTAATTGAAAAGTTTCAAAAACGAAAATACTATAATGAATAAATATTTTTATTATAAATTACAGAAGTATTTCCTGATAACATAAATAATACAAATTAATAATAATAATAAATCACAATTTAAATGGCAACTAACACTTGCAAGGGCCAGCAGAATGATTCTGACTGTTCTCCGAGTTAATTTCAAAGGGCCTTTGGCCTGTGAGAACCCCAAAGCGAGCATTAGTTAAGGTCAGTGTGAATGGGTTGCCGTTGTCCCCCTGGCGAGGTGTTTGATCCTGACTGTGAGCTGCCCTGCAGGGAATAATGAGGAGAAACCTGACCAACTCCCGGACCTTCCCATAGCTTTGGCGTTCACAAAAGCCAACCCCCGTCGCGCCTGACACCAGAGAGGTGAGAGAAACAAAGAGAAATGTAAGAGCTTAACAGAAAAGCCATCAGATAATAATATATGAGACGACACTGTACGACAGAAGAACAAGACAGGGTGATAGACGGCAAACGGCGTTGAGAGATTGTCCTTCCGCACAAGGAAAATTGGTTAGTTATGTGCAGTGCGTGTGCATGTAGCAAAGAGACAGTGTTTCAGGGATCACAGAGTGCGTTCAGTAACCCTGTGAGCCACACCAGCGCACTGACGAGCCATGTAATTTCCCATTTGATGATTGAACGAGTCTATTGTGTGGAGATAAAAGCATGATGGTATAATAAATCCATTAAATGCGGTGCCTTTTTCCTCTGCGCACAAACCCTATCGCTCCCACTAAAACACAATGATATAAAGGGGGTAAAAATACACTAAGATAAACACCAGACGAAACCATATCTTGAAGGGAGTTTGTAGTGTGTCCAGAAATGTCCCGCCACGGCAGAAAAAAACTGGCTCTGAAATACGGAATCTATTATGCATTTCTGAAGCGAAAGCACCACGTGCTTGTCATGTGTGTAATTTGAGACACAAATCCCTGTAATAATTAAATTAAAAAATATCACGTGTTTCTAGCTTTGTAAGGGAAGAGTTGCAGCGGGTGGGGGGGTATAGGATCGAAATTAATAAATACATTAAATAATACTAGATTAATAACGCATGAAAACAAGTCCAATACCAAAGATTATCAAACGACATAGAAAAAAGACGGAATTGCTAAAGCAAATACTAACAATGAGCCCTATTACTCCATATAGCTCACTGATAACATGCGGCAAATTTTCAAAAAAATTTAAATAAATAAAATCAATAATGATCACACAAAACAAACCTTCCATTGCATTATCACTGGCAAATATAGGATTTAAATCACATAAATAAATATTACACAAAACAAACATACACGGGTGATAACATCACTGTCAAGGTAGTGGGTAGGATTTTTATCCCAATAAACACATGCAAATAAAAAATAAATAAATGTAATAGCAAAAACAAAACATTACAATGACTACATCAAAAATTAAAGTGGAGGTATCGAAACTAATTATATAATCAATAAATTATATAAAAAAAACATATCAAAACTTAAAATCACCAACTAAATCACAAAAACATCTACAAAATCAGCACAAAACAGTTTACGGTGCTTGAATCTGTGTATACGCATTTTAGGCTTCATATAGTTGCACAATTTGACCCGTGTTTAAATAAAAACTCTAACCAGATTCTCAGAGGAGTATTTGGACTTTTTGGTTTGAGTTTGGGATGGTCATAGCTGTAAACAAAATACCAAAAGCACTTTGTCTAATCTCTGGGAAAAAACAGCACTTATGCACAAGGCAACCTTATTTTAGTGTGGGAACAGACTAGTGCACAGACTGCTGAGCGTTGTAAATCATCTAGACCAGGATACATTATGCTGTCAAATGAGTTTGAGTCACTGGCTGTGCTCCTGTGATGGCAGTCTCGCATTTTTTTGATAATGTAATTGTAAAAATGTACTGCAATGATATTGCTCGCTAATGTATGACGAAAATGTAAAAAAAAAAACGGGAGGCTGAACTCGGGTGGGTTGTCATTCTCATCCTGCGGAGGAAGGAGGGGAGAGATCAATGTATTAGTTATCTAAAAAATCTTTAAATATTAACTCATTAATTTTCCACAGGGGAAAAAAACAGCTTTTGGTTATAATTAAATGTATTGATGGAGTGCTTGTAGGGGGGTTAAATGTGAAACTCACAGATGCTGTGGCGATGAGTAACTTAATATCATTCAGACGCATACACTGTTTAACCCCTTTGAGTTCAGTTCAAGGTTCAGTATATAACCCACAGACAAAAAAAGCACACACAACTAAGAAAGGTGAACCACACACACACACACACACACGGACGCGGATGTGTCAACCCCCTGCTGTTTTTCAGATGAAATGTGTCTAAGCGGAATCACAATAAAAGAGCAGAGAAATGCCAGAGAGAAATTAACCGTTCTAGACAATGGACCTCAGAGAAAACCCATGAATTTAGAATTAACACACAGATCCCACAACGCCAAACTGTGTTTGTTTGTGTGTGAGCAACTTGAATCTGAAATTACGGTTTTGGGTAATCTTTGTTTTCACCTGATTCTAAAATGAAGTTAAAAGACTATTCCAAGTAAAACTCAATCACTTGTGGTGTAACATTCATTTAGACTTGTCTTTCCTTTTTCTATATATACACAAAAAAGCTAAATTCTGGATTACAGTGAGTCACCTGCAAAGGAAGTGAATAAGAGAAGTCTGTAAACATTCAAATACTCACTGTTACAATAAGATAAACAGCAAAACATAAACAGCATGCCTGTTAATATGATATTAGTGTAAAATGTTTATCTAATTTTACAACGTTGCCAAAGACAATGTAACACTAACCCTAAAACAGCAAAACTGACAAAAACAACATTAAAGCTCAAATAATAATTAAACAGTAGAACTGCAATTATATAAAATATAAAAGCATCACATTTCTGCTATTAAATCCTCCAAAAACTGGCCCCATTCACTTTCATTGAAAGCGCCTCACAGTAATGTTTTTTTTAATTAAATAAAATCATAGATAAGTCGTTTATGTGCCTAAATAAGGTCTTTTTTGTGGCAATATGAGGCAAACGGAGTCTGTTGCCTGGAGCTATAATAGGTTTGGAAATCAATATTTCTTTAAATGAAAACGGTGCAACTGCTTTATGATACAACGTAGTTTGCTCATAAAGCTGTCCTGCTTTATATTTATTTACTCTACACTACCCTTAAAAGTTTGGATCATAAATTAATATATCTCATATTTTACATCAATGTAAAAGCAGTATTTATAATTCAAAAAGTAAAACTGTACATTAAAAAAAAATCTTTTGTATAACTGCATTATTTTAAAATGTAATTAATTCCTGTGGCAAAGCTGAATTTTGAGCTGTCAGTACTCCATCTTCAGTGTCACATGAGCCTTCAGAAAAGCCTGATTTGGCTGCTCACAGTAACCTTTACATGTCTTATATATTAGCATGATTGAAACAGTTTTGCTCATAATATGTTTTTTTGGGGAAACAGTGATATTTTCAAGTTTCCGGCTTCTTTTATCTTAAAGTTTACAAAATATATCACAAAGAGATTTATGTTGAATAGAAATCTATTGGCAATATATAAAAAGATCTTTTACTGTTATTTTTGAGAAATTTAAACATCCATGATCAACAAAATGTATTACTCTCTTTCAAAAAAAACAAAAAAAAAAGCGTACTGACACAAACTATTGAACCGTAGCCAGACTGCATGATATTACAAACATTTGCATATGTTTTCCTCTAATCAACCATCCCGAGAATCGACTCTTGTCATGGTGTAGTTATATTGCACTGTCCTCTGGAAGGTTGTGTTAATTGTGAAGGCAGTGTTACGCCAACGGCTCTAGGGTGACTGGAACAGTGCTGTTTTGAGGGACGGTTCCAGTCCGTCCTCTGGCCATGCAGTGTCAGAAAGATCGATCCACCTGGACCTGCCTCATAATCAGAGGAACGCGTTCACTGTGAGAATACTAACAAACAACAGAGTTATGCACTATGGTTGCCACCAAAAGGGTTCGAGCGACTAAAAATCAGGGACACCCCCAATCCGTGACCACCAACCCAAAAACCCGCCCCAACAAAAAAACACACCAGGACCAAATACCATTGAGGAACTCGTAGCTCAACAATAAACCATGAGAATACATGCTCAAGTATGTAAACTTGCAGCAGAAAACATTAATATTGTTATTTTAAATGTGATTATTTATCATAATTAATTATTATTAGTCTTTGTTGAGAGTTCTGCAGCTGTTACCAGGATGGGATGAATTTTTATAATTTTTTTATTCATTTGGTTAAATTAGGACTACATTATTATGTAATTATTTTTTCCCATTTTTATCTAAATAATTTAGCATTTTTAAAATGCTGTTGTACAACAATTGCCCAAAAAGACATAAATATAATTTAAACTATTTTTATATCTTTATGACATTCATATAATTATAACTGAATAACTAGGGTACAACCTAAAATAGCCTATAATACTATTAATTAAGTCTGGCTGATATGCCTAAAAATTAAATAATGATGTCTACTACATCTATAAGTGTATTAACGACTATCCAAATTTTAATAGAACCACAGGCCGATACCTTTAGAAGCAACGATGTGATCTGTCCCTTACAGGTGTTGTTCACACCAAAAATAAAAATTCCTGTCATAATGTGACCCATGTAATGTATCTAAACCTTCATCAATTCTTTCTGGCCGGTTTACACAGAAGAAAACACTCGAAAGAATGTGGGTTACTACACAGCTGCTGGTCCTCAGGAACATTCCATAGTAGAGAAAATACTAAATGTCCATTGGGTACGCAAAACGTTTTGGTTACGGGGAAAACCACATTCTTCAAAGTCTCTTCTTTTTATGTTTAACAGAAGTAATAACCTTATTACAAGGTTATGATACAACTATGCTGGTGTGTAAGCCGTGACAACCTTTCGTTTTTGGGTGACGAAATCCAACTTTAAGTCAGACAGTCCACCGTGAGCAAGCTTCTCTGCAAACTGCGCGTTCATCATTAGTTACTGAACAGATCCATTGATAACGTACCCTTCAGACTACATCACTTTTGAGAGCCTTGATGGTTCAAAAGGGGTGAGATGTGAGCTCTAGATGTTTTAAAAACCAATCGCAGTGGGTTACCACAGAAAAGGGCTTTAACGGCGCATGTTCTGGAGACCCCATCGCTATGGAAACAAAGACCCCAAAATCACTCGCAAATGAGCTATTCTAATACTTCTTATGAAATTTATTTAATTATAATTGCTATTAGTATTACAAACAGTGCACAATACCTATTTGTTGATTCAACTATGCATTGGCTTTTGTAAAATATGGGACAAATCGCGTCCCGTATTGATTTGATACGGAATGCATCATTTTACCTTTAAATACGGGACAATTCTGTATTTTAAGGGACGGTTGGCAACCCTATATGACACACAAATTGAATAAATATAAAAACAGAAAAACAAATATATCACCACATGCTTACTAGACAGCCATCTATAATCCATTTATGAAACACCAGAGGTCACAAAGGCTTCTCTAAAGGCATTTTCACGCTTTAAGGTGTTAAACCCAAATCCGATTCCTGAGCGATGGAGAGCGCATAATGTAACCCATCACCAGCATGAACAAGCAGTGAAATCGTATTATTAGACTTTGATTTGAACACAGACCTGCGTAGCCCTCCACCACACTGATGCTGAAATATGACCCCCCCCCGTTAAAAGCTGAGAGGCGTCGCAAATAGATGGGGCGTAATGTCAGATGTATATTGGAGGAGATTCCTCATCCGTCGCCTTCCAGAAACCACACAAGGGAGACCAGAAGTCCTTATCAATCATTACCCTTAATGACTGTTTGCCAACACGTTTCACCAAACCTCATACCTCCGGGCCATTCGCGCCGGTCCTCTGTCAAGTGTAGCGTAAAGCAGGAAACCGGTCCACAGACTCTATGCTTGGGTTGGGCCAGAGCTAACGATTTAGCATTCAAACAACAGAGCATGGTTGTATAGCATTTGATAGGTTTATTGTTAGCTATATTATAACTACTAAATTAGTTTTCATTACGTGAATGTTGAAATAATAAATAAGAATTAAGTATATACTAAAAAAATTTTAATTATACATCATAAAATTTGAAATGTTGCCTTGACAACTAACTGAAATAAAATAAAGGGTTAAATTAAGTTAAATTAAAGTCAAATTAAAGGGAAAATTATGCATTACATAAGTAAACAAATAAAAAAAAACAAAGCAATGTTTTATAGTGTTAATAAAGTGTTAATAGTTTATAGTGCTAAACTATTAAAATCTGTTTTAGATTAACTGAAATAAAGTTGAAATAACATCTTGGCTAGATGCAAAACTTAAACTATGCTGTTCGGAAATGTACTATTAGCCACATAACTGCAATAGAATAAATTAAAGAACAACAACACAATAACAAAAGCACAATTATTTTTAATGAAAACAGAAAATAAAAGCTAATAAATAAATTATATTATTATAGCAAATACATTATACATTATAGTATTAATAAAAATACTAAAATTACACTGCACCAAAGTCATCCTTCAGAAATGTTTTTTTAAATAAAAAACGTAAAAAAACTAAAAAAGCGAACGTTACATCACCTTTAAATCAAAATCTCACAAAATGGCAATGTATAAAAGTCAATCAATTAATTAAACACCTGATCTCTTCTTGCCTTAACTGAGCATCATTTTTGTGCTTTTCAGATAGTAAAAAAATTAAAATAATAATGGTACAGTAGTGAATATGATAGAAGGATTACAAAAACAAGGTGAACCGGCAGACACACAACAACAACACACATCGCCACCTGCTGGTCAGACAACTGCAGCAACTGCTGTCAAACTGTCAATCACAGCACAGATTAGAGCAGACGGCTGGAATTAGTGCTGCTGTGTCCACATGCGGAGAGAATTAAACACTAACTGAGACATACTGAACACTAGCAGAGTGAATGACCCACAATTACACATCAGAACAAGGATCAGGGAGTCTATAAAATCTGGCCTTTAACATTCACATTCAACTCAGTGGCTCTGTCCTCATTTCACATTCTTGGTCTGATTGTGCTCGATTCATCTGTGCATGTGTTTTTCTCTGAAACAACTTTCCAACTCAGCTGACGTCACAAATAACTAAAACTTTTCAACCCTTCCCATCCATTCCGATACAAATCATCCACTTTTCAGTGTTTTCACATCTCTTTATGTTTCTCACCCGGGCTCGGACTATTTGTTGTGGAGCCTGTTCGTTCTCCATGAGTGAACCCGTATACGCCTCCTTCTGGAAGATTGGCGCATTGTCGTTTACATCCATCACGTTAATGCGAAGGCGTCCTGTAGTCTCCTCCCCTCCTCCATCACGGGCCAGTATTGTTAGAGTAAAGCGTCTCATGAGCTCATAATCCAACCGGTCTCGAAGAGTCACCCAACCTGTCTCAACATCCAATGAGAACCTGGGGGAGGAGTTAATATATGGAAATGAGTAACTGTTAACCAATTAATCATTGCAAGAGAGGTACTTAAAGAGACAAATTAATTAACCAGCAAATGAGAACTTTGAAAGAGTTGGATCATGCAAAGGCTATGTTCAGAACAGCACACTACCATAGACTCATATTTTAGCAGTAAGTATACTGTGCACAGTTGTAAGTGTTTTTTTTTTTGTATTAAACAGCCAGTCAAAAGTTTGTAATAATTAAGATTTATTTTATGTTTTTGAAAGAAGTCTCTTCTCAACCAAGGCCTGCATTACTATATTTTTATTAATAAATTCTGCCTTGCTGATCATAGAGTGGAATTGGAGAGCGCAGGAGATTGTGTTGTTGACTTCAGAGAAGTGCTCACTCAGCATGCTCCTCTGACGTCACTGGTAGTACTGATGGAGATGGGGAGCAGCAAAGCCAAGTTCCTTGGTGTGCACATCCAAGAGGATCTCTCCTTGACTGACAACACCGCAGCACTGGCCAAGAAAGCACAGAAGCGTCTCTACTTCCTCCGCAAACTGGGAAGAGCCAGAGCCCCGGCCCCCATCCTGTGCACCTTCTACAGAGGCACCATCGAGAGCATCCTGACCAGCTGCATCGCTGTGTGGTATGGTGCCTGCAACGCGTCCTGCCGTAAGACACTTCAACGCATAGTGAGAGCCGCTGAGAAGATCGTTGGTGCCTCTCTCTCTCTCCCCTCCCTTCAGGACATCTACAACCCCCGTCTCACCCGCAAGCCTCTGCATTGCAGGTGAATCCCCACCCACCCACCACAGCTTCTTCATTCCTTGCTGCCATCAGGGGGACTGCGGAGTCCCGGCCAGGACCAGCAGACTGATGACAGCTCTCCATCAAGCTTGGTCCATGACTGAACTCCCTCCCACCTTGCCCCCCCTCCCCTCATCTTGGCCCCACCACACAACTAGAACCTGCTGACCCTCTAATGGACTCTGCCCACGTAAAACCCCCCTCCCAATAACACGAGGCCCTACCTGTCCACTATTAATCAGTCTGAATAAGCTCTTTTGCCCTACAAATCATTATGTTTGACACTACAACCACTATCTACATGCACGATGTTTACTTACTGGTTTGCACTCTAGTGCTTCATATGCCTTGTCATTTATTATTATTTTTTACATTTTACCTTAATTTGTATATTTAGTATAAAAGATTTGGATTTGGTGTATTTAATCTGTATGTATTTATCTGTATGCACCCAAAGTGGTACCTGAGAGTAACGCATAAGTACAAAATTAGCTCTGTGTGTAAGAGATACTGTACATTGTGGAAAGAAAAATTGAGCACTAAAGCAGGGACTTAGACTTGAAAATCCTTAAAATTATCAAAATTTTGACAATTTCCTTTGTAGTATATACTATAATAATATTATTAACTTTTTATTACGGGTTTTTATTACTTTATACTTTCATGTTAACTTTAGTTTAAGATTCCTAAGTCCAAAAGATCTGCAATCAATGTTTAATCACAGATACACGAGTTCGGCGATCTAATCAAACATGAAAGATCGTGAACCGCTCCCAATTTTCTGATCTGAATCAAAAGGACGTGTATTCTAACACTGCTCCGAAGTCCGATCTAAAAAGCAAATGAGTCCGTGAAGACCCGCTCACCCATGTTCCTGATCTGAAATCAAACGATAATTGCACCATGCGTCAAATGACAAGTCCGATACTCAGCAAATGAGAAAAAAATTGTATCACCCAAACTCCCCTTTCTGATCAAAAGATTTGCGTAACAAAACCTGCTCCGAAGTTCCAATCTAAATCAATGAGGTCGTGAACCAAACCCGCTCCCAATTTTCTGATCTTAATCAAAGATTTGCGAACAAAGGATGAAAAAAAAAAAAATAAAATCATGCTCCGCAAGTCCCGTAATCAATAAATCAAATGATATCTGAAACCCTCATACCCAATTTCTGATCTGAATGCAAAGATTTGCGAACCGTGCTCCGAAAGTTCCAATCCTCAATCAAATGAGAAAAGGGGGTCTGAGGCCCGCTGCCCATTGTGAATGATTGCTTAAAATCAAGATTATGCGAACCTGGCCGAATTGTTCCTATCAAAGTACAAACGAGTCGGGAACCGCAATCCCAATATTCTGATCTTTAAATCAAAGATTTGAACGAACCTGCTCCTAATTCGATACTAAATCAAAGGATCTGAACCCTCTGCACCAATTTGCGATCTGAATTCAAAAGTTTGCGAACCTGCTCCAAACGACTTTCCGATCTAAAATACAAACGAGTCGTTAACCCGCTCCAATTTTCTGATCTGAACAAAAGAGTGTTGCAAACCTGCTCCGAAGGAAATCCCGAGATCTAATCACGTGATTCGCGTGATACATGCTTTGAAGTCCATCCGATTAAATGCATTTCCGTTCCATTAGTAGAGGCTGTGAATTAATAAATTATGCAAGTGAAAGTGTTAACTGATTCGTATTTTCTTCGAAAGCTCCGCTTCAACACCATACTATAAACAATTGAACTTTTTAAATCATTATAAGCGAATGTCAAATTCGAAAAGTGGAAAAGGTGCGTCTAATTTGATATATAGGGGTGTTTTTTAGTGAAAAAAGAGATTGCTAGACTGAACATTTGAAGTCCGAGTTCGAACAATCGGAGACGTTTTCAGCGTAATGCTCCGTGTTTTCTGTTCCTCCACTTTTGCGTGCTCAGCCACGTTTACACGACATGTCAGTACTACTACTGTTTTATCGAAAAACTATGAGGTTTACAAATAAAATATTGTATATGGGTCCAGGTGGGGGGGGAATCACAAACAAGAATAAAAGCCACACAAATCTAAGCGAACATCTATCAGGTGCGGTACCAGGATTAAACTGCTAACTACTGAAGACACTCAGTAAATGCACTGTTTGAAAGAAAAATACAATATAAAATGCAAAAAAACAACCATTTTACTACCAAACTTAGCTAATAACAGGATGTTGCTCATCGAATTAAGTGTGTAGTATAGTGATGTCATTATAAACCTACTATTTTTGTGGTTGCATAATGTTTTATACTTTCATGCTTTCATACATGTTTCAACTTGAAAAAATAAATAAACATACAATATTGCATGACAGTATACATTATGTACTGTGTGGCATGCAGTAAACAGTGTGGTAGTATTTCATTTGAAACAGCCACAGAATAAATCAGTCTACGGAAACAGAAGAGAAAGGCATGCAAATCTACAGAGATGTGGATTAAATTAATCAGAGGAAATTAATGAATTAAACAGGATGCTGTATCAGTGTGAAAGGTCACAGTATGTTAATGAATGATAATCTCACTGGTCTGGCTCATCGCTGAAGTAATACCGAACCACTCCAAACGTGCCAATGTCATTATCCGTGGCCTGCAGAGAGAAACACACAAACAGAGAGCCATGAGCATCATCAAGACGCATACTCTTGGTCATTCTGTATGTGAATGTGTGTGTTTGTGTATCCTTGAGTGTGTTTCAGTGTTTTAATATTGAGATGATGGTGTCAGCAACCCCTGTCCTACCCTACAAAACCCTACAAGTCTCGATGGGGTTGCTGCACGCATTACGGCTGCAACACCCCACACACACACAACACAAGGAACAACACAGTCACAAGGGAAGGTCTTCAAAGGAGGACCATTAGGGGAAGAATCTCCTCCACCAAGATGGGCCTGGCATAACTGGCCGCCCTTCATCTATATCTTACCAACGCACACAAGCTTTGCTTCACCTCTTAATTGTCAGACCTGCCTTATAAAGTAAATGCAAGAAAGTACAAAAGATGATTGACAACAGCATAATTGTCTCACAATTACAATGTTCACTAGGCCACCCACGCTCACACTGCTCAGGCCTTATTTCTGCTGCGGTTTAAAAAAACGCCCATGACGCTTGATGTCTATTCATTTCCTATTTCGACTACTATAAAAGAAAGACAGCACAATCCACATATTAGCAGAATGTCTGCAACAATTGAGACTTGCTCACATTCATGACAAAAAGTTTGACTTAACTCATCGTACTACCAACATGTGGTATTCTATGAGGCATAAATATAATATTCAAAATACTGTACAAATAGATATCAGGCGAGAAAGGCAGCCCTGCCCCCAAAACTCAGCATTGGTTAGACAGCACTGAACATTGAGCGGCCCATTTTTATGCGAACTGATTAAAATCCTTATAATCTGAAAACATGCTCACATGTTTAGTAAAACTTAGCAATGTTGCCACAGTGAAGACATGTCAACTGAACCTGTATAAAATCTTAACTAAATTAAACATGAATTTCCAGCATGACTCCAGTCCCCTCAGTGGTCCCGTGATCCTTTATAAGTGGCATCTCATGTTCTGATTTAGTGCTTGAAATTTTCATTATTATTAGTCATGTTAAAAGACGGTGTTGTGGAGAAATGTGTTCAATGTATTCAATGAAATGTCATTGTTAATTATAACTAATCATCTGTCAGAAATTTTACAAATGATTTTACTGTTACTCTTGATCAATTTAAAGGTATTCATTTCTTCAAAAAAAAAACTAAACTTTAAAATGGTATTGCATAATCCACTTTTCTGCAGAAAAACTATCTGTATTTTATTTATGAATTAATCAATTCACAACCAAAAAAATCTGTCATGGTAGGCATGCACCATAGTAATAAGTATAATATATGAATATGTAATCATTCCGTATCAAAGCATGTTACATTATTCTCCTGAAAATGGGAAATAAAGTGTTTCCAGAAACCACAGTGACAGATGCTGAATTTGGCACTCGTCAATCCCAACCCGGGCGGCTCACATAACCTGCCCCCAATCACGGTGCATGTTATGCAATAAGTGCAGCACAGTGAACATTAATGAATATCCCCTAGCAGTAGATGAATGGAGTGTAATATCATATAACAAAGCATAAAGTGTGTGTTTGCATGTGGAAATAAAGTTCTTCAGTGCTGAAGGGAAACAGATTCAAACCTGACTTGTATCTTTATGCAAATTAATACAAAAGGTTGAAAAAACAAGTCACCACAGAAACAACAGCGCAGCTGCGTATGTGTGTGTGAAAGAAAAACAGAATATGACAAGTGAAACTTCTCTTTTCTAACACACACACACAAATGGCAAGTGTAACATCTGTTAGATCCTGATATAGAGAGAATTTGTTTTCTTTTTTGTAAATGATAATCCATCAAAGCAGATGTGCAGGTGTCTGTTATCAGACAGTTGTTATTGGGGCTTGATTTGGTGGACTGAAACTGATCTGTAGAGTTTTCCGCAGCCTTTTGCTGTAATTATACACATACACAGTCTCATTCTCAATAGCCTTATATAGCCAGACTTTGCCAATAGTCAACGTCTGGTCCAATTTGCAGCTTAATCCAGCCAAGAACTGGCCGCTTACACAGGAGAGACCATCTGATGACATTTAAAGTGACCAACCATAGTTTGTTTTCTTTATGTGACCTTTAAGGCCAAAAATAATGAGGCCATAATAAGTGAGACAGGTTATACCAAAACCATCAGAAACATTAGTGGAAAACAAGAGTAATACCAAGCCATCCAAATATAAAAATATTATAAGATATTTAATGGATATGACCAAAAACAAACATACGAATATAAACGTGTGCATAAATGTGTATAAACGATGTTGATTACTCGCTTAGTAAGCGTCTTAAACAGCACTTTTCAAAAATTTTCATCTTAGAATAAATGAACCTTACAAACTTTAGCAACTGGATCTTCCTATAAAGCAATCATTGTAGCACCCTGGTACCAACAACCTTTTCCCAACCTGACCTTGAATGAATGCCTGTGAACGAAAAACGAATGAGAATGAATGATCATCATCTCATCAATCAATCAATCAATCCTGTGCAAACTGACAAAAACTGTGAAAAGCTATCTATTATTGATTTTACCCTCCATTTGCAGTCATAAATAATATAATACATTTAAAAAATCAATAATATTAAATGTATGCATTTAAAATTTTGTTTTCCGCCAAAAAATTGGATTCCAAGATACATTTTTACGTACATACACATTTTTGTTCTGTTATAATATATGTAATATATATCTATAGAGATAACAAATCAAGTAAAAAATATGCTAATATTGAAATGTAATTAAAATTTAAGTAAAGACTAATAATAATACACCTTTTTCTATCACAATTACCAGAAGCTGCTTGCTGAAATAAGAATATAATATTGCAAGGTCACGTGAAAATAGCGCAAGCTTCCTATGATTTAAAATTTTTGTTGCTTGTTTGTTTTTTTAAACAAAATTAAAACTAAATCAAAATGTAAATGTAAAATTTGCTTCACAAAATCGTTAAGAAAAAATAAATAAACACAAAACTTGTTTAAAGACTGTTAATCAGATGTAGCATGGCTGAAAAGGTTCAATTAGCATCCAGAACTGGAACAGCTTGTTTCATTATCAATGACAAGGGTGTGACTTCATTCCAATTTGCTCTTTTATTTAGTAATTTCTGTTTGTTGTTTGAATTTTCTATCTGCATTTCAATAATGATCTGATATAGCTGCATTTTAATCCAAGGCTCTGCCAAAAATGTATAGTCTTAAGTCTGATTTTCAGCTAATATAGTGTTTTATGCTACATTGATGGGATATTTTTGCAGGAGTCTGCCTGCGGAGTCTATATTGGGTTATTTGACAAAATCCGTTTTGATGTGTGTGAATCCCAGAGCTCGTGCCTGTAGAGTGTGATGGACTGTACTTCTGATTAAATTATTTTAGGCTGATTCTCATTGAAATGGGATGTCAAATTTGATGTTCTTTTACAGTTTTACTTAATTTTTTGTGGTGCTGATGTTAATGTCAAGGTAAGCGTATGATGTAAGAGCTTGTTATTTAATTTCTCTCTCTGGCCCGCGTTCTGTGATGGATCATGGCTGGGTGCTGGTAATGGGGTTTCAGTTGACTGGCGGTGCTGCTGGTGTACAGGGTCATTGAGTTGTGGGAGTGTGTGCTGCTGTCAGTGACACTATTACAATCCATGATTCAACCATGCCCTGATGATGACCTCACACTCTGTGTGTGTTTTTCAGTGTGGATTATGACCAACGCTCGCCTGGTGCCACTCTACAGTGTATTCAGCCAACCGGCCAAAACAGTTTGTTACAAGAAATGCTGCCAGAGTTTTTCTGTGACACGGGTGGAACACCAATGGACCGCAATGCTCACTTCCTCCATCTCAATAATTGAATAAACAGCCAATGAGCTTACACTTCTGAATGCATTCAGCCAATCAGTGTGTGATCTGTGAAGAAAAGAAACAAACTTACAAATGAAAGAAAGAAAGAAAGAACAAAATGACAACAGAATGAAAAAGAACAAATGTACAAAAACAATAAATTACAAACAATAATACAGAAAGGACAAACAAACCAACGATTCAGTCTTTCTGCCTTTTTTCTTCTCTATAGCCTTCCTTAATACACTTTTGCACAAACAATAACAGAATAAGCAAACTAACAAACAAAAATCAAAGCAAAAGAAAAGAAAAGAACAGACAAAAGAGAATGAATAAACAAACGGACAAAAGAAACAAGGTAAGAACAAAAAATAAAGACACCAAGGGCAATAAAGACAATGGACAACAGGAACAACGAAGATTAACAATTGATCAGAAATATCACCAAGTATACTCTATCTTGTCTTTCTTTTGTCTTCCTGATATCCTATGTCCTGTTATACAGCTTTCTACCACGTAACAGAGAAAGTCTCAACGACAGAAAACACCCAAATAAGCCTAGAGACGAACAGAATGGAAAAAAAAAACAAACAAACAAAAAAACAAAAAAGAGAATGAACAAATGGACAAAACATTTAACCAAATAGCTAAGTGAAACCAACAAAAAAAAAAAAAAAAATTAAGGAACAAAAGTGATATAAAAAAGAAAACGCACTGCAGAGAAAAACAGATGGAACCAAAAGCAATGAACGTAATGAACAAACAGACTTGTCTAGGGTACCTTCCGTGTTATGAGCAGCTATAATACGGTACAAACAACAAGCCAACCAACAAATGCGAAAAAAAGGAAAATGAACAAATGGAGCAAACAACGCACTACCAAAAAAGAACGAACGCATAAACTGAACAACAGAAAAAAAAAAATTTATAAAAAAAACCTGAACAACAAAAAGATCCATCTTATCATCACTCTTCTATCCATTTCCCTCCATCCCGCTCATGTGTAGGACGGTTAACCAAACACTTAACAAGAACAACTGGACCAAATTAATAACAACCAATCAGATACCACACTAAAAGCAGCAAATAAGGCCAATGAACACACCAGTTTTCTCTTTCTCCTTGTACCACGGGTCGTCTCGCTCCTTCATAAAAAGGCCAAACTTTTGCTCACACAAAATCCTCGCCACTTTTACCTCAGGCTCCTGCCCATCAACACTTCTCTCTGGTTTACCCCTCTCTCTCTCGCTCGCGTCTCCAGTGTGATGACAGGACCCTAATGCAAGTAGGATTACAGTGCCGGGGCTCCAGGTGTTTGCGGGACACCTTCTAACTCATAACAAGGAGACTTATGCCGGTCAGAGAGATAGACGGGCTCCTGAACGGAAGAGGGACGGCGGGTTGGAGTAGTATCTCTCTCTCTCTCTATAATCGTCTCACACACACTCCTCCATCCCTTCTTCCTGCTCATCTCTTCTGCTCAGTCTGCCAAAGACACACACCTGAATCTCCAGACAGCAGCCCAACAGAAACACAAAGACACTAAACTTCAGAAAAAGAGCAGAGGAGCAGCCTGAAGACAGGCCTAAATGCACACCTGATAGTTTGGACCAAACTCTGAAAAAAACGGTTCTCTCTGACTGACACGTGCCAGACAACATCTCAGCGTGAATGAAAGCGAAAGTGACACCAGGGTGAGGAGAGACCCTCAATAGAGATCCAGCTGTGACAGATGAGACAAGAGACCATCCACAGAACAAAAAAAGCCTCTTTTCATTCACTCAAACCAAACAGCCATCAAAAGTTAGTGCCATGACCACAACACAGAAACAAACAAAAACAACTACAATGTCTCATTTTGGAATAACTGTATATTTACTTAATTTCCTTAAAGTCTTCTAGCTTTAATAATCTGGATATGTATTGCTATGTATCTTCACACCAAATATAACTAAAATGATAACTATATCAGCATCCTCACCGTTCTGTTTATTATAAGTATGTGCATCACCTGCTGCTTTAAATGGTGAAGCTCCTTAAAGCAGGATGGATTCTGACTGGCTTTCATATGGAAAAAAAAAATGTTTTCAAAGTGATTCCAACTATATTGTTCCTCTGTCATTATCGTTATATTTGTGGTGTGGACTCTATGCTTTGAATTCGAACGATGTTAAACAATACCTTGATCATTACTGCTTAGCGATCGTCTAATAGGTGGTAGGATGGGCCTTTTAATGTGTGTGGTGTGTAAGGCAGTGTGAATTTGTGATGTATACACCTGCCATTACAATTCTGATTGCTCATTCAGTAAGTAGCTAGTTCTGTTGTTTTATAAATAAATACTTTATCTGGCAGACATGCATTAAATTGAGCCCAAGTTCGGGGGAAGACATCTATCGTGTTAAAATATGCAATCTTAACAAAAGAAATGTGTCTTGAACTTTACTATACTCGAGAATATAACAAAATCTCACAACTTAATTGATAATGAATCTGTAGAATAACATAAACAGATTTCTGTACACCATGCAGACCCTATTAGAATAGATTTCTGAAGGATCATGTGACACTGAGGCAGCATGGAATGTGCTGAAATCAAATAGAACGACATTTTAAATCAACTAAAAAAATGAAACAGGCAGTTTTAAATTCCAAATAATAGTTCACAATATAATTACTGACCATAATTAATTTAGTTCATATTCTTAATATGGTACATCCACATGATTTACATACCGTCAACAGAGAACTTACATGAGAACAAAACCCTTGCAGCGTCCCGTAAGACCGCGGTGCTTGCAATTAGGGGGTTTAATCTAAGTTCAGCAGAGTCGGTGCGCGAAAATCTTTCAAAAAAAAAAGCACATTAGGTGAACTTAATGACAAGTTTGGAGAGACACCATTAGTTAATTAATTTGATGGAACAAGTTTCCTCAAATGTTTTGAGTAAATTCCACTTATTAGGACACTCAAATGAGTGTGTGTGTGAGATAGTATTAGTCTCGGTGGTCAAAGTGAATCTGTGACTAAGCTGTTAGTGACACATTAATCCAATGGAGCAATCTGCCAAAACACACACATCGAGGTCTACACTCCTTTGAGACCCTTAGGGCCTCACTAATCTACCGAGATTAGCTGAAAAATGTCTCCACAAGTGACAATCGGACTAAACATTCTCATGGGCATGTCCAAAAAAGAAAGGTGATTCATAAATCATTCATAAAATGCTGCTTTAGCATAATTTATTCTAAAGCAGCAAAAAAGTTTTTTCTTTCATGGGTTTTATTTTTTTCATGGGTAAGATTGGCCTGTAGTAATAATTAGCTTTATTTTAAAATTATTTAGTCTATGGTAAACTATATGCAACTAGGAAGACTATATAAGACTATAAGACATAAATACATTACAAACATATCCAAACATGCCAAACATAAAGAGCATTTACAGCATTTTGTCTTGGCATTTCTTTCACACATACACGGACATTTAAACCAATCAAAATTTGCAAAGTCATATAAATCCTAATAACCGTGACAATAAAACCTGTGTACATAAAGTTTGTCGATATCTCGATTCAAAATATACACTTTCAATAACAGGTTAGAGGTTTAAATAAATTGATTAGACAGAAATTCATAATTTTTTAGGTTAACAGAATTAGACCAAAGAAACAACTATGTTAAAATGATGACATGAAGACAAAACGATGGCGACTGTTGTGTAATCTTGCCAAAAGTCAGTGTGACAATATCCAGTTGGAGTCAAATGTTCATCAGCATTCAGTATCCTTTAAAAGTGGGCAGACGAAATGGCTTCAATCAAAATGAAGCTCTCTCTCTCTCTCTCTCTCTCTACTCTCTTCTCTATAAATATATATATATCTATTGTTGTGGCCTAGAAGGCTATGTCCGCCACGAAGCAGCCTGACCACCGCAGCACCATGGAGAGCCCACCGAGGACTCAACAAGGGCTGGGCCCCATGTAAGAGGGTCAGCACCAGGATAGCTCCACACAGGTGTTCACCTTTTCCCCCGTCTAACCGGAGCCTCCTAGTCTCTCAGCCAGGAGACGAGCAGTGCTGATGCATTGATGGAGACTCCGTGGGGTAGTGAGTAGCCTGAACACCTTTAACTAACCCTCCATCTCTTCTGTCTTCCCTTCAGAGAGATTGATCTGCTGCCCCAAGAAGAAACCACAGAAGGAAGAAAGGCTTTAGTTGCAGTTTTCCCCATCCCCTCTCCCTCAATAAAGGGAATTAAGTTCTGTTCCACCAAATACCTGCCTGGTGCATTATCTATGTGGACAACTTGAGCTAATCTCACCAAATCTTGTGTTCAAGGGCTTACAATATATATATATATAGATATATCCAGTGGGGCAAAAAAGTATTTAGTCAGCCACCAATTTTGCAAGTTCTCCCACTTAAAAAGATGAGAGAGGCCCGTAATTTTCATCATAGGTATACCTCAATTATGAGAGACAAAATGAGAAAAGAAAATCCAGAATATCACATTGTAGGATTTTTTTAAGAATTAATTGGTAAATTCCTCGGTGAATTAAGTATTTGGTCACCTACAAACAAGCGAGATTTCTGGCTCTCACAGACCTGTAACTTCTTCTTTAAGAGGGTCCTCTGTCCTCCACTGGTTACCTGTATTTATGGCATCTGTTTGAACTCGTTATCAGTATAAAAAGACACCTGTCCACAACCTCAAACAGTCACACTCCAAACTCAAGTTTGGCCAAGACCAAAGAGCTGTCAAAGGGTACCAGAAACAAAATTGTAGACCTGCAGTAGGCTGGGAAGACTGAATCTGTAATAGGTAAGCAGCTTGGTGTGAAGATATCAACTGTGGGAGCAATTATTAGAATATGGAAGACATACAAGACCACTGATATCTCCCTCGATCTGGGGCTCCACGCAAGATCTCCCCCCGTGGGGTCAAAATGATCACAAGAACTGTGAGCAAAAATCCCTGAACCACACGGGGGGACCTAGTGAATGACCTGCATAGAGCTGGGACCAAAGTAACAAAGGCAACCATCAGTAACACACTGCGCCGCCATGGACTCAAATCCTGCAGTGCCAGACTGTCCCCCTCGTACGCCAGTACTGTCCGGCCCTTCGAATTTTGCTTAGAAGCATTTGATACCAGAAGACATTGGAGAAGGTCATATGGTCAGATGAAACAAAAATATAACTTTTTGGTAAAAACTCAATTTGTTGTGTTTGGAGGAGAAAGAATGATGAGTTGCATCCAAAAAACACCATACCTACTGTGAAGCATGGGGTGGAAACATCATGCTTTGGGGCTGTTTTTCTGCAAAGGGACCAGACGACTGATCCGTGTAAACGAAAGAATGAATGGGGCCATGTATCGTGAGATTTTGTGTGAAAACCTCCTTCCATCAGCAAGGCATTGAAGATGAAACGTGGCTGGGTCTTTCAGCATGACAATGATCCCAAACACCACCCGGGCAACGAAGGAGTGGATTCGTAAGAAGCATTTCAAGGTCCTGGAGTGGCCTAGCCACTCTCCATATCTCAACCCCATAGAAAATCTTTGGAGGGATTTGAAAATCTGTGTTGCCCAGCGACAGCCCAAAAACAGTACTGCTCTAGAGGAGATCTGCATGGAAGAATGGGGCAAAATACCAGCAACAGTGTGTGAAAACCTTGTGCAGACTTACAGAAAACGTTTGACCTCTGTTATTGCCAACAAAGTGTATATAACAAATTATTGAGATGAAATTTTGTTATTGACTAAATATTTATTTTCCACCATAATTTGCAAATACATTTTTCTTTTAATCCTACAATGTGATTTTCTGGATTGTTTTTTCTCATTTTGTCTCTCATAGTTGAGGTATACCTATGATGGCCTCTCTCATCTTTTTAAGTGGGAAACTTGCACAATTGGTGGCTGACTAAATACTTTTTTTTCCCCACTGTATATATATATATATATCATTATATTATATATATATATATATTATAATATAATAATTAAATTTAAAACATAATCTCACACAACAGGGAAGACAAGTGCTGCCTCAGGGCGATGTCTGAGTCTTATCAACTGTTTACTAAATAAACCTATTACAGCAATTAGATAAACACACACACACACACAACACACACACACACACAGCCAGATGACGTCTTAAACAAACTGGAGACCGGATAAGAAAAAATAAAAGAAGGATTTCATAGAGAAAACGGGATGATAATAAGATCAGTGCCTGGACAGAAGCAGATAGAGTAGAGAGAGATCAGGTTCCGTTCACATTTGGCCATAACCACCAAAAAGAGGATTAAATTGATGTGCGAACAACCCTCGCCAAACTATATCAAAAGAGAGATAGAGAGAGAGAGAGATTTGCCAACAAGAATATGAGGTCTGTATTTTGCCAGCGGATATACTTTATAGACAGACCATCATCAGTGACTGTCCTCCTTTTCATGATTAAAGAAAAAAATAAGACTCAAAGCAAAGAATAAACAGAGAAAATTGAGAACAGAAACCTAGATAAAGTAGTATGACCACTTATGTCAAAAGTACAGATCCTCTCCTCTTCTTCATCAACTGTAATGTGAGTATTATCAGTGGTGTGTGTATTTCAGACCTTTCCAGTTAAAGTGGGATGATAATGGCGCAAATAAGCTGCAAACTGGACCAGATTTAATGCAACAAGACAAAAATGTGGTATGAGACTACAAGTAACTGAAAAATAACAGTAAACAATGGTGCCTAAACTAAAAATCGGCACTAGATGAGCAGGCAGAGCTGAGCCAGTGGCTCTTTTCCAAAGCTTTCAAGATAACATTTTGGTCAATATCTAAGCCAAAATCAGTTGAGAGAAATGTTGATTATAAATGAACTGGAAAGTATTGATTAAAACAGCACAATCTAATTAATTAACAAATGTGTGTGTGCTCTGATTTTTTGTGCTTATTAGTACCAGTAGCTTAGCAACTTAAACTCAAACCTTCCTGTAATGCATAAATGAGAGTTCACAGAATAATTAATGCAAAAATAATGTTTTTCTAACCCAAAATAACTATTTTTTGGGTGAACTGTCTCTAAGTCAAATGTCAATATGAACAAACACGAACATAGACCCATTAACACACACCCATGAACATACACAGATTCAAACCATGAACCAGTAAACACATACACACTCAAAGGGACAGAAATCCATTAGTGCAATAATGGCTGAAGGAAAAGCGTGTGTATAAATGCAAGTGAAAATAATAAATAGGACATGGAGAGAAGCAAACAAACTGCAGCCAAAAGACAGACTGAAAACAAAGAAGCAATTTAGCAGATATGAGTTGCCCTCATCTCATGAGACACATACAAACTAAATCACTATAAATATTTATAATGACAACCACTGGGCCGTCACTATAATTCAACACGTCCCTCTCTCTCTGTTTGTGTGTGTGTGTGTGTGTGTGGTGTGTCTATCAAAGCACATAGTTTGTGTATATTGAGTTTTTGTTAAGCACGACTTTTGGTGTGTTACACTGCAAAAAAGCTGTTTGAAAATAACAAATAATATAAGATCCTGCTTCACCAACGTGATAACATAATCCTCCTCCATGTAAGACAAACTCCAACTTGGTAATAGTATGTATACAATACCTAAAATTGCCTTTGAAAACAAAACCTCACTTGATGTTCTGCCATGATTCAATATCCACTATCTCATATATAAAATAAAAAAAATCAAATAATGAATACATGTGGATATTATATGTTCCGTATTATTGTTATATCACATACTCATTTATTTGGAATTTATTTAATTTATATATTGATCTAGTTGTGACTTGATATACTTACATACAGTTAGGTCCATTTATATTTGGACACAGGCACAATTTTTTATTTTAGCTGTTGACCAAAACATAGACAAGTTAAAGTGCAAACTCTGAGCTTTAATCAGAGTTTGCTTTAATTTCTCATCAAAATTGGAGAAAAGGTTAAGGAATTACAGCTCTTTATATGGTCAGGTCCCTTTTTCCTGATTAGACTTTTGCCAAAACATTATAAACAAAAGTCAGACACACTCTGTAAATATTCTTTGGACAGCTGAAATTAAATCACCTGTAACCGAATGACGGGAAGAAAAAAGTATGGAGAAGGCTTGGAAAAGCTCATGATCCAAAGCATACAACATTGTCTGTGTAACATGGTGGAGCAGTGTGATGGCATGTGCATGCATGGCTTCCAGTGGCACTGGTTACTGGTGTTTAGTGATGATGTGACAGAAGACAGAAGCAGCCGGAAGAATTCTGAAGTGTATAGTCTGCCCAGATTCAGTCAAATGAAGCAACGTGATTGGATGTTGCTGCGCGTACAATGATACGATCCAAAACATATACCGCAAAAGCCAGACCCAGAGTTTGAAAATAAAAAGTGGAGATTTTGGATGGCATGTCCATCTCTGAGCCACCAATTGAGCTGCATTTCACACACTGAAGACAAAACCTAAAGCAGAAAGAGACACAAACAAACACCACTGATCACTGCAGGTAAGGCCTGGCAAAGCAATCACAAAGGAGGGAAACCCATTCTCTCGTAAGTCCATGATGAGTTTCCAGAGCTTAAGGCGTCCATTGCCTGCAAAGGATTCTCACACAATATCAAAAATTTAAACATTTTTTATGTATATTTATTTGTTCAATTTACATTTAAGCCCCTGAAATGGGGGATGTATAAAAATTGTTGTTTTTATATTATATTTTTGTTCAACCCCTTGAATTAAAGCTTAAAGTCTGCACTTCAATTTCATCTTGATTGTTTCATTTTTATTCTATTCGGTGGCATACCCAGCCAAAATGAGAAAACTGTCCAAATATATCTGTATATGGCCTAACTGTCTATAGACTACTTCTTCAGTGGACAAAAAGAACCCTGTTCTTAAACCTCAAAATGACATTTCTGTTCAAAAGTTTTGGAATCAGTATGATTTTTTAAAAGAAATTAATACTTTTACTTGGCTAGGATGCATTGAATTGACCAAAAGCAACACTAAAGACTTTTACATTGTAAATGTGAGAAAAAAAATACAAATCATATTTTAAATAAATGCTGTTCTTTTGTACTTTCTATACGCCAAAGCATTCTGAAAAAATTGTATTATGGTTTCCACAAAAATATTAAGCAACATAACTATTTTCAACATTGATAATAATAATTGCAGCATATTGGAATGATATCTAAAGGATCGTGTGACACTGAAGACTGGAGTAATGTTGCTTAAAATGCCACAAGCACATAGCTGTGATGTGAAACTACAGCAGCTTTATAACGCAGACACAGTTTTTATGCAAAGTAATGTTCTCCTAAAAAAATCTAGTGAGGTTCCTTGCTGCTTGCAAAGGCAGCATCATAACAGAAATGAAACCTCACAGGTGACCTATTTGAAATCCACACAAGTAAAACTATTTCCTCAAAGCTTTGGGGTACATGAGTCAAAAACAGCTGGGAAACACCATGCTAGACTGCTTACTCACTAATTAACTTTACCTGCATCACAATGAATGCGTTAGATCCCACCTGCTTTAACAGCTAGCTGAATAATGGCACACCATGCTATTGAGCCGTGAGTCTGCAGCTGATTTTACAGGCCCGTGGTGCAGGATCACAGCACTAAACTCACTTAATGAAATAAAAGAGCTTTTATGATGATGTTAAAAAGACAGACAGCATGGATTTACAATTCAGATAATATGAGCGGATAATAAGTGATCGTTAAGGGTTAATGAGGCTATATTTATGGGGTGATATAGTCTGGAATAGTGTTAAAAGGACCATGTCATTGAAAATTTGAAGGAAAAAGGCTTTTCTTGCACTTTTGACATAAACCCTAAGTGGCTAAACAGCGCTCTATGTACAGTGGGTACGGAAAGTATTCAGACCCCCTTAAATTTTTCACTCTTTGTTATATTGCAGCCATTTGCTAAAATCATTTAAGTTATTTTTTTCCTCATTAATGTACACACAGCACCCCATATTGACAGAAAAACACAGAATTGTTGACATTTTTGCAGATTTATTAAAAAAGAAAAATTGAAATATCACATGGTCCTAAGTATTCAGACCCTTTGCTCAGTATTTAGTAGAAGCACCCTTTTGATCTAATACAGCCATGAGTCTTTTTGGGAAAGATGCAACAAGTTTTTCACACCTGGATTTGGGGATCCTCTGCCATTCCTCCTTGCAGATCCTCTCCAGTTCTGTCAGTTTGGATTGTAAACGTTGGTGGACAGCAATTTTTATGTCTCTCCAGAGATGCTCAGTTGGGTTTAAGTTAGGGCTCTGGCTGGGCCATTCAAGAAAAGTCACAGAGTTTTTGTGAAGCCACTCCTTCGTTATTTTTTTGTGCTTAGGGTCATTGTCTTGTTGGATGGTAAACCTTTGGCCCAGTCTGAGGTCCGAGCACTCTGGAGAAGGTTTTCGTCCAGGTTATCCCTGTACTTGGCCGCATTCATCCTTCCCTCGATTGCAACCAGTCGTTCCTGTCCTGCAGCTGAAAAACACCCCCACAGCATTTATGCTGCCACCACCATGCTTCACTGTTGGACTGTATTGGACAGGTGATGAGCATTGCCTGGTTTTCTCCACACATACCGCTTAGAATTAGGCCAAAAAGTTCTATCTTGGTCTCATCAGACCAAAGAATTTTATTTCTCACCATCTTGGAGTCCTTCATGTGTTTTTTTAGCAAACTCCATGCGGTCTTTCATGTGTCTTGCACTGAGGAGAGGCTTCCGTCGTGCCACTCTGCCATAAAGCCCCGACTGTTGGAGGGCTGCAGTGCTGGTTGACTTTCTACACCTTTCTCCCATCTCCCGACTGCATCTCTGGAGCTCAGCACAGTGATCTTTGGGTTCTTCTTTACCTCTTTCACCAAGGCTCTTCTCCCCCGATATCTCAGTTTGGCCAGACGGCCAGCTCTTAGGAATGGTTCTGGTCGTCCCAAACGTCTTCCGTTTAAGGAATGGAGGCCACTGTGCTCTTGTGAACCTTAAGTGCAGCAGAAATTTTTGTAACCTTGGCCAGATCTGTGCCTTGCCACAATTCTGTCTCTGAGCTCTTCAGGCATTTCCTTTGACCTCATGATTCTCATTTGCTCTGACATGCACTGTGAGCTGTAAGGTCTTATATAGACAGGTGTGTGGCTTTCCTAATCAAGTCCAATCAGTATAATCAAACACAGCTGGACTCAAATGAAGGTGTAGAACCATCTCAAGGATGATCAGAAGAAATGGACAGCACCTGAGTTAAATATATGAGTGTCACAGCAAAGGGTCTGAATACTTAGGACCATGTGATATTTCAGTTTTTCTTTTTTAATAAATCTGCAAAAATGTCAACAATTCTGTGTTTTTCTGTCAATATGGTGTGCTGTGTGTACATTATGAGGAAAAAAATTAACTTAAATATTTTAGCAAATGGCTGCAATATAACAAAGTGAGAAATTTAAGGGGGTCTGAATACTTTCCGTACCCACTGTATGCAGTAGCTATGGCTCTGCATATCTCTACAAAGAATTCCAGCATTTGAAAATAGCGAACTCTGTGTAGGAACTCATTTCAGATGTGAAAAGTTTAGCAGAACAGAGGTCATTTACATGCAATGTCTTAAGGGTATAAGTAATTCTAAAGGTCGGTGAGAGGTTGGAGAGTGAACATGAAAAACTGAATTGTTTTTGGTGCACCTTGTCCATTTTCAGGGACCTCAGGGAAAAAAATAAAGAATACATAAAATGCTACACATGGTGAAGGATATGTATGTCCCTGTAAAATGCTACTATAGGAGCACAAAAAATATATCAACACACATAATGTTTTCAAACAACTTGAATGTGCACAAACACTTTTCTAATGACTATCATGAGCTGTGACATCAAAGAGAGAAGACAGAAAAATAATAATATACTATATATCATTTAATATTTGTAAAAGCTGTTTAATCTAAATAAATAAATTAGGCTCTGGTAAAATACCTACTAAAATATACAAAAATTGTTTTGCAAACATTGCAACATGGTTACTTTCGAATAGTTATTAATGGAAGAGAAAGTAGCATTTTGCAGCCAGACGGTATAGTTATGGTATCTACCAGTAGGAACTAACTAGGCTAACTATCCAAACCTTGACTCTTTGGTTCAGATTAACAGGTAGTCTGGCACCAAACTCTCTTCTTTAAAGGGGTCAGATGATGCTGCAAAAAAGAACAGTAATTGGTGTAATGAAATGTGTTTTTGTGGTTTAAGGTTCAAAAAACACATTTCTTTTCAAATACTGTACATTATTGTTTCTCCTCTATGCCTCGCCTTTCTGAAGCGCATCGATTTTTACAAAGCTCATCGGTCTGAAAAAGCGAGGTGTGCTGTGATTGGCCAGCTATCCAGTGCGTTGTGATTGGCCGAATACCTCACGCATGAGACGGAAATGTTATGATGATGCCCTGTCAGGCCGGAGCGATTGATGTCAAAAACATGAACACCCCTTATAACGAGGCATTCGTTGCATCAGTGGTGAAAGTGTTGGCCCCCATTCCTGATTTCCTTTTTTTTTTCATGTTTGTCACACTTTAATGTTTCACATCATAAAAATTATTTAAATATTAGTAAAAGATAACACCAGTGAACACAACATGCAGTTTTTAAAATAAGGTTTTTATTATTAAGGGAAAACAAAATCCAAAACTACATGGCCCTGTGTGAAAAAGTGTTTGCCCCCTAAACCTCATAACTGGTTGGGCCACCCTTAGCAGAAACAACTGCAATCAAGCTTTTGCGATAACTTGCAATGATTCTTTTACAGCGCTGTGGAGGAATTTTGGTCCGCTCATCTATGCAGAATTTTTGTAATTCAGCCACATTGGAGGGTTTTCGATCATGAACCGCCTTTTTAAGGTCATGCCACAGCAGCTCAATAGGATTCAGGTCAGGACTTTTGACTAGGCCACTGCAAATTCTTCATTTTGTTTTTCTTCAGCCATTCCGAGGTGGACTTGCTGGTGTGTTTTGGATCATTGTCCTGCTACATAACCCAAGTGCGCTTGTGCTTGAGGTCACAAACTGATGGCCGGTCATTCTCCTTCAGGATTTTTTGGTAACCAGCAGAATTCATGGTTCCATTTATCACCGCAAGTCTTCCAGGTCCTGAAGCAGAAAAACCTCACACTCACCACCATATTTTACTAACTGTTGGTATGATGTTCTTTTTCTGAAATGCAGTGTTACTTTTATGCCAGACATAATGGGATACACACCTTCCAAAAAGTTCAACTTTTGTCTCGTCAGTCCACAGAGTATTTTCCCAAAAGCCTTGGGGATCATCAAGATGTTTTTTGGCAAAACTAAGACAAGCCTTTATGTTCTTTTTGCTCACCAGCGGTTTTCGTCTTGGAACTCTGCCATGCAGACCATTTTTGCACAGTCTCTTTCTTATTGTTGAATCATGAACACTGATCTTAATTGAGGCAAGTGAGGCCTGCATTTCTTTGGATGTTGTTGTGGGGTCTTTTTGTGACCTCTTGGATGAGTCGTCGCTGTGCTCTTGGGGTAATTTTGGTCGGCCAGCCACTCCTGGGAAGGTTCTCCACTGTTCCATGTTTTTGCCATTTGTGAATAATGGCTCTCACTGTGGTTCGCTGGAGTCCCAAAGCTTTATAACCTTTTCCAGTCTGACAGATCTCAATTACTTTCTTTCTAATTTGTTTCAGGAACGAGGTTGAGGGGAAAACCATGATTTTCTTTGGATCTCGGCATGATGTCTAGCTTTTGAGGATCTTTTGATCTACTTCGTTTTGTCAGGCAGGTCCTATTTAAGAGATGTCTTGATTGCGAACAGGTGTGGCAGTAATCAGGCCTGGGTGTGGCTAGATAAATTGAACTCGGGTGTGATAAACCAGTTTTAACAGGGGGGAAAACATTTCTTCACACAGGGCCATGTAGTTTTAGATTTTGTTTTCCCTTAATAATAAAACCTTCATTTAAAAACTGCATGTTGTTTACTTGTTTTATCTTTGACTAATATTAATTTTTTGATGATCTGAAACATTAAAGGTGACAAACATTCCAAAAAAAGAAGAATCAGGAAGGGTGCCCACACTTTGTTCACACCACTGTATATGGATTATAATGACTTATACTGTCTTTTTACGCGTTGTGTTGCATCGCGCTGCGTAAACATAAAACCATTTGTCTGCATTTGTGATTGGAGAAATGAAAAACAACAAGCCTACTCTACACTGCCCAAAAAACTCGCTTTAAATATAAAAAATATAAAATATAAAAACTCTTTAAATATAAAAAACGTACTTACAGTCCTTGAGTCAGAACAGCCGGCATTGTAGTCTACTCTCCCAGGATCAGGAAACGGTCCTCCATAAAATGTGCTGCACACATCTGAATATTTGGGTTGAAGTGTTCTGGAACAGTGTTGTAAATACAACTTAACCACTGATTTCTAGTCGTGTCCATTTTTGGAAGGCCAAACAAAGTAGTTTCGCTTTCACAACGAAACACACAGCGTCACACACGGCGGCCTACAGTGAGCAGAGGCCGGGGGGGGCTGCGTGAGGACCAGCAGGAGGTTAAGTGAGCAGAGGCGGTGGGCTTGAGAACGGCGCGGCCGGCGGATTCGACGAAGGAGCGTCCGGAAGGACATGTGACGACTCCGGGCTGGACTCCGCTTCGTCCACGGTGAAAGCCGATCCGGCGATCCACAGCGCAAAGTTGTAGTATTTCCTCAGCAACCAGCACGGATCAGCTCCAGGCATGACAAAGCAGATATCGTCCTCTTTTGGAAGACCAAACAAAGTAGTTTCGCTTTCACAACGAAGCACACAGCGTCTTCACGACATGGTGGCAGCAACAATACTACAGCGATAATAAAAGTTACGCCTTCTTTCTTTGCGTGAACATTTGGGCGGCGTTATGCAAATCTTCCCACATAGTGACGTAGATATGTGGGGGCGTGTTAGAACGAGCCGTTTTAGGTAGGCGTGGCTGACTCTTAACTTTTATAAAGAATATCTCTTTGGATTTGAGACTTTAGTCTTTGCAACTTTACAGATCTTCTTTATGCACCAAGAGCTTGTAACACTCCAAAGAGAAAGAAAAAATTGAAATCGCATCATATGACCCCTTAAAATCTAATGGTTGTGCTGATTTTTTATACACTGGTGGTGCTAGTAGCATATAAATTGCACACTTCATTTTATAAAGTATGTATTTCTCTTTCACAATGCAAACAAGAGTGATTTGTGGAATGATATGATCCTTGGGAGTATAAGCTCTTCTGTTATGGGAGAAAGTGTCTCCAGCAGTCTTACAAACACTATCACACACTCATAGCCCACAATCCAGCTACTCAGACTCTATAAGCTCTTTGGGCTGGTTCCCGGACACAGATTAAGTCGAAGGACGGATTAAAAACATTTAAAGAACAATCAGCCCTGACAGAGTGATCTGCTCCAGCACTCGGCTTAATGTGTGTCTGAAATAAAGAAAAAAAAGAAGTTTTAGGGAAAAAATGTATACAGTATATATAGTGCTGGGCAACGATTCAATTTTTTTTAAATCGCTATTAATCGCATGATTGTCTGCAATCAATCACATTATGCACAAAATTCAATAATGCATTTAAAAGTAGTGTATTGAGAACTTTTTTCATTTAAAATATTAGTAAAAATATCAGTTAAAATATTTCTTTTAAATCTCAACTTATAACATTAATGTAATCAAATTAAATATAAAACAAGCTATTTGCCACTGCCAGGGCATTAACGTTTTTATAGAAACTATTTTATAGTTTGTTATAGAAAAACAAGTTATGCTCAGAGTCCAGAGCCTCCATCATAACATTATAACAGGCACCTTAGAGACCTGCACGATCGCGGGACCCAACGCAGCAGAGTGTGGTGTGGGACAACACTTGATGGACGAGTGCGGGTGCGGGAGTGTAGACACTCGTTTGTGCTGGATGCGGGAGAATAAGTGTGTACTCACACTAGGCAATCTTAACCATGCCCGAGTGTGTTTGACTAGTGTGATCGCTCCATGCCGTGCTCGGGCGTGGTTCGTTAAGCCGTCCCTGACTCGGTTGGAAGAGGTGGGCCAGAGCACAGTTCAGATATAGATATATATACACACACACATATATATATAGTTCAAAACCACTGGTATGGTCAGTAAAACAAATTACTGAGTGCAACATCAATTGAAGTTAAGGGGGGGGAAAAGAAGAAAGCGCATCCATCATAATGAGTCAGAGCTGACAGGTATCTGACGGATATGTAATATGCATGTTGGAACATATGGATGTTTGTGTGTGTGTGTTTTCCTTCCATAAACTGCTTTAGTGAGTTACCAGCAGCACATTAGCAGCAGTCCAAACATCTGTTTAACACACACAGAGCCCCTCAAATTGCCTCAGAGACAAAATAAGAGGTACAGACACAACTACATCTGCATTTCCTGAAGGAAACAACAGTGACAGCAAGCGTAGACAGGTTTGTTTTAAAGGTCACATATTTTACACCTTTCTGGAGTTTTATTTTAGGTTTTGATGTCCTTAAGAATATATATTTGCAGTATAAGTACCAAAAAACATCTCAATATATTTTTATAGCTCTTCTTTCTGGAGCTCTGCTGAGAACAGGTCGATTTTGGCCTGTCTAATTAATATTCATGAGCCTCTCTTCTGATTGGCCTGTTGTTTTCTGAGTGACGCACAGCCAAGCCAACCACAGGTAACTAAGGTCAGCCGACGTCACAGCGCTAGCTGGAGGCAGCAAAACAAAGGGGAAACTGGAGGTGGCCCATTCAAACCAGCGCAGATTTGGCTACATGAGCTTAAAATATCATCTTGTTGTAATGTTGGGTGCCAGATTCGACGTAATACAGCCTCAAATTAGAAATTTGATCGCATATCTGGCGTCCCTAACGAGACACAACAAAAAAAAGACAGGAACATGACAGAACAAACATAACACAAGACCGCTACATAACAGGCAACACAGGACAGGAAAACTCTAAACACTGGGACAAGGAGGGGAGGGAGGGAGGGAGGGGAGCCAAGCCAGTGCCAGCAGTACAACCCAGAAAGTCATTACAGGAACCAGGGAGGGGCGGGAGGGTTGAGCCAGGGAGGCTCAGGCAGACCAGGAATCTGGGGAAGCCAGGGCGGGACCGGAGGAACAGACCAGGGATGCTCCGGCTTAACAAGAACCCCATTAGGCCACCAGGGCAGAGCCGGAGGGATCCTGTGCGTAGCCGTCAGGGCAAGGAGCCGGGCGGGGCAAGGATCTTTGGGGGGGCCGCAGGTCAAGGAGCTTGGCGGGCCGGCAGGGCAAGGAGCTTGGGCAGCGCCGGCAGGGCAAGGAGCCTGGGAGGGACCGGCAGGGCAGGAGCGTGGGCGTGACCGGCAGGGATGGCTTGGGCGGGACCGCAGGGCACGGGCTATGTGCGGGGCAAGGGAGCTTTGGCGGATGCCGTCAGGTCTAAGGAGCTTGGGCTGGGCCGGCAGGGCAAGGAGCCCGGGCGGGGCCTGCAGGGCAAGGAGCCCGGGCGGGGCCTGCAGGGCAAGGAGCCCGGGCGGGGCCTGCAGGGCAAGGAGCCCGGGCGGGGCCTGCAGGGCAAGGAGCCCGGGCGGGGCCTGCAGGGCAAGGAGCCCGGGCGGGGGGGCCGGCAGGGCAAGGAGCCCGTGCGGGGCCGCAGGGCAAGGAGCCGGGCGTGGCGCGGCAGGGCCAAGGAGCCGGGCGGCCCGGCAGGGCAAGGAGCCCGGGGAGGGTTTGACGCCTCCAGCCATGTGGGAATGGAGTGAAGCCCTTCTCCTCCTCCTCCCTGCCTCCGAGAGCGGGGCCTGCACTTCATCGGCCACCTCTGGGGCGCGCCGCCTCTTCGGCCGTCACTGGACCAGGGCTGCAGCTTCTCCCGGCCATCACTGGGGTCGCTGCATTTCTTCAGGCCGCTTCCAGGGGCGCTGGCAGCTCATCAGCCCCTCGGGGGCTTGCGGCTCCTCAGCGCCACAAAAACGGGAGCTGCGCCCCTCATCAGCCACCTGTGCTTGGCACAGAGCGCCTCTTCATCTGCCTCTAGGGTGGTGGAGGCGTACCCATCTCCTCCTCCGTCCCGCGAGCGGTGCAACTGCCACCTATCGCCACCCTCTGGGGGCGCTGCATATTCCCAGCAGCGTTGGGGGTGCTAGCAGCCTCTTCCGGGGGGGGTCCGTCTCTGGGTGCGCTACAGCAAGGATTCCCCTTTCTGGCTAGGAATTCGATGAACCCCTTAAACGACAGGTGGTCCAACCCTCTCATCGTCCACCAGTTGAGGGGCTCATCCAGGGTGTAATTAAAGAGGTCCTTGAGGGCCGCATGATTAACCCCCAACCCCTCTGCCGCACCGCTGACTCCAGGGCAAAACCTCTACTCAGCCCCCCTGTGACGGAGGGACAGCTCAAGTCCTAAATTGGAGGCTGCGCTGTTAGTGTGGGCTGGAGAGAGTGGGGCTGTGGATGGCGCAAACCATTCTTCCGCTGAGTCCTCATTTGGTCCGTTCGTACTGTCAGGGTTTTCCGGGTAGAGGGATGAGGCGAGGACAAAGTACTGCAGAAAGAATGGGCTTTTTATTAAAATAACAAAACAAACAACAGGAACTACCCCGTGGGGGAAAAACAGGCAGGCAAGGCAAGACAAGGCAAGGCAAGGCAGGATCTGGACACATCCAGGGATTGACGAAGACATCCAGTGGGAAATAACGACAACGAACGGACGCAGGACTGCAAACACAAGGAGAATAAATGGAGAGCAAATGAGGAGGGTAACGAGGGAGCACATGTGGTGCAAATTAACTAATAATCAGGTAACAATATGGGAGGGGTCAAGACAATTGACATGAGCAGATGGCACACCGAATCAAAGACAAAAGCCATGTGCTCACACAAAACAAACACAAGCACATGTCCAGCAAAACAAATCACAAGCCATGTGCTTGAACAAAACAAGACGCGAACACGCAGCTAATTAGAATACTCATAAGCCGTGTGTTCACACAAGACAGCAAGAAAAGCACGCGGCTGAACACAAACCGCTTGCTTCACAAAACACAACACACGTGGACAGAAGAGCGCACGGCCGGGCGAACTCGAGACCGCACGCTCCCACAACAGACAGAACATGGAGCGCGAGTGTCCGGACCCCGACACGAAACCGAAACTCAAGACATGAGTGCCGGGATCTGAACACCACGCTACAACATGAAACAGTACACGCAGACGAGAGCGCAAGGCTCGAGCACACTCTAAGCCGCACGCTCACATGAAAACAATGACATGACGCTAGTGTCAGGGCTCTGTCACAAAACTATCAAATAAACCAGACCGAAGTGACAGAACCCTGACAATACCATGCTTTTTTCCCTATTTAAATCCACTTATAATGTTATAAAACATTTAAAGTCCCACAAAAACATCTCACAAAAAAAGTCTCACATGGATCTATGTTTCCTTGCAAATTCATCCAAATTACAGTATATTACCTTAGCAAGAACCAGCCACATTTCTAAATAACTGTCATGTCTTAACAAACAATCCATTTTAGCTCGTTTTCAATAAATGCTCCTTTTGGACTGCAGAGGAACTTCTGAAAGTTACAGAGTGTTTTCGTAGCACATCACGCTCTTTGATCTCAAAAGATCAAGGAAAATTTGACTACTCATGATATGACCCCTTTAATATTAAACAGGAAAGTTTCGTTTAAAAGTTCTGAAAGCAGCTTTTCCCAACAAATGGCACCATCACTTCTGATTTGTTCTGTGAATTTGAGCTTCAAGACAAAAATCTTGCACTGCTCCTCACAATACAGAAGCTCTGAACTATAATCAGGACTAGCTTGCACAGACACCAGTCCAGCGCCTGGATCCAGAGCCCGGGCCGTGTATCGATCAGTATTGATCTCTATAGCATCCAGAAGTGAGAGTGACAGAGGGAGAGTGATAATAGGCTGAATTTATGAGCTGCATGTGGTTGTTCACAGTGATTTATACTCCTGGAGTGGGATGACCTTCAGCACTCTGGAAACAGTCTGTGTGCTGAAATCAAATAAATGACGGTGACACCGTAAAAAGATGGGGAATCTTATGGATGTCAGAGTTGTAGATGAGGATCCTAACATCCTAATGTATCATCACAGCTTTCCCACCAGAGACACAGAGGGAAACTTCACTAGGGCTCTATGAAAACAGTTTTCATTTTTTCCTAAATTCCAATTCTTTTTTCCCAAATTCCATTTGTTTTCTCTTCAATTGTAATTGTTCTGGATTCTGTTTTAATGGTTAAATTATAGTAATCAAAAAGCATTTTTAAAGTTATTTAAAGTTATGAAACTTCTCAAATTTAACAACACTTTAGTAGAAATTTAACAAAAATTAGATTTTAGGGCCCTAAGAAATTCGTTTTTATTTTTTTCCCAAATTGTGTCTTTTCTGTTTTAATGATTAAATTAAGTTGTAGTAATTTAAGCATGTCTAATTAATTGAAATCAAGAAACGTATACAATTAAACAATTTATTAAACACTTAACAAAAAAATATATATTTTTATTTTTCTAAATTCTGTTTTTTTTGTTTGTTTGTTTTTTTTATAATAGGGCCCTACGAAAAACAATTTCTTCATGAATTCTGTATTGCCTGTTTATTTTTTCTGGACTTATCATTTAAAACAAATTTATTATAAAAAAACAATGCTAATCAAACAAAGGTATAACACATTAACACTTTAATTAATCTTTTAAAATGTAATCAAATTCCATTTTAACGATTCCTTTTATTTTAACAAAATGATGCAAAATAGAGGTGCTGCAAAAAATAAATTACTTTGAGAAGTACATTCTCTACTGTACAATAGTAATGTATATCTGCCAAAATGTCTTCAAACTTAATTTTTGACAGATTGCAGTTAAGACCTTAAGACCTGTTTTTATCAAATGATAAGGTGAAATAATAGTGGAGTGAACTCTCCAGAAATTAATATAGTATATTAATATAGTGAGACAGCAAATGCTGAAAACACCATGACTGTCATGCGTACTTCTATGTATAGTATGTATAGTAGACGAAACTGCATCACTCATTCACACAGAGACAAGCAGAACATACAGACATTTAAATAGCAGTCTTTTTGAGCTTTAGTATTCAGACATTAGTCTAAATCGCAATTCCAAAATCTGCTTAACTCCGTGACATTCCACTACGTACTGTAATTCCGTTCTGCAATTACGTCCACATTTTCCATATTGTGGGAATCATAGGGCCCTACTTTACTAATGTTATGAGCAAGATCATGTAATACACACCTGGAGGAAGCGATCGGTGTGTGCTCACCTTTATCTGCAGTAGAGATGTTCCAGCAGAGGTGCTCTCAAGCAAACTGATGTTATAAAGCGTCTGGCTGAAGATCGGCCTGTTGTCGTTCTCGTTGATGAGGTTGATGAAGACGCGAGCAAACCCCACATGCTCCGACAGAGACTCATTGGCATACAGCTGGAGAGAAGAGCAGCAATGTGACCACAGCCACCATCAGCATAAAAAAAATCACATACAATAACACTGGGTGTATTTTAAGGCACTGGTTATATTTCATTAAATACTGAAAAAATTATTTAAAAAATTTTCATATTCATAAAACTATTGTGTGTTCTATGTGCTGTTTAGAATGTTCCCTTGATAGGCAGCTACCTATGAAGGCACTAGACGGCAAAGGAGCTCACTAGGTTTTGGAACAGAGCCAATATATTAAATCTAAAGTGTCTGTCTTATATCACACTTTTATGAGACCTTTATATCTCAACGATGCAGTATTTCATTGCTGACATAATTACGGAGATGGGAGAAAAAACTGTGGGCAAATGAGCAAAAGACATGCTTTGCTGTTGTTTTGCAGTGCATTTGAAAACAACATGCAAGCAACATGCATAATCAATACAATCTGTTACATTTTACCGTTTCTTAAAAGATGAACGATTTCTTAAAAAGTCAATTTTCCAAATCTCTTACAGTATTAGTTCACTTAAGTTATTACATTTAGATGAACTGGAACAGATGTTTGCAAGAAACAAGGCTACAAACTGGTTGAGGTAATGCCTGTTTGAGGGAATCTGCTGTACTGGTCTACAACAATTTCTGATTGTGTTTTGTACTGGTGCAGATTGCAGTCATTTGTCAGTGCAGCTAGTAAGTCCATCGCTGCAGGGAGCAGCTTCAGCCAGTTGAACTAAATTAATTGCAGAAACACAGCTGAACTCCAGCAGCATGACAGCACTGCTCTCTATAGAAGTGCCAGTAATTTATTTGTGTTTCATTTCCCCCATTCTAAATCTTGGTTTACTTTTCTAAAAAGTGGCATGGCATGATCATCTATTCTCAGTGTATTCTAAATACTTTAAAGGGTTAGTTCACCCAAAAATGAAAATTCTGTCATTAATTACTCACCCTCATGTCGTTTCAAACCCATAAGACCTTCGTTCATCTTCGGAACACAAATTAAGATATTTTTGATGGAATCTGAGAGCTGTCTGACCCTGCATAGACAGCAACGCAACTGAAATGTTCCCAAATCCAGAAACGTATAAGGAGATCTGTAAAATAATCCATGTGACATCAGGGTTCTACCACAATATACAAAAAAAGCTATGAGAATAATTTGCTGAGAAAAAAAAAAAAAAAACGACTTTATTCAACAATTCGTCTCCTCCGCATCACCCTGGTGCCATTTTGGAGAATATCCACTGGATGTAAACCGCGTATGCTGTTCTTGTCGTTCTGCAGCACGCCGGATTTGTTTCCTATGTTGTGATTTTATCTCAACAAAACAGCGTAGCTGTGTGACGCAGCTGACACAGAACAGCAGACGCTGTTTACGTCCAGCGGATTTTTTCCAAAATGGCACCAGGGTGCTGCGAACGTTTCAGTTGCGTTGCTGTCTATGCAGGGTCAGAGAGCTCTCAGATTCCATTAAAAATATCTTAATTTGTGTTCCGAAGATGAACAAAGATCTTATGGGTTTCGAACAACACAAGAGTTAGTAATTAAGGACAGAAATTAAATTTTTGGGTGAACTATCCCTTTAAAGGGACTTTTACATTTTTACAAAAAAATCAATTTCAAACAAATGCGTTCTTATTGACTTTTCATCTGAAAAAAAATTTATTGCATTTTCCACAAAAATATTTTGCGGTATAAAAAATATTTCTTGAGCCCAAAATCAGCATATTAGAATAATTTCTGAAGTATGATGTGACACTGAAGCCTGAAGTTATGATTCTGAAAATTCTGTAATTTGGATGGATGAAAATGTGTGTTATCTGCACTCACAGAAAAGCTGTAGCTCCTGATGGTTTCGTAGTCCAGCGGGACGGCCACACGCACACGGAGGTCTGCTCTGCCCTGCACTGAGGTGGGAGAGATGCTGAAATGCTCAGAGTTATTCCCTGTTAGGACCACCTGAAACATGCTGTTCACCCCCTGTAGAGACAGACAGAGTCATTTTGCACCATTATTATTTGCCTTTATTTGATATTTCATTGTCCACAGCTAAGCAGCAAACAATTCTCCTTCTCAGGTGTTTCTCAAAAGAAAAAGAACCTTATAAGCATCAGAAATTGCACAAGATATCTCAGCATCTCAGACTGTATAGTGTCAAAGTATACAGTCAGCAATCAAAACCGACTCAAATATTTCTCATCCAAATGTACTGAGCTATGTTGCACATTCATTTTAAAGCTCTCATTTTTCAGGGTTTCATCAGGTTTTATGAAGGTAAATTTAAGATTTCTTAAGACCAAGTAAAGAAATCGATTGGAACACAATACACCAAACAGGGTCTTTATATGTAAATGTATTGTATTCACAATGCTTAAAAGTTTGAAAATACAACTTCCAACAGATCTCTATTAATTTTTGTATTAATTTGACAAAAAAAGCAGCTTGTGGCTTGAATAGCTTTGCTCCCAACAGTGGTGTAATGTAACGAAGTAATAATACTTTAATAATTTAATCCGATACATTTCCCCGAAGCATATTCATTACCTACTACAAAATAGTCAGAAGTCAGAAGAACACAGACTGCAGGAAAGCAGATTTGACGAATCAGTGGTCTGCCATTTTTAAGTTAGTCTCCTAAAAACACCTTTGCTCACGTGCAAACAAGTGTGCACACAATCGCGGATGATTCATTTTCCACTCAAGTCAAGTCTGGGGCGTGCGATACAGCATCGTCTGTGATAATATGCTAAGTGTTGTTGTAATGATGTGCAATCTGACATTATCAAGTAGGCTATATCAGTGGTTCCCAACCCTGGTCCTTGAGGCACCCCAACACTACACGTTTTGCATGTCTCCTTAATCAAACACACCTGATTCAGGTCATCAGCTGATTAGTAGAGACTCCAAGATCTGAAATTGTGTGTCCGAGAAATGAGACAAGCAAAATGTGCAGTGTTGGGGTGCCTCCAGGACCAGGGTTGGGAACCACTGGGCTATATCACCAAATCACACACAGATTGCATGCACGTTGATTTATTAGTCTATAAAACTCAAAATTCCAGGTTTCTTTCTAATTGTAGACGGCCAAATGCTTCTGTATCTTTTAATATAATATTATTAAATATAGTAAATTAAAGGTGGGGTATGTATTTTTTTAAAAATGCTTTAGAAAACTGATTCGGGCTGACTAGAAAAACAAACTTGTAGCCGATCAGCAGTAAGGGGTGTGTCTACTCGTGATGTGGAGGAGAGAGGTTTCAGTGCATGGGACGGACATTAGCCGAGACTAGCGACAGAAAGATAGAGATGGCGGATAAAAAACAAAAGAGGAAAAGGTCTGCGGAATGATAAGGCAAGAAGTAGGACCCGTGTAAATATCGGATCAGCTTTCCAGAGCTGGAGAGAACTCAAGGAGCGGAGGTCTGCGATCGTACGCCCAGGTTGCTTTGTTTCTTCTCAATAGGTGAGTAACACCGTGTCTACAACAGCTAAAGTCTGCCTACACTGGACGCGATCAAACGACCGTTGAAAACCATTAGAAATTTGTGTCAGCACGTCCGAGAATAGACCGCTGCAGCAGTTTTCTGTCGGGAATTTGTTGCGCTGCGTCGCTCACGTCCGATGTAGACACGGTGTAACATTGGTATTGCTTTGTTTCACAGATCTAATCGTTGCCTGGGTTGCGTACGTATATGTGGTGCGGAGCTATCAAAATAGGGGCAAGACCCTTTTGTGGTAGGGGCGTGTTTGTTTTGGTGATTTCAATACCAACTTGGCTACCAGAAATCACTTACCCTGCCTTTAATCTATATCACACAAAGAGTACCGTTTTTCTGCAGATATCAACATGAACACATTTAATAATCATTTTATACAAGTTCAGAAAAGCAATAAGTGACTTACATTTTAGACATAATATTGCTTGTTTTTGCTAAATTTTGCCAATGAAAATAGTTCTAAAGAAAGATCACAGCACTGTTTTGCATCTCTGAGCAATGGACGGTGTTTACTTATTGAATGAATCAGCTTTTTGAACGAATCGGTTGAATAAATGATTCAGTTATTCACTCATTAACGCAGTCATATGCTTTGTTTCTGAATGAATCAGTCGTTTGAATGAATCTGTTGAATCTCAATGACTCACTCATTAACAGTCACTTGCTGTCACCTACTGGCGGTTTTAATTTCACATTTCGACTATTTTTTTTCATGTTTTAAATGATTGCAAATATCAGTATTCAAAGTTTTATGTTAAAAACAAAACATTAGGCCTTTTTACATTAGGCCATTTGGCCATTTATTCATCTGTAACTGCAGTTTAAATGCATCCATGTCCCCTCTGAGATACATAAACTGTGTAAATACATCTAAATGCTATTTCAGATGCAGATTCCAGAATTGTTTTCTTATGTTGGAATGAAAGACACTAAGTACAGGATGAAGTGCTTCTTATTCTTACCCAAAAATGCAAAATGGAAGAAAGATTTGAAACTGAACACAATCTTGCTACTCAAGCTTGCTTATATGACCATTTATTTTATACTGTATATTTATTTGCTTCTTTTACATTTTGCATTTACTTGTACTTTTACTTTCAATACTTAAGTCGTTTAAGATTTTAAAAAATACTTTTCGTACAATAAATATCACATACTTTAAGACTTTTACTCAAGTAATATTCTAAATGGTGACTTCAACTCCTACCAAAGTCATTTTCTGGTAAGATATCTGTGCTTTTACTTGAGTATGGCTTTCAGGTCATTTATACAGCACTGGCCTTCCCAACCACTAAGAAGAAAAAAAAAGTGAGGTTCTAAAGATTCGCAAGAATTACATTCCAGTTACTTGAAGGCAAACTAACATAAGATAACGCTTGTTTTCTGTTAAGACACAAATACTGCAAATGGTTCCGTAAAAAGTGTCACGGGAAGCATGTTTTAATACCACACTGACATTTGTTCCTGTTTTAATCATAAACTTTTTAAGCATAAAATGTAATTTTGTTCAAGACTACATATGTTCAGTGTGAATCTCCCATAAATGGATCGTGAGTTTAAGAATGTTTCATATATGTATTACCAAAAAATAAACATAAAAAGATATTCGTTTTTTAGTGCATTCCCAACAATTTAATGCGATGCTTATGAATTTCAATCCTTTTTGCTGCCCATTTACGATCTTAATTAATCGAATTAAGACTTTTAAAGACCTTTGTAGGCCTGTAGATATTTGTCTACTTCCTTTTTATCCAAAGGAATATGAGGAAAAACTGACACCAACACACCAAGAGAACGTCTCGGTTACTTGTGTAACCCTCATTCCCTGAAGGGGAACTAGACGTTACGTCAGTCGTGACTGACGATTGGGGATCTCACCCGAGAGCTTCTCTTCCCGAATGCAACGAGGAGTTACTGAGTCTTTGACGGCACCTTTTCGCCCGAAACAGACTTGGTGCCTCTCCGTCCTCCCCACCCTCAACGTGTGGACTGCCCAGGGTATGTGGACATCCCCCCCAGTCGAGCGCGTTATTGCTATGCAGCTCTGCCCGCAAAGCGCTGCCGCCTGGAGGGGTAGTCCGCGCCTTCTGTCCAGGGCCTGTAAGTTTTCGTCCGCTTTGACGGCTAAGGCTTACAGTGCTGCTTGACAGGCCGCTTCCGCCCTGCCTGCCATGGCCCTCCTGCAAGTCCACCAAGCCAAAGCGTTGAAGCAGTTGCACGAGAGTGATGCTGACCCAGGTGTACTGCAGGAACTGCGCACGGCGACGGACCTCGCGCTTATGGCGACGAAAGTCACGGCGCGTGGCCCTGGGTCAGGACGTGGTCCCATTGTGGATCAGGAGCGCCACCTATGGCTGACCTTGAGGGAGGCCGACAAGCATCGCTTCCTGGTCTCCCCGATCTCCCAGGCCGGCCTATTCGGCGAAGCGTTGGAGGGCTTTGCCCAACAGAAGCATACAGAGGTGTCTCACACATCCTGCCCCGGCGGTCGGCTGCTGTAGCCACCCCACCGCCGGCTGCAGCCCCTCGGTCTGCTCGTCGCCGAGAGCGCCCTCCTGCCAAGCCTGTGAAGCGCCAAGGCGGGCGGCGTCCCTGGGATGGGCGACCCAGGGTTCTTGGATCCGGCTCTTCAGGAAATGGTGACCGCACCACTCACCTCTCGGCACGTCTCTCAGTAGAGCGTGCACAGTCGATGCTGAACTGCCTGGGGTTCTTCCAGCGCAAGACGGCGGTTTCACTGAAACAGTTTCAGAGGCTCCTGGGGCATATGGCATCCGCAGCCGCTGTCACGCCGCTCTGCTTGCTTCATATGCGACCGCTACAGCGTTGGCTTCACGACCGGGTCCCAAGATGGGCATGGCACGGCACTTACCGGGTTTCTGTCACCCTGTTCTGCCGTCAGACCTTCAGCCCGTGGGCAGATCTTGCCTCTCTTCGGACAGGGGTGTCCCTTGGGCAAGTATCCAGGCATGTTGTTGTGTCAACAGATGCCTCTGCCAGGGGCTGGGGTGCCATGTGCAATGGGAATGCAGCTGCGGGGCTCTGGTCGGGGCCCCGACTGCAGTGGCATATCAACTGCCTCGAGTTGCCAGCAGTATGGCTGGCTCTGCGCCGCTTCAAATCGCTGCTAAACGACAAGCATGTACTGGTCCGTACGGACAACACTGCGACCGTTGCGTACATCAACCACCAAGGCGGTCTACGCTCCTGTCGCGTGTCGCAATTCACCCGCCATCTCCTCCTCTGGAGTTGGAAGCATCTGAGGTTGCTTCGCGCCGTTCACATCCCAGGTGAGCTCAATCGTACAGCCGACGAGCTCTCACATCAGCCCGCCCTTCCGGGAGAATGGCGACTCCACCCCGAGACAGTCCAGCTGATTTGGAGGCGCTTTGGGGACGCTCAGGTAGACCTGTTTGCCTCCCCGGACACGTCCCATTGCCAGTTGTTTTACTCCCTGGCCGAGGGGACCCTCGGCACGGACGCACTGGCATGCAGCTGGCCTCAAGGCCTACGCAAATATGCGTGTCCCCCAGTGAGCCTTCTCGCACAGACACTGTGCAAGGTCAGGGAGGACGAGGAGCAGGTCCTCTTGGTAGCGCTATATTGGCCCAGTCGGACTTGGTTCCCCGAACGGATGCTCCTCGCGACAGCCCCTCCTTGGCAATTCCTCCCTGGGAGGGTTCCTTTCGCAGAGAGGGGGCACCCTCTGGCACCCGCGTCCAGACTTGTGGAATCTCCACTTGTGGTCCCTGGACGGGACGCGGAGGTTCTAGGTGGGCTACCTCCAGCGGTAGTAAACACCATCACTTCAGCTAGAGCCCCGTCTACCAGACACGCTTACAGGCTGATGTGGAACCTGTTCGTCGGTTGGTGCTCTTCCCGCTGGGAAGACCCCCGTATATCCCCGATCGGAGTAGTGCTTTCTTTCCTGAGGATGGGTTGGAGCGAAGGCTGTCTCCCTCCACCCTTTAATGTGATGTTGCCGCATTGCCGCCCATCCCGAGGCGTAGACGGTCAATCTTTGGGGACGCACAACTTTGGTCCATCAGGTTTTCTTACGAGGGGCAAGAGGTTAAATCCTGCCACCCCTCACCTGTTACCCTCCTTGGGATCTCCCTCTGTCCCTAACGGTCTTTAAGGAGAGCCCTTCCCCCCCAAACTGCCGGTCAGTAGAGCTTAAGTTTCTGCGTTGAAGACATGCTCCTCACACCGCTTTGGCCTCGGTCAAAGAGGGTAGGGACCTGTAGGCTTTTCGAGGTCGGTCGACGATTCGTGCCTATAATTCGGAACGGGTAACTCTCACGTTGTCCTAAGACCCCGACCTGGATATGTGCCCAAAGTTCCCACCACACCAGGTGGTGAACTTGCAAGCGCTGCCCCCGGGATAATGCCAGATCAGCCATCGCCTCTGACTCGTCCCGTTCACCTTCTCGCGCATTTACTACGTGGACCGTACGCGGAGCTTCAGGACCTCAGACCAGCTCTTCGGAGGACAGCAGAAGGGAAAGGCTGTCTCCAAACAAAGACTTGCCCACTGGTTGGTGGAGGCTATAGTCTTGGCATACCAGGTCCAACGTTTACCGTGCCCCCTCGGAGGGAGAGCTCACTCTACGAGAGGAGTGGGATCTTCTTGGGCATTGGCGCGGGGCGCCTCGATAGCAGACATCTGTAGAGCTGCCGGCTGGGCGATGCCAAACACATTTGCGAGATTCTATAATCTCCGTGTAGAGCCCGTGTCCTCTCGTGTACTCGCCTCAGGTAGGCAGTAACACTGGACCCGCTCGGTGTCGATCACGCTTGCTGCGCCATTCCCCTCTAAGGACCGGATACGTGCGCTTTTTTGCTTCTCAGTTCAGTTCCCCATGGCGAACCCTGTTGGAGTTCCTCCCGGACCCTCGGCAGTCAGGCGTGGTGGAGCACCAGACGCCAGCCTCAGCACTCGTGTGCATGCCCAAGGTCAGCCCTTGTGCTGGGCTAGGTACCTGTGTGTAGTGATTCCCCCTTCGGGTGATCCCACATGTGTATTCTTCCACGGTACGGCTCCCCTCACCGTAAGCCCGTGTCTTTCTCTGTCATCTCTGTTGTGTAGTCGTCTCACCCCAGGCGGGTTGAGTCTACCGCAGGGACTTCCATATGTAGCACTGCCCTGGGCCAGTCCATATGTGTATTCCACATGATACCTCCTATGTGCAGGATGTGGCTTCCGTAGCATTCCCTACTGGGTACGCTTTTTTCCCAGTGTTATCCAATGTACCACTGTGTGGAACAGCAGTGGCGGACACCTCTGCTTAGCCGCTGTCCTATCTTCCGCCCCAGCCGGTGTGGGGGGACTTGCCGGCTTCCGCAGAGCACTGGAGGGGGTCAGCAATAGTAGCGTTTTACATACGGATCCCAATTCGCCAGTCACGACTGACGTAACGTAGAACGTGACTGACTGAAAAGGAACGTCTCGGTTACTTGTGTAACCCTCGTTCCCTGAAGATGTTACGTCCCGTCGCCACAGTCGCTGTACCACCGCTGTACGGCCGGGGCACGTAGTCTCGGCTCCTCAGCGAAAAACTAATGTGCGTTTGCACGCGCTCTCCTTTTATACCCGTGCTGTGGGGCGGGGTGCGCGTGGCGAAACAAGCAACGCCAACTGTCATTGGCTTGTTTAGATAACACTCGAAGGTGATTGGGCTCTCAGGCGAGATCCCAATTCGTCAGTGGAACACAGGGACCCAACCCGGGAGGCTACCATGCGTCCCAGGGTGGGGTCTGAGTGCGCGGCGCGCCACTTACCTGGCTCCACGGCTGGGCAGGGGGCTCGTGAGGAGGCATAGCGTCCTTGAACTGAACCCTGCTGCCCATTGGCAAAGGGAGAGGGGGACGGCCATGTGGAGACTGGGTCTCGTGCACTGCCATCCTCATCCCTCTTGGAACCCGGAGAAAAAGGAGCCCGCTCTTCTGTTGAGGTTTTGGGCACCACTGGCTTGGTAGCCAGCGGCGGAACAGAAAAAAACAGGAACAAAGGTTTCTCCACCCGGCCCTCCGCCGGGGGAAGGAGTGGTGCGGTCACCATCTCCTGAAGAGCCGGATACAAGAAAAAACGGGTAGCCCGTCCCAGGGACGCTTTCCTGCGGCCAGTTCCACGCTGCGGCCATTGTGAAGGTTGCTGCTGCGGCCGAGCTGGAGCGGTGGCTTTTAAACCGGCACTGCGTGGCGGGGTGCGCGTGGCGAAACACGCACGCCAACTGTCATTGGCTTGTTTAGTTAACACTCGAAGGTGATTGGGCTCTCGGGCGAGATCCCAATTCGTCAGTCATGACTGACGTCAGTCATGACTGACGTAACGTAGAACGTGACTGACTGAAAGGAAACTCCATTAAGTCTCACAAAAAAATCTAAAGTTAGCATTCGGTACATCACACCTGCAAAAAGTTCCTCTCTCATCCTTTCCTCAAATGTGAGAGTGTGTTTTGACAGGGATTTCATTGGATGGACTCGAAATAAAACTTAAACTTCACGTAAAAAAGTAATACAATGTTCTGCAATAATCATTTCTGCCTCTCGTCATTGTATCAGGTACAGAGAGATCATGAGCAAATGGAGAGATGACAGGAAGTCCCTCATTAGTGTCATTCTCTCTTCCGCGAGGCCGGCGATGGGAAGACAGGACATATGGCAGGAAGTAAATTTAATGATGACTCATCACTATCTTAGAAAGTGCAATTTTCATACCGTACACACACTGCATCACACACTCTGATTAAACACAATGCTAAAGTGTGAGTGAGGCAGCTGGCACTTACACTGACAGAGAGATTCGCTGACTGAAAAACACACAGTTACTTGAGCTGTCACAACAACTTACGATGAGAAGAAATATCTAGAATATAGTTCAGACGGAAAGCGAAGCGAACGTACCGACCCAGACACACACGTAAGCATGAACACAAACACACTCAAAAAGCAATAATGTTGAGCATGTTGAGAAGAATCTGTGATTGATTATTGTGTGTGTTTACTTGCTGCTTATCTCTACTAAGTCCACACTTATCTGTCTCTACAATCACTCCATCTCTTCAAGTCTCCTTCTCTCTTTCTTTTTTTGTCGTAATCTCTCTCTCTCACACAAAAAGGAGAAGATGGGTTGAGGGTTTTTCTCTTATCAGATCTCACATGCACACACAGGCACTGACAAACCAACATGGTAGACCTACAAACCCTGTGTACTAGTCTATGTGTTAGTGAATGTATTCAGGATGTATTCACAGTTATTTTGCTGGCCATATAAAATTGAGCAACATTATGAATATTGCAACGGTTTTAATGTGCTTTTTATTTGGCTATTACGCTTCCTAAAGAGTGTGTCATTACAGTAAATTAGCAATCCTGTTTGCGACTTATCAGTATGAGAGAGCATCACTGCTGATCAGTTCAACCTGTTTCAATAAATATCTGTGATACATAATATGGTATTTTATGTTGGCTCATAAAAATTAATGTTAAAATAAAAAAGTCATTTCATTTAATGAAAACTGTAAAAGTCAAAATTTCAAGATGCAAAATAGAGAGATACTGTAATTTTCTTAACAATATGGGAGACAATAATTAATTCTCACACTTTTTACTCTATAAACATTTACACTATTTTTGATCAAACAGGGGTGCGTTTCCCAAAAGCAACTATGGTCGTAAGTTCCGTCGTTACCAATAGAGTTCAATAGAACTTAGGACCATAGTTAGCTAACGATGCTTTTAAATGGGGTAAGTTGTCACAATAGTTCACAGGCTTCCAGCTAAATTTTATTAGATGAAAAACTAAAAAAAAATTCAAAAATGAACAATGAAAAAAAGTTGAATAATAAGGTAGAGACAAAAATAAGTTTAAATACTAAAATTACTTAAAAGTGAAATAAAAAAATTAAGGCTAAACATAAATAAGAAAACACCCAGTATAATGAAAACATAATCATATTACTAAAACTTAAGATAAATGAAAGCAAACTAAATAAACATAATAATATAAAAATAACAGCTGTACATACTACTAAAATGTATTTTAATCCAAGAGATATCGCAAAAATATGATGAACATGAATTTTAGAAACGACATAATTAAATAAAAATAAATAAATAAATAAATACACTGGTATACAAAAGAAGACTTGTGTGATAAATTTACTCAAAAATCAGTTCATTCAAAAACAACTTCTCTGTGTAACAACTAGCCTACCACTCAGTGCTTATATTTGTACATACAAATAAAAGCACTATGCTTAATGAAGAACACTGCTAATACACACACACACACACACACACACACACATCCCCGCAAGATTCCATTTGCAGGCGAAGCCGTTTGTGACCGTAACGTGGTGAATTGATCCGGACAGAGAAAATAGTTTCAGAGTTCAATAAACATTTAACCCGAGGTGTTTCCTTACAGAGCAAAACACACAGAGCACGAACAAGAAAATAATAGAAAGAGATTGAGCGCGTGAAATAAAGGACGATAAGCGAAGACCAGCCCTCGCTATAGAGAGCAGCACTCCAGGTTAATCGGAGATATTCACTTCTTTTATATCTCTCAGTTATGAAAATCCCTCCATCACGCCGCTCCTCGGGCCGGACACTGTAATTGAGGAGGCGAATAAGGAGCCGGAGGCCTAGCTGAAGGAAATCTGACCGAATGAACGGCCACTGTGCAGATGACGAGAGAGAAAGAGAGTTTGTGTCACTCGAACTCTCACATACAAGCATAATCAAGAGATTCATTTGTTCAGATATTCTTCTCCAAGTCATCTAGTTTTATGATCTGCAAACGATTGTAAACACAAAGCTACGAATGCAAATGTGAGCCAACAAACACTATTCTTGTTAAGAGTTAAAGTTTGTTGTTGTACAAACTAACTAGCTAGCTGCCGGCTGTTTGTTGTGCGGATTGACACAATCATTAATCCTGAGTTTCATTCTGATCTACATTAACCTTAATGCTAATGAAGAGACGCAGACTGCAGTTGCTGACATAACACCTCATTATCTCTGAACGATCATTCGTTTGAAAACACGCTGCCTGAGATACTGTAATGGACTATTGGAGTGCTTTTACAGCTTTTAAGGTGATGTGTGTCATTTTTTCTGTTAAAACGCTATCTCCTATCTTGGCTTAATATACACAGACAACTACAAGCAAATGATTCATTGGTTCATTCCGGCAGCGGAAGTAAACACTATGACTCTGTGGCACTTTCAAAACATTGAAAACACAGAGGACACAAAGATTAATTTCTCATTAAATTTTCCATGCTAGCAACCACCAAAAAAAAAAACACAGCAACTGCCCAGCAACTAGAACACCCTTAAAACTGACAAAAAAAAACATGCTAATGCAGTAACAACAGGAAAAAAGGTACAAAAGCTGTGACTGGGGCAATACCTTTTTAAAAGGTACTAATATGTATCATTTAAGTACTAATATCTACGCTTTTGGTTCAAATATTTACTTTCAATGTGCAAAAATGCACAGGGGTAAATAAGGTGCAAAAGCATAGGAAGGTACCATACCAGTCATCTATGAGGTCTGGACCTCGGTAAATTTTTCATGTTCAAAAATAAAATTTGTTCTCTGAATGATTAATTAGCTGTTTAAAACTTCTCAGTGTCTGCATGTATCGTTCTTAGACTTGTGTTTTCCACTTAATTTGACACTTGAAAGTTAATAAAGTGGAAAGTTGCAGTTTTTTTTTTTGCAGATATCTTTATCTTATCTTACTACTTGCAATATTTCATAAGTTAGTTTTTTTATTATTTATTTTTTCGTTTTTATTTGTTTTTTTATAGCAATATCTGGCAACACTGCATTGCCGGAACTTAAACTGACAGTAATCAAAAAAGCCCATGGACAGGTTATTGCTGACAGGATAGCACATTCGCTAAGGGAAACACAAAAAATATCATGATATTATCTTTAAGAAACGTTACCAACACTGCCAAAAAAACAGTAGCATTTAACACTAGTACACAGATCTGTAGAACAAGTAGGTTACAGAATGAAAACACCATGAAGAAATCTATGCTATGTCATTCAGTATAGTAGTTACATTTTCACAAATCATGCTAAAAACATTCATAAGAGTACTAGACAAAGTTATCATCTATATAGCAATGGTTATGAAAACTATAACAGTAATATGTATTGTTTTATTATTAATAAACAACTGATATCCACCCCTAACATATAGTAAAATATTAACTAATTTTAATTTTGTACCTTTTTTTTCTGAGAGTGTAGTGGTGCCAAATTATAGCTAGTATTGCATGAGACAAACCTTTATATTTGCATGTAATAATTTAGCAGACATTAAATATTCTGGTAACACTTTCTATGAAGCCCGTATTTATAATATATTATAAGGGTATTCTTAAGGCATTATAATGAATGCATAATGCATTATAAGAAACCTTATAATATGTTGCATTATCTTATAATCGTAAGAACAGTTTTAATGTATTATAATTTTTACTTATTTGTGGTTATAGCTTTTAAGAGTATGATGATTTATAACACAATGAACACGTTGCATCCACTTTTACAATGGATTATATTTCTCATAGTTACAATGTATTACAAGTCTCATATCTTTCCATTTTTCTTATGCTACTTTACTTAAAGCGGTCAAAGACCACTTATAAGTAGTAATAATAATAATAATTTTTTTTTTCTCAAACAGCCATAAGATCAGATATCAGATCAGATGAATGTGTAATATGACACATTTGCTTTGAACTATTTTTAGTGTAATATCAGTTTGATTATTTTAAACAGCTGTTGATAAGTGACTCTCCAACTACATATCAACTAGCGGTCATTAGAGTAGTAGTATGTCTGCTACTGTAAATATTTGCTAACACTTTATTTTGATGGTCAACCAACAGATAAACTGACTATAAGTGTCTTTGCAAGTACGTCAACTTATTCTACCATACTAGATTCTACCATTCTTGAGCATACTAATACTCTAATGAGAGTTAGTTGGCATGTAGTTGCAAAGTTGCTTATAGTCGATTGATTAAGGGGACCATCAAAATAAAATGTAACCATATAAAACATTGCATTTTTTCAATTAACATTAGCTCCACAGGAAACACTCTACATCTAACCACTCACAAGCTGTAGTAAGATACTGTGCAGATCTTAAATAAACAATGTCAAGATTATATAGTCCATTATAAATGTAAAAGAAATTTTAATATGGTGTTCATTGTGTGTTATAAATAATCATACTCTTAAACTTATAACCACAAATACATAAGTATTATGATGTATTATAACTGTTGTTATGATTATTCATGAGTTGATATAACATATTATAAGTTTTTTTTTTATTATAATGCCTAAAGAATACCCTTATAATGTATTATAAATACGGGCTTCATAGAAAGTATTACCATTCCTTTAAAAGGCCGAAATTATTTTACAACAGCTGAACTCCTTGAATGTAGCAGTATAATGTGCACACTGATCACAGCAAATCCAAATCTAAACCTGTTCTGTTCTGACCACACGAAAACCCAGCTGTTCATCGCCCAACACCATGCACTATAAAGATCCACCTGTCAGCTTCTAGCGGGATGACAACACACAGTAAAGGCAAACCATCCAGCACACATCTCTATCCATAATCAAAACCACTAACTGTCAAGATCCCAGGAGCGAAGCAACCTCTCGTCACGTTTGTGCTCTTAAAAGCCTCGGAACGCAGGCGACACAGAGGACGACGCTCGAGATCGATGACGGAATTACATCGGCGGTTAAAATAACCCCTTGTTTTTGTTTGGAGTGCTTAGAGAGCCATTGTAGCTGATGGGGGCTATTTAAAGAGCCATCCAATATGCAGGGATGTCAACACTCACTGGCCATAAACGTAATTGCCCGTCCATTTGCCTGAACCACTACAGAGAAGATAAAAGCTGCCTGTCACACACACATCAGCAGGAAAGTTTGAAGATAAACCATACAGCGAAAGTTTAGAAACACGGTAAGAAATCTTACTATCAGGCACTGGGTTAGTAGGTGTGTGTCGTGCTAGATGTGTCAATTTACAATGTTCATTTAGTGCAATTTAAGGAATAGTTCAATAAATTAATAAATAAAAATAAATACTGAGATATTTGTATATAACATAATGACAGGAGTACCATAAATTACAACTAAATATTTATTTTTCAGTGAACTGTCCCTTTTAACAAAAAAATAAAATAATACAAAAAAGTTAATAAATGAATCATGTCCCATAAACTTTACAAAAATTGCATAATCAAGAATTTTACCAAAACATATATGCAGACATATATGGCATGCATACACATACAAACACATTTAGGGTTTGACATAGGGATATGCCGGTATCAGATTTTCATGTTGCGATTAATTTATCATGTTTTTATCGCGGTATACGGTATTATCGCGATATTGAAATTTAGTTGCATAAATACAGTATAACAGGTTTGATAACTTTTTTCTTATAACAAAAATAACTAAACATATGAATACAATACAGCAATACACAAAAAATTTATAAAGTTAAAAAGATAATAAAGACCAATAGGTATCACTTTACAATAAGACCTCATTAGTTAACCTTAGTTAATGCATTACCATTCACAATGAGCAATAGCTACATAAGTTATAAATCTTTGTAAAAAAAATAAATAAAATACAACCCTTAGTCTGTACTCATTAAATAACAGTTGCAACTTTTGATTTTAACAATGTATTATTAAATATTGGAATTACCTAAGATTAATGAATGCTTAGAATAATTTTTCATTGGCAGTTTATGTTAACTAATGAACTAACTAATGTTAACTAATGAAGCCATAATGTAAAGTTTGATCGAACAATAAAGAATCGAAACACTTTCAAACAATATCTAGGGCATTTTTGAAAATACATAGCCTATTAAGTCTAAATATTTACGTATTTGGCACTGTGATGAACACCATAGCGAATACAAAAATCTGAATGCCTATTTAAATAATTTAAACACTTTCCGAAACAGAAAGCTGTTTTGTTTACGTGGTTTCCGGGGTAAAAGCTGCATTATGTTTAGCGCCATCTGCTGTAAGAGAGTGAATGCGCTTTCATCCAGAGCGTCTCTCACGCGTTCCGCCATGCGCTTCTCATCCGTGCTTGTTTACATCAGAGTCCACGTCTTTGACGCATTACCATAATGGACCCTTTAAATTGAGTCCGGATTTTTTTTGCCTATATAAAGGGCAGTTTTTTTGTAGCATGAATGCATTTACACTGAAAAATTACAACTGCATAAATAATGTTATGAGCTTAGTGTTGTAAATAGACAATTATAAAATGTTGAGGGAAAAAAATCAGTTATGGACTACTTTTAAATATGAAAGTAAACCGCCAGTAGGTGGCAGCAAGTGACTGTTTTAATGCGTGAGTCATTGAATAATTCAGCCGATTCTTTCAAAAATTAAGTAATTGCTTGTCTTTATGAATGGGTTACTGAAACATTGACTCACCCAATTCATTCAAAACGGTAAATCATTCAGTAACGAAACACCACTGTGTGCTGCTCAGACATGCACAACCGTTCTGCTGTGATCTTTGTTTGGAACTATTTTCGTTAACCAAATTGAGCAAAAACAGTCAACACTGACAATACTGTGTCTAAAATGTAAGTCACTTAATATTAACTACTTGTTTGAATTTGCAATGGTTCAGGTTTTCAGGGAAAACTGCACTCTCTTGGTTGAGTCATGTTGCTTAACTAGGCTATATCATATGTTATAAATATAAAAACAACATTTTTACCATGTTTCTTCTATGTGCAGTTGTGTGCAGCCAGTTTGTGCGACCTTGTTACTGTCAATACATTATCCATTATTAGTCACCGTTTACACTGATTGAAAGAAAAAAAAATCATTCTCACGAAAATTTTTTATCAGGTTAGTTGTCCGGTCCTGCAAGTAAAACATTTTTTCACTTGCCACTTCAAAAATTCCACTTGTCCTCGACAAGCATTAATGTCAAGCTCTTTTATTGTACATAAATTCAACACGCCAAAAGTGGCTAGTGGGAGTGACTGTGTTACAGGCCACTACTGAAATACACCCACATTTGGGTTCAAGCCCATTTAATGTCAAGCCCATATACATAAATTCAGAACAAATAATCAATAATTATGTAATTAATTTGATTAAGTTGCGCTAATGAGGTAGCTAATGATATATATATACACACACGTACACACACACACACGTACACACATATTAGCAACCATCATTTATGTAGTTTGATGCATTGAAGTCCAAAAAAGACAGAAAAGGACAGCCTGAACTTCAGTCCCCAACTCATCCCAAAATAAACACTCAGCTTGAGCCCAAGAAGCCTCTTCAAAGACATGCATATGCAGGCTGAGGTGGTTACTGAACTCTTGGACCCTCTGAAGAACTGTTGTTCATCTTGCATTAGGATCAGAGTCGAGCCTCACTGTGCTGAAGAGCTACTATCTCTCTCTCTACTCGCCTGTGTGTTCAGAAAGTCTTGTGCTGAGAGAGCTGAAAATGCCTCTAATATGTAGCTGCTGCTGTATTTCCAGTGTAAGACGAAACACCGACTGCTCAAAGGAGAAAAAGAGCTGCATGCCCTCAAAGACTGAAGGGTAAAGGGACTTAGACTGGAAAGAAGGAGTTAAGTAATTGGAGACCAATATAATTTTGATTTACCAATCAAAAGTGACAGGACAGTAAAATTTTTGAGTTACTGACTGGAGGTGATTTTCACACACTTTCTGTTTAATCACCTGGTTATGTTCAGAACAGCATACTAATAGACTACTCTTATTATTTCTGCAATATAATGTACGTAAACTGCGCACACAAATTTTCTGCATGCATCGAATACATTTATGACGATTGTCAGAATAATAAAATGGATAGTTCTGGGAATGGAAATTCTGATTGGATAAAGTGCATTTGATAGATGCAATATTACATTTTTTACCTTATTTCTGATAAATTAATGCAGCCTTGGTAAGCATGAGAATCTTTTTTCAATGTTGCTTTATGTCTTACTTTATAAAAAAGGAAATTATAAAAAAGTATGCAGTATACAGTAAGTAGACTGCTAGTTTGCCGCTCTTTCTCCTCTTTTTTTTCTATCTATCTATCTATCTATCCATTGTAAGGTCCACGCACTTGGCCCAAGGAAGGTATCCAGTGGTGGATGAAGGTTTCTTGCGTTTTCGGTCTTTTCAGCGCGCAAAGTTATTCAATTTAGGTTTAACTCAAATCTGACTCCATTTTATTATCTAATCTGACTCCATTTTAGTATGACCTCGAATTTAGGTTGAAAGGCAAATTGGTTGTTTGTCTGTTTCTAATTATTGCTATTATTCTGACATTTGGTTATTCTAGTTAACTCTTTACTTTATATTCTTTTCTCGTTCATTAGGAATCTATTAGGATGCCTCACGGCGGCCGCTATGCATGGGCCCCACGATCACAAACTCGCCAGTCTGATCATTAGCAAGAGGTTATGACTAATACTATTTAATAGATCGTCCATGCTTACCATTTTTTAAATAGTAGTTCTGTTTAGCCCCCTACAGTTACCCATGTACAACTTAGTTAAGCTCAAAACATAAGCAGGGTAGGAGGCGGCGGGGGGGTGGGGTCGGTTATGCTAGTACTATTCGTCTAGCCCCCGATAGTTATATAACTACGTACAACTTAACTAAAGCTGAGACAATAATCAGCGGCTATGCTAGTACTATGAAATATGTTAATATTTCAATAGTATTTTTATCTACCCACCCGATAGTTAAAATAACTACGTACAACTTAATTAATGCTCAAAACAATAATCAGCGAACCCTTTGTCTAGCCCCCGATAGTTAATATAACTACGTACAACTTAATTAAAGTTGAGACAATAACCAGCGGTTCTGACCAGTACTATGAAGTCCCCCCGAAGTTAACGTAACTGAGTACAACTTAAACTAAACTCAAGCGGTTAGTCAGAAAACTATAATCTCACCTGATGTGCCCATGCTCCATCTAATCTGAGATCTCGTATGCACGTAAACCTGGTCGCAGATTTGCGGAAACATACTCCTTCACTTAATCAACTTGAGAAAATAATTTCAGAGTACGTCAGAATAGAACAAATGTAACAATTTATTATCATTCAGGTAAATATGTATTATGCCAATTACACAGACAATTCAAAGATATCAAATCAATACAAAACAAAATTCTCAAAGATGAATCTAAGAGTAAGATACATACCTGACTTTTAGAAAAATACAAGTATGAAGTGTTTGACAGGTCCCAGACCTGGGTGGTTTGCACCTCAATTGGAACAGAAGGTAATTTGCATGGAATGACCCTATACGGTAATCGAAGTATCTCTTAACTCTTAGGATCAGTATTATCTTTTAATCTACTTTTGTAAGATTAAGACCATTGTACCACTCACCCTGAGACTATTCAAATGCTACCAAGCATGACTGTAAATCTTATTTGCATTCATATAGAACATTATATTATGCTATTGACCATTCTGAGTGAATCAAGTGGGGGGAGGATGGGTAAGGGGAAGGAAGGAGATGAAAAGGAACTGATGCATATGTGAGAGAAGCGTTTCCTGCACCTCCACTCTGTGGGGTATCTCGAAGATGCCCGTGTATGTTTGTATTTTCTGTTTCTCAGAAGATCAAAGTATCTGAGTTTTTTTAATCCTTACAAATTTAAGCAGGAATCAATCTGTAGGGTTTGATCTTCTGCTGGCTTGGGGCTTGCTCGTCGGATTGAGGCTGTGGTAGTGGAGGGTCTTTTCGGCTTGTATCTCACCTAGCGTTGCATGGGACGAGGATGGTGTGGTCGCAGTGGGTGGGGGCTCGCTCCTGCTGGCGCGGAGTGTTTGCGGTGGGGTGTGAGGGGGTGCATGTTGTGGAGCCCTGTGTTTGGCGGGGTATGCGCCAGCGCGTTAGTCCAGGTGTTTTGAATCAGGAATGGGTTTGTGGTGGGCGGCATAAATCGATGGTTGGATGATGGGGCGTCGTTGTGGTGTGGGAAATCATGGGGGCGAGCAAAGTGCGTAGATTGTAAGTATATTTCGCCAGTATACAAGCATACGGCTAGGTTTTTATTCTACCGGGCGTATTTCCTCTAGAGCGAAATGGGGTATAAAAAAATGGTGGGCTGTTTTGGTGGGGTATCACTCAATGGGGGGGGTCGGGGTGCAGGACCGGGGGGTAGGGTGACATGGGTGCGGGCACTGAGGGTGGTGGGGGGGGGGGGGACAACCGTTGAGTCCGTAACCCGAAAACATTAGTACAGCTCCACAATACGGCCCCAGGAAATTTGGCTAGCTCATCCACCACCATCACCCACATCAAAATCCAGTAAAGAATGCGGGCCAGTTTTGAAATTGTACACAGATTGGGACAACCGACGCGAAGGAGGCAACAAGATTCGTGACAAGGGAAAGTGTCAGAGGTACAAGCAGAAAGTATATAAGGAAAAAAGAAGGAATGATGATTATGAGAGGACAAACCATACCTATCAAGACAAGTAGGGGCACAAAGAAAGAAGAATATTGCCAGAAAGGAACATAATTCGACAAGATGCAACCTAGCTGTGGTGGTAGTCGTTTATCCTTTCTGGAACTGATGTGCAGAAGAAGAAGGATTTAGGGGCGGCATGGGAGCAGAAATGGGATAAAACGGGAGAGTGGTGGACTGTACGACCCCAAAACGAAAGCAAAGAGTGGAAACAAAAGAAATGATGCTGTCATCAGACGAAGGCTAGTTAAGGGCGATACGAATTTAGGGAGTTTTGACACATCATCATGTAACTGACCCCAAGCTGGGACGGGAGGGTAGGACGGAGGTGCCAAAGAAATATAAAATAATATATAGATTGAAAGAACTGAGATCTGCGACACGACTTCAATATGGTTGTCCATACTGAGAATGAATTCAAATAATAAGGCTTTTTCTTCATATAATATCAAGACAGTTGTGTCGAATTTTTGACTGTCTCAGCCCAAATCTTTTACAATGATGTTAATAGATAAACAAAATCATCAATTCAATTGACTGTATGTATGAACTGTATGTTAATGGTTTTTTGAACAAATGAAGAGACCTGAGCATCAGTACCGCCACAAATCATGCCCTTTTTCATAGCCCTACTGACGCAAACACACCAATTTAAAAGGGGTCGCCACAAAAACTCATTTTGACAATTTCCTAGCCCTAGGAAAAACTAGTGGTGAAGGATCAAGGTGAGGAAGCCAGTCAATCCAACTGACCTGGTCCTGTTATTCACATATGACGAATAGCGAAGTGCTGACTCTGAAATGCCCATCTCTTCCAGCAAAACGTGCGGATGGCAGTGTCAAAAACTGCTTACAGATCAGAAAGAATTAGCATGGAGTTATGCGAGCATGTTGCTGCTGACTCGAGCACTTTACCGCCAGGAGAGCAGATTCAGAAGAATGACTAGTTTGAAGCTTGAGTGATAGGAGAAGGGGGATGCCAGAGCGGTGGAGAAATAAAAAACTTGGACACTTTTAACACACCACTGACTGATTCCCCGCGCTCCGTTCAATGAGAGGCTACTGCCATGAAGGAGAGCAGTGAGAGCGGTCAGGGGTTTCTGACATCAGAAGAGTCTTTGCTGGAGAAAATGTCATGTTCATGGAAACCACAAACAGCTTAACTCATGAAGAAACAGTCAATATACTCACAGGCTATACTCGCCCGTCTGAATAATTAATATGTGTCAGGGAAATCATGTGAGGGAAAAATATTCTCTTTTAAAACCTCACAGTTGGTACGTGTGCATGTCTCACCTCGTCTTTGTCTTCGACCTGTATGTACAGAGGCAGCGCGAAGCCGACCTGCGCCAGCTCTGGGATCAGGACGCGATACTCGGAGCTGTTAAACCTGGGCGGATTGTCATTTTTATCGATCAGCAGGATGGTGAAGGTGGTCATGACGGTGGCAGACGAGGGTGTGCGATCCTCATTCAGCTCTGTGGCCTACAGAGAGACACACAGGCATACAGCGGTTAGGAGACTGCAAAATGAGACTGCAAGGGATATTTGGAAGGGACAATATTTTAGGGTTTTAAACCATTTCAAAACAAAGAAAACTTACGATGTACAATGAGCAAGAACTATTGAAGATTTTCAGAGAAATTGTGACATTGATGATATGATTACATTACATATGATCCAGATTTTCATTTAAGAACAAGATGCTCTCTGTTTCCTTCTCAAATCATGCTGGAGAATTCATGTTCATTTATATATACTTTCAATAAGAAATTTTAACAGTGCAGTGCTTTTTTTTCCAAAATGTAATTTGTTCAACATTATTTATGTTATAAAATGTAATTAAATCCTTTTATTATGACTATTATGAATGTTTTTTTTTATCTAACTGTAATACATTTCTTAACTGATTAACAGCCATCAAAACACTCTTAGCTTCATTACATATACAACTTATTATTTAATCAAATAATTTACCTATTCTCATGTCATGAAATTAACATGGACACTTTTTATCACAGCAAAAATATCATTTAAAAATATAATTTTCTGCCTCACTTTTTTCATTATATATACAGTATATATATATATATAAATACAGTATATATATATATATAGTATATACATACATATATACATAATGAAAACATTGTATTCAGTCAGAAAGAATCACCTCCATACAGTGAAAACCACAAACTCGAAATATTTTTAATAATGCCCAGAAGCAGATGCAATATTCTGCAGAAATCTTGGGAATGGTCTACCATTAATTAGTTATTTTGGTGACTAATCATTTTATTGACAACTGAGTAAAGTAATAAAAATATCATACACGTAACAAAATTGGTATAAACACTTTTCACATCGAATTGCTATACATTTCAACCAAATAATGAATAATGACAAATGAACCATATGAACAATACCTTTGAATTAAACATGAACATTTGAAGTAGATAAACTGAAATTATTTTCTTGTAAAACATATTTATTTTGCTTCGAAAAATTGTTTTTTATAGTGTACATGCAAAAAAAAATGCAGACAGACAACACCATCATCCATCTCTCTAATGTGAGGAAAATATTTAAAGGAGCTTTAGAAAAGGAAAGGAGAAGCAAAAGAAAGAAAGGAGAGATATGAGTGACAGAGAGAGACAGTACGAGATACGAAACCAGAGAGGAAACGGATGTGATAATAGAGGGAATCTGTCAGTAAGCAGCATTAACGTTTAGTCTTCAATCTCCTCGATTTGTTCAGCTCTGCCTCTTTATTAAATCAGAGGGGAGGATTCTGGGAGAAATCCCACAGGTCTGCCGTAAGTGGGGGCACAGAGGGGCCAGCGCGGGAAGACAGACACAGCCAATAAGATTTAAGTTGAACAAGTCTTATCGACAGGAAATAATTGCTCAGAATCACTTTCTTTCTTCCCTCCCTCTCGTTCTCTCTCCTCATCTTTTTGAGCAATGGAGCAGGGTTCACAGAGAAATCAAAAGGAATAATGGTGTTTTGTGACGGAGGGATGCGGGGTGAATGGAGGATGGAGGTGCGGCGACGCTGCGGGTCCAGGTTAATCACGAATTGTGTCGTATAACACCCCCTTGCACATCTCTTCTCTATCCCTCCATATATAAATGCACTGACCTCCAGCCCAATGTACTCTGGCCTATCCAAGCGCTGTGAAGTTGAGAAATTAGTTTTATTACTTTTCACTCAAAATCAATAATGCCACCAATAAGAGAGAGGGAGACGGAGAGAGAGAGTAAGAAAATAAAATGCTAAAGAAAAAATACATATATACTGTAGGACCAGAGGCTCAGGAGAGAGAAATAGATAATGAAAATCTATAACTTATGAATATTTTGGGAGGTTTTTCTTGCGTTTGCTTTGTTTTCAGTTTCACTTTTCGTGGCAATCATTGATTTCAATTTAGAGGACTACAGCTATGCAGTTTATGACTGCAAATAGAGCAGAAGAATCCAAAACACATTTATGAAACTGTCCGGACGGGAATAATATTACAGGCAGAAAAAGAGGCAACAATAATAAGTGAACATTTAAACGTAACAGTCACCAAAACTTCCTTATAAAACAGAACAGTCTGGCTCTGATATCTAATCACTTTGAATTCCTTGTAAAATTTTGATTTTGATGTAGAATTATCAGAAGATTATATGAAGTTTTGATTGCACAAAATATCAAAATAGCATACAAAAAGTACATAAAAAAAAAATTGTATGTACTTTCATGTGCTGGTGAGACTGGGTACTGTTACATAACTGATAATGTTATATGGTCATTTATTTGTTATTGCGGTTGTGCTTTGGAAGTTAAAATAAAGCATAGGCAACTTGTGCAAATCTACAGACACCGGCAGCAGTTCAATGGGTTCTTATCAGAGCAGAGGCGATAATGATGACAAGTGTGTGTCAAATCCCGACCCAGAGAGATAATGACAGAAATCTACAGAGACCCAAATCGCCACCAATCTTTTGAAAACTTTTAGAATGCCACACAGAGCAGTTTCTGGTCATTTTCAGCTCAATTTGAATAAAGTGCTAACCAAAAACAGCTCTTTTCTGGGGTGTCTGAAGATCCCAGACATGTCACGACCAAACGTTTGTTGGTAAACAGTATTTTCATATAGACACACACCTGTTACTGCACATTATAATTAGTGTCGAGAAAAAGTATGTGAAACCTTTGGAATTGGTTGGTTTTCTGCATTAATTGGTCATAAATTGTCAAGTATCGCAAGTATCAACAAACATAATGTGCTTAAGCTAACAACACACAAGCATTTTCTGATCAATAAAAAAACAACCAATTCTAATGGGTTCACACACTTTTTCTTGTCACCGTATACATACAATACTATTCCAAAAATTGGGATTGATAAGATTTTTTTTAATAATTTGGAAAAAAGATATGCTTACCATGCATTTATTTTGTGAAAAATACGAAAAAATCATTAATATTGTGAAATATTATTAGAATTGCTTTTCTATTTGAATATTCAGTGTCACATGATCCTTCAGAAATCCTTCTAATATGCTGATTTGCTGCTAAAGAAATATTTCTTCTTAATATCAATGTTGAAAACAGTTGTGCTGCTTAATATTTGTTTGTGGAAACTATGATAACCCAGACCCCAAACATTTGAATGGTAGTATGTACCATATTAATAACAGTCATTTCAGATTTTCAGTATCATACTTGTGGTGTTTTACTGGAATTATAAAAGTTATACAATTATTATAAAAGTTGCTCTAAACTGCTCTGTTTCTCCTCTTTTGTTCTTTTTCTCCTCTCCATCGCCATGCAGCCCGAAGAGGAGGCAAAGGTGTGTGTGTGTGTGTGACTATTTCAGGAGCCTAAAGGCCTCGCTTAAACTGAGCTCTCAGAGATGGAGAGACAGGAACAAAGAGTTTCCCTTGCAGAGGTCTAGAGGGACATTAAAACACACACACGGTTGGGCGCGGGTGGGGGGTCCATTTTGTCCGGGACTGTCATCTGCCAGAGATATCAGATGACATCCACACACACACACACACACACACACACAAGGCATAATAGATGAATATATTTTTGTCATACAAGAGTACATCTTGAGCTTCAACGGAAACAAGAGCATCTTAACTAGTGTTCTAAAAAGTAGTTAGTTATATGACTAAAGTCACCACAAATATTAATTTTAATTTGATTTGTTTTACTGTGAAGAATCATGTTACGTCCATAATCAAAAGTTGAAAGTATAGATGCGTATAGTGCATAGTATTTTCTTGTACAGGTCACAATAATCAAGTTTAATTACATGCACAAGTACCGCGAGGGCGGCGCTTCAACAGACCGTCATCCAGTCCAGTTGAGTGTAATTAGAAGTGTTTTGAACGTTTATTTTGTAATAGCTATGCAAAAGAGTTAAAAATGTATTGAAAGCTCCAGGGTCAGTGAGACCTTTTCACACACCGATCCTGATATGCTCAATGTGGGTAAATGGCTCTATAAATTACAGTCACACTCCGAAAACATTTACTGTAGAATCAATACAGCATTTGGCAGAGATCCCAATGAGTTCAGCGCAGGGGACGAGAGACTAACCAGAGCTACAACACAAGAATTTCTGGAAACAGAACAAATCTGCTTATATGTGATTTCATTCCTCATTTAAAATCAATCTTGACCTTGAAACATTACAGAAGAGATTTAAATAATGCATTAGTGGATTTGAATCTCACACAGGGTTGAAAGACTTATGATAAAAGGTTTTAAGAGCTCAAGGATCTTCACTATTCTGATTCCAATTCCACAAAACGATTCCAGTTTCTCAACAAATCTATGAACAGCTCTTTCGGTACAATTGAGGAAGCACCCAAAAAAAATTGTCCAAATGATATATTAAAGAATAACGTCTCTAGGTTACGCATGCAACATCTCTAGGTTACGTATGTAACCTTGGTTCCCTGAGGGAATGAGTCACTGTGTGAAAACAACGCTTTGGTAAACATCATGTGCTGCCCACGCGCTTATCTGAATCACTTGTGGGGGGGAAAAGTAAAAAATTAAATTGGTCTCAATGGGGATGCGAAACGTCACTGAGCGGGTGACGTAATAGACCAGAGAGTTACAAGTGCATCGTTAAGCAAGCACGTTAGCGAGTTTTTCGGTGGTGTTCTGATAGTTTGAGGGCAAGTCGCTCACAGGGATGGCAATGCGACGCAGCATCTCGTTCCCTCGGGGGAACCAGGGTTACATACGTAAACCAGAGACGTTTCACAGAAGCACCTGAAAGTCTGGAGCAGTACCATACTTCTCCTGGCCTCAAGCACAATGAAAGAAATATGTACCTAATATAACTTTTCGCCCCCGTGCATACCACCCACAGGAAGTGGAATCAATTCTAGTGGCCACCACGACACGTGTCAGTACAAGGTTGGGAGGGGTTCAAACCTTTGAAGAATCGGTTCTTTTTTTCTGCAGGAACTCCAGACTGAACAACCGGCAGTATACTGTGGGAGCACGCTGACGATTTACCACCATGAAGTGAACAACCCATTTCACGGAGTACAGTTTTCCCCTCGTTTATGGAGCTCTGTAGTGGAGTATTGTAATCAACACCTAGTTTGAGAGACGGAAGTTTACAGTTGTGCCCCCCAGGGCCACCCCCACGTTTCCACAACTCTGGGCTGGGGTGAAAATGGTTCCGATCCCGCCTATGAGGAGTCGCTGCGAAACGGGGTAATCTCCCATGAGAGTCTCCGAGTAGGCTACGCAGGTCCGCAAACATGGCCCGGCCTGGCCATATGGGGCTACAATAAGAGACTCCCTTCCTGGCAAATCTCTCCAGAACTCCCGTTATGCAGAGCCTCTGTGCGTACAGACGAAGCCTCAGTCATGTCTGTACCATAGCATCCAGCCCCAGGGGCGCTGAATGCATGAGGGAGAAACACAGGGGACATTGTGAGGCTCAAGAAGCAAACAAGTCTACCTGGGCTCGACCAAACTTCTTCCAAATCTGCTCCACCACCTAAGGGTGGAGCCTCCATTCCCCGAGCCTCGGCCCCTGCCTCGACAGGATTTCTGCCCCCATATTGAGATGCCCAGGAATATACACTGCCCTCAGCGAGAGGAGCTTGCCCTGTTAGCCCGCAGGCAGGATCTGGCGTGCCAGCCTTAAAGGGAGTGCGAGCGGAAGCCCCCCGTGGCGGTTGATCTAATATCCAACCGATTTGTTGCCTGTGCGAACACTCCATATGGCCTCCTCAGGTCCGGGAGGAAGTTTTTCAATGCTAGAAACACGGGCAGCATCTCCAGGCAGCTTATGTGCCACATGAGATTGGGACCTTCCCACAGACCCTCCCCATCCATGAGGATGCGTCGGGTCATTCTGCGTTACCGGGACACATTGAGCCCTCAACAACGGCCTCTTGTGGACGGAACCAAGGTTTCTTTTCACATGTCTAATGCATGTAATCATCGCCGCGTGATCTTGAGTCATGGCAAAGTGGGTTGGCCCCTTGGTGAAAACCCCTTTGGTCCTGAGCCACCACTTCTAGGGGTCTCGATGTAAACGTATGCCAAAAGGTATCACGTGGGATTCAGCGGGCCACAGTTCCCCTGAGGCACTGGGAATGAGGAAGACGGTCACCGTATGAATTATTTGGTACCCGCTCTTTTTTCCCCAGAGGGTCCTTGCCCTCAGAATTCCTGATCCATAGCCATCAGACTTTTTTTTTTTTTTTTTGGCTGAGGGCGGGTCCTTATTGAAAATGACGGTCCCCCCTTAACCTGTCATCTCCTTGTAAGACTTAGTCAAACAACCAGACCTGCTCGGGCAGGACCCAATTGGATACTTTGGCAGGGGCTCCACATACCGCAAGTGAACCTCCTAAGGGAACCATTCTCTCGATACTGGCCTCTGTAGTATCTTAGAGCATCAGCTCGGTGCCGCTGAAGCATAGAACCGGCAGAGACCCAATCTAGCTGCTCTGGAGGAACTCCTTTGAGGTAGCGAGCCTCCCAGAAACTGCTACATTCCGGGCAGATGCGAGAGATGTGCGCTCGTGGAGACCACTGTGCCCTGAAGCACTGGGGGTGGCAGGGTTGACAGACTGGTCTCCTGAGGGCACTAAGGAGAGACGGGCACTGTATGATGAGGTGTACACCGCTCTTTCCCAGAGGGGCCCTCCCTCAGAAATCCTGGGCCATAGGCGTCAGGACGTTTTAGCCGAAGACTATCCAGAGAGAATGACGGTTCTACTGTTTAGGGAAGCCGTCGGCCTAGGTAGTGCCACTCGTGACTCCTGATATTCTGGGGGCGTACGAAAAGCGACGCTCCCCAAATGAGGAGCTGGACCACGGCTGGGGCTGCTCCCATTCAAATGTAATGTTCCCTTTTTTATTTTTTAGGGACATTTACAGAATGAACACAGCCAGCCCCCTCAAGAGCTGACTGTGTGTGCTCTGCTCCAAAACAGACTACACATAAATCGCATGCATCCCCACCCCTTATTTTAGCGAGGGCAGGGAGAACGAGCAATCTAAAATTGCAGTCTGTCATATGCAAACAACATCAATCTCCTTGGAGAACGAGTATCTGCAGCAGGCGATCTTCCACATCAAATGGGGAAGCACCACGCACGGGGCTTTCCGAACCCTCGAGAGCGACGCTAGATCTAAGTAGTGCATGGAGGCAGTTCCCAGCCCGTCCTCCTACCCGTGGCCTCGTAGATCCCTGTGCAATCCGCCATTATCTCAATCGCTGCCGGATTCCTCAGCAGCATCTTGTAGCGGTTAACCCGACGGGAGCCGTCACAAGCACGTGACACACTCCTAGAGCGTTGGGCCCGCTGGTAGTCTGAGAGTTTTGCATTTTACAAACTCACACTAAACTTGTGTTCGCCCACCCGTAACGTAGTGCGGGCAGAGAGGAACACATGGTCTAAAATGCTGTCTGCTCTCACCCTTAATCTTTTCTTTATCGCACTTAACAGGCTTATGCTTTTACTGGGACAGACAACAATAAATAGAACTGACACACACAGAGCGCTTCGCTGAATGACAGAAGCTGCCGCTTTATCCACCGCACGTGCTTTTTAATCTCCCTTTCTCTACGTCACCCCGCCCCTGACATCTCGCCCATCCACTGGACTGATTACACACGTGATTCAGAGCGTGGTCACACTGAAGGCGTTCCCATAGCGTTTCGACACAGCTTGAGTTCCTGAAGGGGAACTACTCTATTCTTAGTGTTACTTTATTTTTACTTTTTTCAAAAACTCTTTTACAAATAATCTTCTGTTATAGAACAGCTAAATTGTTGAAACTGAACAAATCCTTTTGAGAAACCGTTTTTTAAAGCTCAAAAACACTTTTTATTCTTAATGAGAATAAAAATCTATTTTAATTCTCATGAGAACTACATCTAGATTTGAGTCTCACCTTTACTGTGATTGTAAATCCGGATGAGTACAGGGGATTTTCCCGGTCCAGCTGTCCACTCACTGTCAGGGATCCGCTGATGTAGTCGAGAGCAAACATGCTGTTGGTGTTACCTGATGAAAAGAATAATAAAAGGAAGCTGAATTTTGTGGCAATAGGGTCGAAATATGTTTCTGTTTGCAATGAACACTGCCACATTAAACCAAAGAGTCTGTACCCTCATTACACTTTGACTTTTTAGCATTTAGATATTTTAATAATTGGACGGTCATGATTGTAAAGTGGTTAAATATCTGAGCCCAAACTCAAAGGTTGTAGGTCAATATCCTCAGAGGCGTCAGTGAAGCGGAGGGTCGTTGAGTTCCCTAATCACCATTCTGCCCTAGAGCAGGGCACTTAACCTCCGCTCCAGGGGGAATGTCCCTATCGTCAGCTAAGGATTTCAAAGAATTCATCTGATCATTCCTATCCTAGAAATTAAGGCTAAACGGTATGTAAAAATTTTACAAATTTGCAGAGGGCAGGATTCCAATACAATTATTGTAGATCTATATATCAGTCTGTAAGGCTTGTTAACCTTCAAAGGGTTTGCTTTTCTGACTTTGCTTTTTTAGAGAACTTGTTGCATGAAACATTATTAATTTCCATGTAATTCTACTTCATTGCATTCTAATTTGTAGCACAATCATGCACACTTTTGCTCATAACCTAAATTGTAATTTAAAGGCATTCTTAATTTAATTCTGAATAACACACACAACCCTGGTTATATAATGTAAGTCAGGCATATGCCACCAAAGGCATAGAGAAGGTTATGACATTATAATTGAACATTATAAGATCAAACAATTCATATATATGAAAAAATAATATAATGAAATACATACATGAATCATGAATTGTACAGAATAAGATTTATAACATGCATTTACAAAATAAAAAGGAATGACTGTGTGTGTGTTTATATTACTCCGACTGTGATATAAAATATCACTCATACTGCCCACAACTATGGGATTTTGGGAGAACATTTTTCTACAAGCTCCAACACGATGAATATAACTGAAACATTATGGTGATAAAGACTCTTTTAATTATACTAGGTGTTACTAAATCATACTTCAACGCTTAGCTACACCAGATACAGACAAAGAGTAAGAAACAGAAACAAAATCCTTCCTCTTCTGTACTGTCTGACAGAGAGCAGGAGTGTGGTTTGGGACTAGACCTCTCCATGGTCTGGGATAGAGGAAAATAATATCTTCCAACTATGGGAACAGCGGCCCTGTTAATTAATCCGTTACTCCTGAGATATCATGCTGGTTTTGGGTAATTAGTTCAGTCCTTGGCAGCAGTGGCCCAAACGTTAGGGCTATAATAGAGCGCTAGACCAGCTCGCCATCCAATCCACCATTCTTTTCACTCAAAACATTTCATACTCCCTCGATAAACTGCTCATCTCATTAACACCTCACTTTCCTTAATTATATGATATTTCAGTAATTATTTTCATTATATTTTCACATCTCTCTCTCTCTCTGTCCATCTCTCACAGCTGCGGTGTATATTCACTGCACACTAATTAAGTCCAGCAGATGCAGATGGTGCACAGAGTGACACACAATCTGTCTTCTCTAACAGTTTTCTTTTGTTCTTTATGATAGATCTCACCTCTATAATGCTCTCATCACGTACAATCATGTACTATTAAAGATCATCAGCCCCAGAATTGCAACTGGAATTCGATGTAAGAAAGTAGAATTAAAGTTTCATTAGGAAAAATCATACAGCTGTAATTAGGGTTTGTCAAGACACTCTACAATGCCAGACAGATAGATAGATAGATAGATAGATATAGACGGAAGATAGATAGATAGATAGATAGATAGATAGATAGATAGATAGATAGATAGATAGATAGATAGATAGATAGATAGATAGATAGATAGATAGATAGATAGATAGATAGATAGATAGATAGATAGATAGATCTACTTTTAGATAGATCTCAAACTTGTATTCTTCCTCGTTCTTCTCTCAGGTGTTCAGTATTGTTAGGCTAAATTGGACACAGCCACACCGCTGCAGCACTGGCAGTGGATTGAGACAGAGCTTGTTGAGCATGCATGACGACTCAGAGCTGCCCTGCAGAGACAGCTGTGATTCATACATTCAAATAGCAATCTGAACCATTGGCGTAATGGAAATCAAACAATTGGAGTACCCAGATTTATTGAGAACTCTTGAACCGAGTGTATGCATGCGCGTCTGCTAGCGTGAATATATTGGCTCCTCTGGGCATCGACGGCCAATTAGAACACACACTTTAATTCACTTTCCCAATTGCCCAGTGTGAAATCAAACGTGCAGCTGAGAGCCACGCTGACCTGATGGATTCTTTCAAATTAGCATGTTTGACTGTTCACTGGAGTAAGACCGCTGAAGAGCATGCTGATTTGAAAAGACAATCATACTTATCTGCAAATATATTTCTTAAGGTGAGGTGCAGATGCTGATTCATTTCTGAGGAGGTCGTGAAAAGATGGTAATTATAAACTTAGCATGGAGAAAGATTTTATGGATTTGAAATATTCTCATTATATATCTGTGAAATGTCTAAAAGTTGCATGAAATTAAAATTTAAGTAATTTAAATTTGATCATTTTATTCATAATACAAGCATTCCAAATCAGGGGTTTTATCGTTAAATAAAACCATTAAAAATAATTCATTTCATTATTAAAAGAAATATAACTCATTATTCATAGTAAAATTATGGGCAATAATAAAATATTAATAAAATAAAATAAAAATTTAAACTAGTTAAGCAAAATTTGCCATTTTTATTTAAAATAAAATAACTAAATCAACTAAATAACTAAAATAACTAAACTATATACTAAGTAAAACAAAACATAATAAATTATATAGCCATATTTAAAAAAAAAGAAGAACATTAAAAGAACAAGAATAAGATTTAACTATGAAACCTTTTATCTAAAAATGACAAAACACAACATAATTACTAAAACTTTAACTACAAATTAAATGAATATAGAATATAAAAGTAAATTCTAATTCAAAATATTAACAAAAACTATAATAGTATCTCAATGATAGTAATATAAGACTGTTCCAAATACTTTTTATTAGATGTTTTGAGAGAATTTCATTAAATAAATAAATTAATTACTTTTTGTAATGCAAAAATTAACAGCATTAGGTAACAATGACATAATAAATGATCATTTTTTAAAATGTTAAAGATATTAATAAAATTTAAGAGGGAAAGATTATCAATAAATAATGAATTCTGGTATTTTCCTCACACACACCAATCGTATTTTTACAGTGTTTTATTTATTTTTATAATCACTACGAAACAATCATATTTTGTGGAGGGGAAAAACCCTGAAATGAATAAGGGTGAGTAAATAATGACAGAATTTTCCTTGGATAAACTATTCCTTCAACTAGAGGAAACAAAACACAGGTTAATAATTCCGTAATTGTACACAGAGTCAGCAGACGAGAGCTGTGATTTAGAGGCGGCTATATTAGCGTGAGATAAGCAGACCAGAATGATGCTGCGTTCTGCCTGACAGAACAAAAACTCTCCCCTGCAGAGATTGACATCTCATCAACACACAGAGTGACAGCAGAGAGAATTCACTGTTGGAGAAATCAAGCTCAGCTGAAGTTGATGGAGAGAATAAAGAGGCGAGTGTGAGTGAGTGGAGCTGTGCAGGAGAGCAGATAGCTCACTCACTCTAATCCTGCTGAGAGCCAGCAGCAAAGAGAGCTTAAGACAAGCACACCAACACACCACAGCAAAGACAGAGAGCTGCTAAATTACAGTGCTGGGGAAACCCTTTCATTATGCCCTTTAATGGAGTTCAATTACTGTCTATTAGACGAACTAAATATGATTTGTTAACAATTTGTTCAACAAGAGCAGCATATATTCTTATTATTAACACTTCTAAAACAATAATATTATACACTGTTTAAAGGTTTGGGGTCAGTAATCTTTTTTTTTTATTAATATTTTTATTCAGCAAGGGTGATCAAAAGTTACAGGAACAGCAGTTAAATAATGTTTACAACAATTTCCCTGTCATAATGTTGTTCTTTTAAATGTTTTATTCATCATTGAATCCTGAAAAAAATATGTATCATAATTTCCACAAAAATATTAAGCAGCACTACTGTTTTCAAACAAAACATTAAGAAGCAGCATTACTATTTTCAACATTTATATTATTAAGAAATGTTTCGGGAGCACCAAATCAGCATATTTCCTCAATATTCAGCTTTGCTATCACAGTGAAAAAAGTTCAACATATTAAAATTAAATCAGTTATTTTAAAGGGTAATAAATATTTCACCAAAATTACGGTTTTTTACTGTGTTTTTTGACAAATAAAGCAGCTTGGTAAGCACCAGGGACTATTTTAAAAACTCCAAAACCTTTACTGACCCCAATAATAATAATAGTCTAAAATAATAATAATCTATATAATAATAATAATAAATAGTGAAAAACAACTTTAATTATTGTTGTTTTTGTTGGTATTGAAAGTAACTCAAACAAGCACTGTTTATAACTCAAGTCAACATTAAATCAATATTAGATGTTTTTAATTAAAAAAATTATACATTAAATATGGTTTCACCTGCAGCAAGGATAAAAAATTTGGTTTAATGCATGAAACTATCAATATTCCAGAGACCAATATAGTCAATTGTTCTATTTAGCCTATGTCATGTAAATAATTTGGCATACGATAAACATACAAAACATTTATGATTTAAATAAAGTCCCCCACTTGATCCAATGTCAAATACAGATCCAGCTGAGAACTACATTTCTACATTTCCATCCATGTAATATATGCCTTATGAAGCAGCAGTTTCCAGAAATATTCCTCATCTAAAGTCGCAGCCCTATGTGTGCTGACACTCTGCCTCCCAGACAGCGCTTGTTTACCTTCTGTTTGTGAAGGCGCTGTAAAATCAATTAAAGTCACAGTCCATCATCTGCACGTCTGAGCTTAGCTGAACCTTACGTTAAAGAAGAGGAATGAGACTCCACTGTCCTCAGCCTCTGTTACCACGGCACCTGCTATCTCTCTGTTTCAGACTGATTTACTACAAGAGCCGCGTCGCCAGCCTTGATCTTAGCCATGCTAACAGAGCGACGCAAATTAGCTCACAGTTATGGGTTAGCGAACCTGCGCAGTAGATAGCCACGCTTTGTTGCATCTATCAAGTCAGTCAGGCAACAAATTAGTGGACACGCCATGAATTAGTCAATAATTTCATTAGACTGTCAGTGAGCAGGAGAGGAGTTGCAGCGAGGGGTGGGTTTCAGTGTCAGCGGAGATACGCCCAAAAGGGACGATTTCAAAATAAAAACAGTGGGTTTAAAAGACAAAATACAGTGTTAGCTCGCCAATGATATAGCACTTGATGCCTAAGACTGACTTATTTCTGTTCTAAATAAGATTTGAGTGTGTACAATCATTAATATGCTTAAAAAAGAGTTATTTTTACTTCAGTGGTGGGAGATTGTCAAGTGCCTCCTTCTACAGGTAACATTGATACGCTAGTAGGTAGGGGTGCTCCGATTGATCGGCTACCGATCACTATCGGCCGATAATCACGTTGGGATGATTGATCGGTGGTCTCTAAAAAGGCTGATCTCAAAAAAACGATCTCAAGCTGATGATGCTGCCGTGAGAGGTTTGGCATGACATGCAGCGGCACCGTCTCAGTCTCTGTCCAGCGTGGGTCAAATAATTATAATGATGAAGGTGAGGTACTCAAACAGCGTGCTCTCTCTCGCTTTCTCTCTCAAAATACGCAAATGGCTTCAAATCACCACACATCGTGTCTGTCCATAAGCGAGCTGCACGCTGCACAGTTGACACAGGAATTGTCACTTGCACATGGTGCGTAATTTTCCGCGCTCATGTTAACGGATTAAAGCGTTCACTGTACACGGTTGCGGTCCGGCAGTGCGTTCCAGGAGCGGTGCGTCTGCAGCAGTGCAGAGATCGCACCGAGTCTATTGCTGCGCTGCAAGCGCTGAATTAAAGTAACAGCTCAATGTTTGCAGTAAATATGAACATGGATTGACACGAAAATGTAGTAATTACACCATAAAAGCCTATTATTAAAGTCTATTGTGTTTCACAGTCAACACATATGGCTTTTTGGCTAAGTTTAAAGGGAAAGAGCACTTTTAGATAAACAAGGCAATAATAGATGGCACTCGTGGAGGTAGGAAAACAAAATTCTTTATGAACCGCAGGATTGCTTGAAATAAAGATTTAAATGCAAAAGAAAGGATAGAGCTGACTATTTCTGTCAATGGTAAGTTTGTGATAACGTACGAAAAGTAGTTTAAATGTTTTGCCAATTGCTTGAGCAACATAATATATAAATCTAGAAGTAAATGCAAAAATAAAAAGCACTGAATAATGTGTTGCTTATATTTATTACGTTTAAACACATCTATGAAATATTGTATTACTGTACTCTGTAAAAAAAAAAATCACAATGCTGAAAAAACATTTTAAGTAACAATGTTTGGATTTGAAATCAAAATAATGGATTAATGTTGTGTTTGTAGTAAACAGCCACAGATCAGTAGCAGACTCCTGTGTGAAAGCTGCTTCCCCTCTCACAAGAGTCACCTAAGAGGGGGAATTCCCCCCAAGTATCACTATAAATAGTTATAAATTATAAAAGGAATGAAATGCGCTTTAAAAAGATCGGTATCGGTGATCGGTATCACAGGAGAAACAAGGGTGATATGCTTACTGTGATCGGCCTCAAAAATCCTGAGCGGAGCACCCTTACTAGTAGGTGTCTTTTGATTGAGGTATTACTCAACTGATAGTTCCAAAACAACTGCTAGCAGAATCAAAAGAAAAATTTGAGTGAGTCATGAATCACTCACTAACGATTTCCCAAACACTGATGTTCATTCCCGTAGTGGGTTCATTCAGCCAGGTGCCGTAGCAACATCATTTCCAACAAATCAGGATCACAGCTTGAACTTAGAATTCTATAGATATGAGCAAATCCAAGTGTCCGAAACGTGGGGACCTGCAACCAAAGCTGGTGACCCGCAGCGCATAAAAAAGCACAGGAACAGTCTCGTGCAACGGGGTGGTAAAAGGCGCCATTTAATCGTATGGGTATCGAATTTTTATAAATAGAATGTTTTCACAGATATTCTTGAAAAAGTAGGAAAAGCTCCATTATAGTTCAAGCTGTGAGGTTTCTCTGTGTAACAATGCACATATGCCTATGTCCTATAAACTCTTTCCCTACCAGCTTTTTTGAAAAAAGTTGCCAGCCACCGCCAGCGTTTTTGATAATTTTCTTGTTTCTGTGTCTTCCTCGCCTGTGTTTTTGATCGGGAGATTGTGGTCTCATTCAGAAAATGCATAATAGCGCCCTCGAGTGTATAACATTGAAAACATGAAGAGCCGGAAGGTTTGGTCATTGACAGGGAAGCGTTTTCTCATAAAAGACATGTAATAAGGGAAAATTAACTATTTTATTTTAGCTCAGGTTTTCAGAGGGGGGAATCGAATCTTAAGATTCAAAATCAACTTGATTGAACTGATTCCAAAATTGATAGTTTACACTCAGTTTACATCAGTATATCTTACCAATTTGAATATTTGTACTATCCCTGGCCACAGGTTTTAACAAATTGACAATTTTTGCCCTGGTGATAATTTATAAGCTACGAGCTAGGTAGCTGGATCGGAGTTTAACTTTGAAAATTCACGACACAAGACAATAATTCTTATAATGAAACAACAGTTTATTGGCTATTCTAGATTACATTAAACTAAACTAATGAAAACACACACACACACATACATACAGTTGAAAGGATGAGGATTAACGGAGGTTGCATGAAGTTACAAAGTTCTAATACTCGTTTTCTACGAGTTCTTTAAATTCAACCTGAGAAAACTCATAAAAGCAGAGACTCAGCTTATGTTTACTGCTTAATGAGTTCAGCACTGATTTCAGCAGATAGAAGACTTTGTTTGTTACTTGCGTTTGCGCTGCAAAGCTGAACTGAGTTTCCTTGTTGGCTGCTTGAGGGAATCCCAGCGCTTTTGATTGGTTGCTGATCTGTCGTCTGGATGACGTAGTTTCTGGGGATGCACTCCTGATGAATGGGGTTTCCTGGTGACGCAGAGGCTTTGGCAGTTCTTCTGAAAGAGTCTGAGTTTGTAAGATTTTAGGCTTTTGAAGATCTCTGGCAGTCACGAAGTTTCAACTGAAGAGTTTGAGTTCTTAGATGAACCTGGCATCACTGAGTTGGTGGGCAGCGGGTCCTCTGCGCAACTTGGAGCGCGATTTAACACAAAGGCGAAAAGGCAAAGATCTGTTCGGATGTTGGGTTTTTGATCCAGCTGCATAAGTCCGTCCCACACGCGATTGTCCCAATCGCACGCTGTTGCAGGGCTTAGCCACGCCCCCATGTGGTTACCTTCTCGTGCATAAATTAACATGCTGTTCAAGACATCACGTGTGGGAAATGTCTCTGCAGGTTTTGTTAATAACTTCTATAAAGTTTCGTACAACACACACCGTTCAAAATAACAGCTTTTCACTAATTTCAACGTTCTGGAAATAAAACAAGCTTTTGTTCAAGCTCAAATATCGGGTACTTTGCATACACATTAATAATCTTATATACTAAAAGGAAAAGTTTAAGCAAAGATTAAAATATCATAAGTCCAATAACACATCATCAGACATAAACATATTATTTGTGAATATAGTTGCCTTTTTATACTTTTAAATGGTTGTCTTTTAAATTGTCTGTGTAAGTTCTATGTTTCTTTGTCTGTGACAGGAGAAACGTGCATTTTTCTGGAAGGTAGAGAAGGGGTGGGGGGGGGGACAGAGAAAGTTCTATGGTCCATAAAAGTCACGGCGTGGTTTGCAGTGTTTGACTGAATCACGTTATCACTGTTCTTTGGTCCGTTGTTTTGCAAGCCTGAGGGTGCAATTAAATTTACTCATCCTTTTCCTGTTGGATATAATAGTTCCATACAATGTGCGATCACAAGGTATCTCTCAACTATATGTTGTGAAAGAACTTTTTAGTTCTCGATACAAAAAGATCTCTGTTGTCTCCTGATTGGATTCGTTTTTCATCACTCTTCCGATTCTTCTGAGGAGGAGATAACGACAAGGGTTGACGGGAAGTCGACCCAGAATAATCACGTCATGTGATGGGGTGATTAGTTTAGACCTCATGATGGTTGATTCAATGGCATATCCGTGTCTGTTTATGATAGAAATCCTACAGACGAGATAACTCGTCTTTGGCGTGGAAAGAGTTAAAGAGGTATATAATATGAGTCTGCACAAAAGTGTTAATTGTGTTTGAACCAATTTGTTTAAGCACAACGATTCATTTAGAAATTAAATAAGTGACTGTTTTATATGTGAATCTATGAATCATTCACTCAACCGATTTGTTAAAAAAATTAATTAATTCAGTAACGTTACTGCTATTCATTACAAGAAGATGCACAACAAGTTATTTGTTTGGAACTATTTTCACTGCGGAGCAAAAACACACATTGTCAATGTACACATAAAATTGTAAAATGACAATTCCTTACTAAAATATCTTACCATGTCAACACGTTCTCACTCCCAACTCATCACATTCTGACACTTGGTCGTGAGGTACAACTTTAGCATCACTTTTCGACTTGCAAGGTCCTCCGTTGTTTTCAGTTGTTTGTCTTAATTTAACGGTTTGCATGCATTTGTAAAAAAAAATATAAATAATTGTATATAAATGTATACTTTTATTGGAGCACCTAAACCCACCCACTTCTGAACAATATAAAACACGTAATAGGCAAATATAAGTGCAGTCACAGGTATTTATTGCAAAAACTGACCATAAACAAGCAGTATAAAAGCATTACAAACAAGTCGTGCTGCATTCCAAGTCCTTCTGAAGCCGTACAATGTCTTTATGCGAAGAAGAGAGTAAAACATAAGGTTGTAATCACTGAAAATGATCCCGATCCATTAACGCTCTCACATCTCATTCAAAAAGATACTCCTGTCCCGTAGCAAGACGCAATCGGTCACGAGACATACAAGAGCCAATAGCATTTCACAACCAAGGCTTACGTAAGGCTTCTTCTGGCGGCATTTTTTGAATTTGCACACAGACTGCAGCACACAGGATAAGCCTTATGCAGGACGGAGACGGCGTTCGCATCTATTCATCTCACAAATCTATTGTTTTGCCTCAGAAGACCTGGAATATTAATACTTTTAGAATAAATGATGACTGTAGTTGTCTCTGCCTATTATATCTTGTGTTTTATTGACAAATGGTAGGTTTAGGGGCAGGGGTTGGGTTACGTGCTCATAAATTTGTAAATAGTGTAATATAAATAAAACTGTTGTGACTGTTTACATTGAAAAAACACACCCCAACATATATGCAATAATGGCAATATTATTATTATTATTATTTAATCACGACGATAAAATTCCCAGTACCTTACGCGTCGACATATTGATGCCAAGGTTTTTTTATATTAAGCAATAGAGGACCCTGCACGTCGAAAAATTATGCTAAAGGAGTACCCTGTGTGTACAAAAAGTGACGCCAAGGGGTCCTGACCAAGCATCAATATGTGATGAGTTGGGAGTGAGAACGTGTTGACCATGGTTGTGTGCCTCATTAAGGGGTTTTTATATCTTAACACCTAGGTGTGCAAGATATCACTATAAACATGACTGTGCAGTCAAAGGTAAACGGAGATAATTACAGAAACGGAAGTATATTAACATGTTCAGATGAGGATTCAAGGAGACCCATGATCCACAATACTGTGTGTGGCGCACTTGAGCGTGCTTAGAAATAGTCCGACAGAAAATCAATTTCACATCACTGATAAAAGGTTGGATTAATGAAAAACAAACAGGGGAATAATTGAAAATGAAGCAATGGGAATGTTTTTGTTCTTATGCGGGTCTGGGACTAACCCAGCCCTCCCCTCTCAATGTTAGGGTTCTGCATTTTCCTATTCATCGCAACAGCTCCAATGCTTGACAAATGAACAGTGTCACGTACCTATCATTGTTTCCTCCTGAAACCTCTGGAACAAACACCTGCTAACTAGCGCCAGAGTTCCCATTTCCCCTGGCACAATCATTTACAGCTTCATGCGCGCTCTCCCTGCCGCACGTCTGCTGTAATAGTGTCTGAGCGTAACGCGCTTGTGCAATAAACGAGGGCAGAGTGTGGGCATGTTGACAGAGGCTGGGGCACAGGAGATTAACCCCGGGCCAGGCCTGTCTGTAGTCACTGAGTACTGGGCCTATGCCAGTCCATTGTTGGCCAGAGAATGGGGTGACGGTGGGGCCACTGCAGGCGGAGGAGGGAGCACAGCCTTCTGGGTAATTATGGAGGATTGGGGGGAAAAGGTGTAGAAAGGAGGGGGCAGAAAAAAGCTGTCGAGGGGATAAAATTGAGTCCTGGCAAACGTGACTGTGTACAAGTATGTTTGTGTAGCTACAGGTATGACATTCTTGCACAGGCGCAAAAACACATACAAATCTTTACATTGCACGTCTATTTTTATGCAGAGTTTTACCTATTCAAAAAAAGGGAAAAAAGCACATTATTTATTTTACATGAAAACAATGTGCATTTCAATGTGTATTATACAAATTTGAGCATTTAGTAAAAAATAAATAAAATAAAATAGAAATCTGAAATAGAAATCTTTTGTAACTATATAATGTTTATATCACTTTTGATCAGATTAATGTAACGAATCCTTGCTCTATAAAATTAATGAATTTACTTTCATTTTCTATACACACCCCAAAAAAGAAAAAAAAAAAAACACTATATGACTCTAGCTTTAGAAAATGGGTGTGAAATCATTAAGGTGTATAATGTATAGTGGTACAAAAGCTTTTTATTTTAGGTTTATAATCATTAATTAGAAATAATTATAATATGCTGATTTGTTGTCAAGGAAAGAGGAAATGCAAAAAAATTGAAGGATTTTTGGACTTGCGATGCATCAAAGAATCCTGAAAAAATTGACTCTTTGTATTATTTGTATTATTACTTTGTATACTTTGTATTATTATTATCAATATTTTAAACAGCGCAAAGAGTAAATTTTTTTCAGGATTCTTGCTGAATGAATTCAATGAATTTGAAGAATTCTTTAAAAAACATTACAAATCTTACTGTTTAAAAACGTTTGAATGGTGGTGTATATTTCGCATATGAAATCTTAATAAGGTTAATCGCCATGATTTTAACAGAAATGAAAACAAGGCTGTGAGGGATAGACTTACATTCTTTACATTGACACACACCGTATAATTTTCACCTACCCAAGTCTTTCAAAACTCTTTTATGGAGTTTTTGTCTACGAAAAGTTTTTCTCAGAAAGCTGTTTTGTCAGCTGAACGCTATGTACTTCTACCCCTCGTTTTCATTCCTGTCAAAAAATTAAATATGGTGCTACCTTGACTAAGGTCTATTCAAGTTTTGAACAAAGTCAGGGACTAAAAGCCACCAAACTAGAGCTGCATATCTATAGCAGGTGGAACAGAGGTCGTTCTCATTGTGACCCGCCCCTTCACTGATCACCGTCCAATCAGTGCGACAGAGAGTGCTGAGTGACAGCTGCTCCGCGATTGGCCATCCATGAGGGTTCAAAGCAGCCATGATGGCTCTAAATTGCTTTGTGTGCTTCAGTGGCTTGATCAAACTGCCAATATACTGTGACAGCCGTCGGCTATACGGACCACTGCGCCCTCACCTGTCACCCACACCTGTGTAGGACGAGACTCGACAATACACCCAAACACACAATTCACACAGCCATTTTTCTAAACCTTAGATACAGATCTTTGTCAGGACATACACAAACAGTTCAACACTAAGACGAAATGCACATACAATGCATAAACACATAAAGCTTAACAATGGAGTGTTTGACAGCAAGGGAGTCGTGTACTAAATCTGTTTGGAAACTAATTTGCCAAACAACTGATATGAAACATCAGAATCAGAAATCAGAATCAGAAATCAGAAAGAGCTTTATTGCCAAGTATGTTTGCACATATAAGGAATTTGTTATAGTGTCACAAGCTCACATCACATCATTATTATGATACGATTTTTTATGTCTCCCGGGCTGCATTTATTTGATAAAAATGGTAATATTGTGAAATATTTTTGCAATTTAAAATAACTGTTTACTATTTGAATATAACTGAAAATTACATGTATTCCTGTGATGACAAAGCTGAATTTTTAGCATCATTAATCCAGTCTTCAGTGTCACATGATCCTTCAGAATTCATTCTAATATGCTGATTTGCTGCTCAAGAAACTTTTATGATTATTATCAATGATGAAAACAGTAGTGCTGCACAATATTTCAGGATTCTATATATTCAGGATTTTAACAATGTAAAAGTCTTTACTGTCACTTTGATTAATTATGCATCCTTGCTGAGTAAAACTACAAATAATTTTTTTTTAATCTTACTGACCCTACAAACTGACCTTACAAACATCCACAAACTGGATCACACAAAAACAAATGTTTGTATGTATGCAAGAATGTGTCGAGTGAAACTACTAGAGCTGAAGTCCTTCAAGTATTGCAGTCATCACTATTTCAAGATGCTTGAATTAACTTTTTTATTCAGTGGACTGAGTGTGTGTGTGTGTGTGTGTGCGTGTGTGCGTGTGTGTGTGTGTGTGTGTGTGTGTGTGTGTGTGGTGTGTGTGTTTTGTGGGGTTTCAATTACCGTAGTAGTGAGCTGAACATGAGAAGCTAAGCAACCAAAACTCACACACATGCAAACACACTGTATACATATACACACACATTTGGCTTTTCATTCATAGTGGAGGCTTTTGAGGTTGTGTCGTATTTACAAAAATGACTTGTGATTTTAAAATATCAATAAATAGTGTTGAAAAATGCAAAAAAAATCAGTCATGTTCTGAATCACTTGCCATCATTGTCTAGCAAAAACGGAGTTGCATTATAGTCATATAGTTTCTTGTTGAAAAGAATTTAATGAACAATATATTTTTATCAAATATAAAAAATACAATAGCAAAAAACAAAACTTGACATTTATTTGATTTAATATTTTAAATAATAAAATACAATATCAAGCTACATATATAGTTGTTTCTTTTGTGTTTACTTTTGGCCCAACCATCCTAATTTTGTTGTTGGTGGGGCCAAGAAAATTGAGTAGGGCCATAAAAATCTAACCTTTTTACAAAATACAGTAAAGAATCTTAAATTAATGACATTTTTGTTTTGCAAATATGAAAAATACATAGCAAAAAATAAAATGTTATATTTATTTTTTTGAAATTTTCATTAAAATAAATATATAGAAAAAAATTTTATTTTTATGCATATTTTCTCAATTTTCATTTTTTTATATTTGCATTAAATGTTAAGTTTTCTTGTTTTGAAACTACATGAAGAGTTTGGTTCCAAAACGCTATAAATCCATTTTGATTAATTTGAGTAAAAATGTGTTTTCTTTACCAAGAAAGTGGCAAGATGAAAACCACTATTTTCTGTTCCAAACTTTCACATAGCATCTTTAGGTAATAATAACATAAAAAATTCAAATCCAGATTTTGATTTTCAAAGATTTCTTATAAAATGTTATAATTTTTTCCCCAAAATGCAATAAATCCATGACACTTTTGTTTGTTTTTTTTCAAAATGCAATAAATCCATTGAATCAATATAAAAGTTATTTTCCATATTGAAACTGTTGAAAATACACAACATAGTAAGCCTCTGAACTTGGTCAATACTAATCTTATATACAGGCAGTTGGGCTAAAACTACATTCAATCAGTCATCGCTCCCAAAATGAATTCAACGGGTCATCTTGTTAATGCTATAAATAATTACAACAATAAAAGAAAATTTCACCATGAACATACATGAACAAAAATATCACATTAAACCACAGAAATTCCAAAAAGACATTTCCCTTACATGCAACTTCCAAAAGTGCATTAATCTTTTCCATGTTACATTCATTTAGTTGACTAGTGCTATACGCTGTATTAACAAAAACATAAATGGCATAAATAAAAACACTTACACTGACAAGCTACGCAATATCACGTTCATAATCGAATGTGACTCATCTGCGATTATGAACGCGATATAGCAGTGATCTATGGCTCTGTGTAATAAATGCTGCTCCATCTGAAAGCACGTGATGGAGATTTACTATTAATCACAGAAAAGGGCTTTAAGACGAGACGCAAAGACAAGCACATGCAATTATCCTGCAGCCTAAGTGTTGGTTGAGCACAAAAGTACAAAATAGATGAGGAATACTAGGATGCCGGGTGTATTCAAAGCGCCGTTACTGTTTACAATGCGTGGAATGGTGCGCTTTGATTGGTTGAGCGGATATATCGCATTCTGCAGAGAAGGGAGACTGGCGTTTGTCGCGGTTTGGAAAGAAAGGGAGAAAACATGACAGAATAACTCGGCGGATATCGCATTTTGCCTACAAATTAAAAATTGATTCTTTTGAATACCGACCAGGTACAATACTGATTTTGGCGGAAACTCTTTTTTTTAAATGGCGTTTACGTTTTGGAACCATAACTCCAAAAATACTTAAATTATATATATACAGTGGGTACGGAAAGTATCCAGACCCCCTTAAAATTCTCACTCTTTGTTATATTGCAGCCACTTGATAAAATCATTTAAGTTAATTTTTTTCCCTCATTAATGTACACCCAGCACCCAATATTGACAGTAAAACACAGAATTGTTGACATTTTTTTAGATTTATTAAAAAAGAAAAACTGATATCACATGGTTCTAAGTATTCAGACCATTTGCTCAGTATTTAGTAGAAGCACCTTTTGATTTAATACAGCAATGAGTCTTTTTGGGAAAGATGCAACAAGTCTTTCACACCCCCTGGATTTGGATCTCTGCCATTCCTCCTTGCAGATCCACTCCAGTTCTGTCAGGTTGGATGGTAAACATTGGTGGACAGTCATTTTTAGGTCTCTCCAGAGATGCTCCATTGGCTTTTAGTCAGGGCTCTGGCTGGGCCATTCAAAAACAGTCACAGAGTTGTTGTGAAGCCACTCCTTCGTTATTTAGCTGTGTGCTTAGGGTCATTGTATTGTTGGAAGGTAAACCTTCGGCCCAGTCCGAGGTCCTGAGCATTCTGGAGAAGGTTTTCATCCAGGATATCCCTGTATTTGGCCGCATTCATCTTTCCCTCAATTGCAACCAGTCGTCCTGTCCCTACAGCTAATAAACACCCCCACAGTATGATGCTGCCACCACCATGCTTCAATGTTGGGACTGTATTGGACAGGTGATGAGCAGTGCCTGGTTTTCTCCACACATACGCTTAGAATTAAGGCCAAAAAGTTCTCTCTTGGTCTCATCAGACCAGAGAATCTTATTTCTCACATCTTGGAGTCCTTCAGGTGTTTTCTAGCAAACTCCATGCAGGCTTTCATGAGTCTTGCACTGAGGAGAGGCTTCCATCAGGCCACTCTGCCATAAAGCCCCAACTAGTGGAGGGCTGCAGTGATGGTTGACTTTCTACAACTTTCTCGCATCTCCGACTGCATCTCTGGAGCTCAGCCACAGTGATTTTTGGGTTCTTCTTTACCTCTCTCACAAATTCTCTTCTCCCCCGATAGCTCAGTTTGTCTGGACGGCCAGCTCTAGGAAGGGTTATGGTCGTCCAAAACGTCTTCCATTTAAGGATTATGGAGGCCGCTGTGCTCTTAGGAATCTTAAGTGCAGCAGAATTTTTTTTTTTAACCTTGGCCAGATCTGTGCCTTGCACAATTCTGTCTCTGAGCTCTTCAGGCAGTTCCTTTGACCTCATGATTCTCATTGGCTCTGACATGCACTGTGAGCTGTAAAATCTTATATAGACAGGTGTGTGGCTTTACTAATCAAGTCCAATCAGTATAATCAAACACAGCTGGACTAAAATGAAGGTGTAGAAACATCTCAAGGATTATCAGAAGAAATGAACAGCACCTGAGTTAAATACATGAGTATCACAGCAAAGGGTCTGAATACTTAGAACCATGTGATATTTCAGTTTTCTTTTTTAATAAATCTGAAAAATGTCAACAATTATGTGTTTTTCTGTCAATATGGGGTGCTGTGTGTACATTTATGAGGAAAAAAATTAACTTAAATGATGTTAGGCAATGCTGCAATATAACAAAGAGTGAAAAATTAAGGGGGCTGAATACTTTCGTACCCACTGTATATATTATATATATATATATATATTACTAGATAGATATATTATATATATATATAATGATATATATAATATATATATAATACCCAAGTAAATATATTTAAAATACATTTATTTACAAAGTACATTTCAAATATTCATGTTTACTGACGTAATCTCAAGACTTATGATATAAAATGATATCATTTGTGCACAATGTACATTTCTTAATATTAAGCCTAAAATGCGTTTTAATGTGTTCTATTGATGAGGATTATATGATCTTTGAATAATATCGGCCTTAATGCAAGAGATTTAAATTAGCAAAAAGTATACTTGAAATAGTTTCTGTAGCACAATTAAAAGTCTACTTCAGTATATCGTAGTTGGACTCAGTACTACTTCCGCACAATACAGGCATTAGCAAAATTGTTTTCAAATAGCGACTTTAAGTATACCAGTTTAGTATACTAAAAGTACAATTGCAGGCTATTTTTTATAAAACACATAAATATGTAAATATATTTGTAGTATACTTAGCATAAAATAAATGTATTTCAAATATGGTATAAATATGGTAATATTTCACTATGGTATATATAGTACATTTATGTGAAGGGGCCAGAGAAAATATTAGAAGGGCAAGTAAAAATCTGACCTTATTGTTGAGCCATAGATTGGCCTTTTTTATGTCAGTAAGACTTTATTTTCTAGTCTGTGGGCGGGTTCTTTGTAAAATAGTTCACAAACTTTAGTCAAAATCCTGGCTATGCAAAACCTACAAGTGGAAACCCACCACACGCTGTTAAAAGCTCTGAAATTAAAATGTTATAAAATATTCACATTGTGTTTGTGCATGTGTGGATGAGGCAGCAGTCTCTCCGGACCACCAGTCAACAATTATTGAAATTCTGCCCACCTCGTTCTCAGAAATACACACCCAGATGAAAAGAGAGAGGGACTGCAAACAGTGGGTACGTTTTGATAGATAGAAGACGATGTATACTCGATGTGTGCGAGTCGGAGTGGGGATCAAACGATTCTCACGCTCACCCCACCCACACACACACACACACTCTCCGTCAATGTTTAATCACCGCGAACCTACGTGCATACCCCATCTGCTATGTCTCGCAAATCACACACAGATCGCACATGCAACAGAAAGCGCTAATGTTGTGGGGACGTGGTTTGAGGGTTTGGGATATGTTCTGGGGTTTGGTGATTAAAAGATTGTGATTCCTCCAGGCTAATGCACTGCGTTATGAGAGCGTCTATGTAATGAGAATAATTTCAGAGCATTAGGAAAGACATCACAGAGTCTCGAGCGACTTCCAGACAAATTCGAGCCACACCTAAATGCATATACACAAACACACTCACATGGGAACATGCGCAAAAAGAGCTGATATTTATGCCCTCATTATAATTATGCTTTCATACAGGTGAACACACACACGCATTGATGTGCAGTTGATAGTCCTTCGCATACGTTCTTTTGTTACGGAGCGATATAGCAGCCAGAGACCCTGGCAACGTTGTTTAATCTACACGTTTTCTTATAACTAATAAACAGATGTTAACAATAGCCTGCATTACAATACAATGAATATAAAGGTAATACTTTCAATTTCAACAAACGTCTACTTCAAAAGAATGATAACACACTGAATAGATGACTCTGTGCTGTCAAATGGCCATTTGTCTGTCTCTACAGAGGATTTATTCAAGTCTATAGTTGACCTGAATGACTTCTATTACCTATTCTATTACCGATTTAATCAAACCCCTTGAAAAGGACATGACCAGCTTTCATAGGCTTTAAGGGAACTTAATAGTGTTTTACAGAAAGCATGGACCTAAAGGAACATGGAGTGAAAATACAGAGCATGAGTGTCCAAAACAAGTAAAAGCAGGGTTATTTGGTTGTTTACTATCTGAATGAATAAAGAATTCAATTAAGAGCATATATATTATATATTACGTTATTTGTACCCATCAAGCTTCAAATAAAACGAGAAAATAGTCAAATGACATGAATTATCTTTTAAATCAGAAAACAGACAACAATATTACAAAGCCTATAAGCTATCCAAATAAAAATAAAATAAAATAAAATCGAAAATCTGGCAGGTAAAACAAAACAAAATAAAATAAAATAAAATAAAAAGCTGTGTATTCTAGAGCAGTGAATCTCAACCTTTTGGCGTACCGGACCCCAGTCCAATTCAGAACCATCCTCAAGGACCCCCAGAACAAAATTGACTCATCTATGTTTGTCTTTGTGAGGACCAAATGTAGTCAAGTATAATTCAAGTTAGTTGACCATATCATCATGGCCATTCATCAGCTATATTGGATTTTTCTTTCATGGGAACATGTCAAAATATACAAAATGTACAGTGGGCACTTAACGGTATTCAGACCCCCATTAATTTTTCACTCTTTGTTATAGTGGCAGCCATTTGCTAAAATCATTTAAGTATTTTTTTTTCCTCATTAATGTACACACAGCACTCCATATTGACAGAAAACACAGAATTGTTGACATTTTTTAAAGATTTATTAAAAAAGAAAAACTGAAAAAAAAAAACTGGTCCTAAGTATTCAGACCCTTTGCTGTAACACTCATATATTTAACCCAGGTGCTGTCCATTTCTTCTGATCACCCTTGAGATGGTTCTACACCTTCATGGATCCCTGTGTTTTATTATACTTATTGACGTGATTAGTAAAGCACAACGCTGTCTATAGACCTTACAGCTCACAGTGCATGTCAGAGCAAATGAGAATCCTGAGGTCAAAGGAACTGCCTGAAGAGCTCAGAGACAGAATTGTGGCAAGGCACAGATCTGCCCAAGGTTACAAAAAAATTTCTGCTGCCCTTAAGGTTCCTAAGAGCACAGTGGCCTCCCTAATCCTTAAATGGAAGACGTTTGGGACGACCAGAACCCTTCCCTAGAGCTGGCCGTCCGGCCAAACTGAGCTATCTGGGGAGAAGAGCTTGTGATAGAGGGAAAGAAGAACCCAAATATCACTGTGGCTGAGCTCAAGAGATGCAGTCGGGACATGGGAGAAAGTTGTAGAAAGTCAACAATCACTGCAGCCCTCCACCAGTCGGGACTTTATAGCAGAGTGGCCCGACGGAAGCCTCTCATCAGTGCAAGACACATGAAAACCCGCATTGAGTTTGTTAAAAAAACACCTGAAGGACTCCAAGATGGTGAGAAATAGAATTCTCTGGTCTGATGAGACAAAGATAGAACTTTTTGGACTTAATTCTAATCTGTATGTGTGGAGAAAACCAGGCACTGCTGTTCACCTGTCCAATACAGTCCCAACAGTTAATCATGGTGGTGGCAGCATCATGCTGTGTTGGTGTTTTTCAGCTGCAGGGACAGGAGGATTGGTTGCAATCGAGGGAAAGATGAATTAGTACAGGGATATCCTGGACGAAAACTTTTCCAGAGTGCTCAGGACCTCAGATTGGGCCGGAGGTTTAACTTCCAACAAGACAATGACCTAAGCACACAGCTAAAATAACGAAGGATTGGCTTCACAACAACTCTGTGACTGTACTTGAATGGCCCAGCCAGAGCCCTGACTTAAACCCAATTGAGCATCTCTGGAGAAACCTAAAAATGGCTGTCCACCAACGTTTACCATCCAACCTGAAAGAACTGGAGATGATCTGCAAGGAGGAATGGCAGAGGAAATCCCCAAATCCAGGTGTGAAAAACTCGTTGCATCTTTCCCAAAAAAGACCGGGACTCGATGGCTGTATTGATCAAAAGGGTATGCTCCTTACTAAATATGATCAAAGGTCGTGAATACTTAGGACCATGTGATATTTTCGTTTTTCTTTTTTAATAAATCTGCAAAAATGTCACAATTCTGTGTTTTTCTGTCAATATGGGGTGCTGTGTGTACATTGAGGGGAAAAAAATAACTTAAATGATTTTAGCAAATGGCTGCAATATAACAAAGAGTGAAAAATTTAAGGGGGTCTGAATACTTTCCGTACCCACTGTATATAAAAATTCATACTTTATACGGACCCCCTGGCCTTACGTCAAGGACCACTAGGGGTCCACGGACTCCTGGTTGAGAAACACTGTTCTAGAGAATCGAAAATCTGGCAAAATAAAACAAAACAAAACAAAAAGCTATGGATTCTGGAGAAGTGAAAATCTTTGGAGGCAACATCTAAATTGCTATAATTGCATTATATTAAAGTAGATGTCAGTGTAATTTTTAATTAAAAAACAAATATTGTATATTTGTATATAATACTCCAAACACTCCTACTGGATTTATGTTTTGAAGTGGAGTCAAAGACTCAAAGTCATAATAGATGATTATATAAAACAGAAGAAAAATGTGAAGTTGTACTAGTTATGAATAGCCAGAGTAATATATTTAAAAGTCAAATGATAACCAAATCATAACCTTCCATAATGAACAAACAGTCCTAAGCAAAGGTCAGATAGATTTACCACCCAATCACCAAACCATCAACCATTCATCTACTCTACACACAACGTTTACAGCAAACAAAACAATAGAAATCTTTCCCCGCTTTATATAGGCGGCCAGAAACCATCTGATTTCATCTGACATGAAAAGCTGTTTTATGGATTATATGACATAATTCAATCAATATACTCACATAACAAATGCAGAATCCAGATTAGTGACAAACACACTGATCAGAGTCTGACAGTGAAATCAAATGCTAACTCTGACTCGGACAAGAATGACATTTGAAGCCTATTTAACCAAGACACTTTACCAACTGGCACAAGCACTAAAGCAAATCTTAACAGATATTAAAAAGCAGAAAAATACAATATAATCTAACTATCCATTTATGGTGTCGATTTTAATCTTTTAGTCTTTTTTTTTACTCTAACCTCTTTTAATGATTTCATCCACCTGAACCATGAGGGAACCATGAATGTTTTGAAATGACTGAATGTCATGTCGATAGCAAATGAAGCTTTTTAGAGTAATAGGATGAGAATTTAACGATTCTGATTCCACTGAGCAATTCTTGTTCTTTAATGATTCCATGAACAATTATTTTAGTAATTTTTTGGATGAACAAATGGATGATATTTGGAAATTGCATTCACAATCCACAAACAACCTATTGTAAAATGATAGGACCATTTCTGAATTCAACAGAACAGAACAAACAAACGGGAAATAAACAATTGTTGGAAATGTGGTTCTATTACACAATTATTGCCACTAACAACCTTTCACTTCTCATTATCTTTTCTAATCCCATACCTAGGATTTAGCATGCTTGAGGCATTTCATCTGTGAAAAAAAGTCAAAAGGCATCTTTGCACTGCAAACACAGAAACAGCTACACCACAAAAGATGCGTTTACACAGCTGCTTGGAAGGTGATCGTTCATTCTTGCGCACAGTGGACAGAAAAGAAGATGCTGATCACAATATCAGTAAAGTTTAAGGTGACTCTGATGCGTATACTGCATATTTTATGCATATTTATGCATATTTTACAGCGTTCAGTCTACATCAGTGGAAGAATCCAGATTTTCCAAAACCGTCAATTGAACAGAACATCATGGAAATCATTCGGTTTCAATATTTAAAAAAAAAAAAAAGCATCTGTACTCAAAAAAGAACAGGCTCTAAAGGGCAAAGGGTCCAGCTGTCAGGACAGCGTGGCAGTAAATGAATAAAGAATAAAAGGAGTTCGTTGTCTGTACTGGCCGGAGGAGTGACCCATCTGACAACCTGTCAGCCTTCACACACACACACACACACACACTCATTCAATATACACATCACCAGCCTCATTTGAAATTAAAGACCCCTCTCACACACATACACACACACACAGATATTCATTATCAACTAGAGCTTATTGTAACCCAGGTCACATGGTTGACTATCGATCAGAGAGCTCAGGCCTCAAGGGGAATAATCAAACCCAGAGAGATAGATTGGAAACTTTGATCTCTCTGCTCAAAGTGTCAAGTGCATTCTTTAAAAAAGATCCACAGATGATTGAGCTTATTGAACTTTTCAGTTTGGTCGTGTGTGCGCTTGAATGTGAGGATATAAGGACTAGGTGACGTCTTTTGGAATATAAAAGACTGGAAATATGTGTTCCACAAATGATTGTGATTTCAAAGTAAACTAGACCGAAAGTGTGACCTGCTTTGCTGTTTTGATTCAGTCCCTGTGCACGAGAATCAATGCACAACAACAATGTAAAATCATCTATACAGTAAAAAGATGCAAGAAAGCAAAGACCAATCAAAATGCAATATGCAAATAGCTGTAAGGAAGAATACCAATCTCTGTCCACACTACACAACCGAAAATGCATGTCACATGACCATTCATGCAGGTACAACAATGAGCATCAGGGTTGCCAGGTTTTCACAACAAAACTTGCCCAATTGCTACTCAAAACCGGGGGGTCCCCCCGGAAAAATCGCATTCCGGGGGAGAAAATACAACAATTTTTGGCGAGGTTCCCCTGGTAAAATTCACAGTGGCAGGGCTAAATATCATGTTATTGGGGTCGCTTCACCCCTGCAACAGTGTTAAAAGTACCCAATTTCCCGCGAAAAACCGCGACTTGGCTACAGCTACTGATTATCTTATTGTTTACACGGTCTTCAAGGATACACAGAGCGAATGTGGGCAGCCATGCCATAGTTTACACAAGTCTCCGCTTTGGTCCATTTCCACTGAAACGCAAACCCAGAGTTTTCAAACTAAAACTGCAGCTTTTTCAAAAGTCTCGGAGTAATGTTCAATGCCCTAGTGGTACTGACCTCTATCAATCTAGGTCAAGTTCATTTCATAAAGTATACAAAATATGTTTACAAAAAAACAGCCGAAAACAGCACAATTTAACTCTTTCCCCGCCAGCATTTTTGAAAAAAGTTGCCAGCAACCGCTAGCGATTTTGATTTTCACTAAAATTTGATGACCTCCAGTATATTTTGCTATATGAATATTTGATTATGCAATACACCAAAATAAAGATCAGCGCCTCTACTTTTAAACAAAAAAAAAAAAAATCTGTTTTATTCTAGCTTAAAGCATTCTTTTTTTACCAACACTTGAATATAGGTAGGTTTCATAATAATGCATAATTTTGAGCAAAAAGGTGAGAAAATCATTTTTTTTTATCAAAAACTACATCTGGATAATGTTCAGTACGATTATCAAAGTATAAATCCAGTAAACCGCTTCCATCAACACCTCCAAAGCTTACAGACATATACCACTTCCTGGATCAACAATTTACTCCGTAACATTATGCAGTTTTAATTTATATGCTGCCATTGCTGATGATCACATTAGTTTTCATGTGCATCTGTTTACATAGAGAGCGGCTCAGTTTTTTTTTTCCGTCCTGTTCACGTGTGTTTTTGTTCGGGGGGTTTTGTACTCGTTCAGAAGATGCGTAATAGCACGAAACACGAAAAGCCGTAAAAACTAGTCTTTGGTGGGGAAGCGTTTTCTTGTAAAAGACGAGATAACTCGTCAATGGCGGGGAAAGAGTTAAGGGGATAGTTCACCCAAAAATGAAAATTCTGTGATACATTACACACCCTAATGTCATTCCAAACCCATAAGACATTCATTCATCTTCAGAACAAATTAAGATACTTTTGATGAAATCCAAGAGCTTTCTCACCCTGCATAGACACCATGCATACACGTCAACGGACTCGTAAAATGTCCTGTACATCGTGGTTCAACTGTAAACAGTTATGAAAGCTATGGAGATACTATTTGCATGCAGCCGGAGGGCTATGGGTTGTGACACATGAGTGTGATTAATTAATGACAATCTTTTCATTTTGGTGAAGTATCCCTTTCAGGGCAAAAATCTGTTGTGGGGGGGGGGGGGAATCCCCTCAATGGAAAGTTTGAATGTTGTTAAGCACTTGAATTGTGGAATTTCAATACTTAAGAAGTGCAGCTTTGTACGCACATGAAATAATGCTTGATCAAATAAATGCATAAGAGACTCCTTTCAAAAACTTTTTTTTTTAAAACTTTAAAATAATATATATCAATAATACCTCATAACAGAATGTCATTTTTTTAAAGGATAAATTCCAATCAGATCCAAAGGTTCTAATTATTTTTGTTCTGAAAACAGTTTATACACAACTACACTGCTAGCTGTTAAAATACATCATTACACGATTTAATAGCATTTGATATCCTGATAACTTTGACAGCCCTTACAACAGTCAGCAGACATTCAAGCTCTGACCTAGTGTGTGCATGCATGATCTAGTCACATCTACTCTACTGTATACATGTGGGAAAAAATTAATATCTAGATAATATCTAGATAAATCTTTTTTAATCAACTTGGAGAAAAGGACAAGATGGGTCCGCAGCTGTCCATTGCCCAGAGTAGTCCAGTGTGTGTGTGTGTGTGTGTGTGTGTGTGTTTATATTTCTTGAAGTTTATGAGATGCTCCTAAACTGGCATCTGCACACATCAACAGAATCTCTCCAGGTGGAATCTCAACATTGGTGAGAGTCCAGTTCCCTACATAAGAAAAGTGTAAATCAATGAGAACTGGTCTCCATAAAGCCGGACAACTTTCCATAAGGTTTCCATGGAAACCTTCCATTTTCCACATTCAGCTTCAGCATCACTATGTAGATCTGTACCTTTTGGGAACTCCAAATCCAAAGCAGCTCACATCTGCTTCTGAAAGAGCAGGGTGATTTAATGAGGCTTTATCTTTGGCCCTTTAAAGCCACCATAGCTGCAGGGGCTGTTAGCCATATCTGTGAGCGCTGTGGTTCATGAACCCTGCTGGGCTAAAGCTCAGGACAGCGTTCTCCCAGGGCACTTTATAATGGATTCTACAGGCATAAGAGCACGCTGAAGACCTTCACAAGTCCCTCTGTCTCTCTCACACACACACACACACACACACCCTCTCGCTTCAGTAGTCACAGTTGTACCAACTTGTCCTGGAACTGTGCTGGAGTGCTGGAGATCAAAAACACACACTTAAAACTTTAGCATCAATTCTTCTGATTTATGAATCTGAGAGCTCTGGCTCTGAAATCTGATCTCATTTAATCACACACATTAAATTCTATATTACTGCAGCAACCATACACCTATTCAGCTTAGCAACACCTTGGCAACCAACCTCTTATCATTAGTTTTTAAAACCCTCAGATCACTTGCCACTCCTAGCACACCCTGGCAACCAATCACAAACACCCTAGTAACTAGAAATGTTTTTAAAACTACTCAGAATTATTTGGCAACTGCATAGCAACACCCTGCCACCCCCCTAGCAACATTCTTAAAACCACTCAAATAAATTGGCAGTGCATAATACAATCCTGGCAACCATCACAAACACCCTTATATGTTAGATGTTTTCAAACTATGTAACCTACCTTGGCAACGCAGCACTCCACCCCATATCACCCTAGTAACAAGAAATGTTTTCAAAACTACTCAGAATAACCTGGCAACTGCATAGCAACACCCTGGCACCCATACGATCTTTCAAACCTATTTGACTTTTTTTCCCTATGATTTGTAGTAACCATATATCCCTTCAACTTAGCAACTGCATAGCAACACCCTGGCAACAGCACAGCAACAAAATCCTTTAGAATAACTTGCCACGTAGAGCGCAATGTTCAAGCGTTCTCACAATTTTTTTAAATTCTGTCAAGAAAGTTCTGTAAAAAATTTAAACACAACGAGTGCATAGCAACACCATGGCAACGGTCAAGAACCATTCATATTTTTCTTTAGAACATTTTCAACATTGCTGTTGCTGCTGTTTTATGAATGGCTGAACTACTCAAGGCAGTTATTTTACCACGGTGGCTTTGCGTTATTGACGCAACTGAATAATAGTATCAGAAATGTAAACTTGACTAGTTTCACATTCAGGTTCTGTTTTGACTTCAGAAGATCATATAATGACATTCCAAATCCACACATGCAGGATTAGAGAGGAAGTTTGAGGCCTGAGGAACAGCACAGTAATTTGGCAGTAAATAATAACATCAACAGCTCATCACACCTCTGGGGGAACATGAGTGAGAGAGAGAGAGAGAGAGAAGAGCGAGAAGCGCGAGAGAGAGAGAGAGAGACTACAGGAAGCTTGATCTCTAGTCTCTAGAGCATTACACACATCACCACTGCTCAAACTCATTTATCTTAGTATCAACTATGGATGTCCCGCGCAGAAAACACACCAAAATCCCTCGAATGACGCTCAATGAACATATACACACTGCGCATATAGGTGTGATAAGCCAACCTAATGCCCCAAAAGCCTAAGCCCCACACACACTACAAATACCCAATCCACGCTCATACTGCTTCTCTGCTCCACGGTCTGCAGTTCTACTGTACATGTGCATTACTGCTTCCTGAGATTATTCATAGTCATTAGGCTGATGATTTAACATGGAACGCACTAATGAGATTCTGTGTGTGTAAAGTCTGTTTCTATAATGTACACTAAACCATCCATCCGTCCATGCCATTTATCTAGGCTGTGTGTGCTACTCGCTGTGTTTGTTCTATATCTTCTGTGTTTTCTATCTGTCCATCCGCATCACATCTAATCGTCCATCTAGCTATCTATCTTACTGACTAGCGTCTGTCATGCTGTCTATCTGTCTCGTCCTGTCTATCTGTCGTCGGCTGCTGTCTGTCTATTGTTTCATGTCGTCCTGTCTGTCCTATAATTCTTTCTATCATTCTGTCTGTCTGTCTGTCTGTCTGTCTGTCTATCTCTCTGTCTCTCTCTCTGCTGTCTGTCTGTCCTGTCTGTCTGTCTGTCTCTGCCTATCGGTCTTCTCTCTGTCCTGGGTCTGTCCTGTCGGTCGGCTGTTGTGCGTCTGTCTGTCTGTGGTCCTGTCTGGCTGGCTGTGGTCGATTGTTCATGCTCGGTCTGTCTGTAGCTGTCCTCTTGTTCATTCTGGCTCTGTCTGTCTGTCGGTCTATTGTCATTCTGTCTGTCTGTCGGTCTTAAATTCTGAATGAGGTGGTACCTACGGTGGCCGAGAAGTGCAAAGCATATCACAATTCTGAAAACAAAATAACATATTACTAACGCAAATGCAAGTCTAAAAAACAATAACAATTCAGAAAACACAACAACACTTCAGAAAACATTATAACAAGTCATAAAACACAACGACAAATTCGAAAACATAACAAGTCAGAAAACACAATGACAAATCAGACAAACCGGAAGAGGTTGGTATAGTTTGAGACAGCGCCGTTGGTTTGGGATTACTCACCGTTGACTGGACGAGACATCTGTCAATCAACGTATACAGGAAGAACCAGCCGAAGAACAGCAGAGTCGTGGTAGAAAGTTCGGAGATGGTATTAAAATAGCTCAGTTTAAATGTATTGTATGAATTGCCCTATGGAATAAAAAATATGGGGTGTCTATGTACATTAGTAAAGGGCTGTATCAGCTTCAGTGGTGCAGATGGATAAGTGTGTGTCACCGATTTTTTTTGATGCGATCGACCCGGGTTCGGTCCCGCCTTTTGCCGAACTTTTTTTTTTTCTCCCTTTTCAAATCTCGAATTAGCAATGGATTCTATTTACACTAACTGAAAATAGCAGTATTTTTAGCAATATGCTATTTACACTAAGTGCAAATACCTATTTACACTATGTTAAAATAGAATTTCTACTATCAAGTATACTACTTGTTGCAAATAGTGGCAATTATCTGCACTTCAGTATTGTAGTACATTATAAACAGTATGCAATAATAACACATTGAGTGTAAATTATAAATGTAATTCATATTATTAAATGAATGCCACCTTATTGGTACAATAAAGCCCTCCCTACTCCCTAACCCTACCCGATATTTTATTTTCAACGTTTTGATTATTTCCTTCATTTTATTGAAAATAAATGCCTTTTTGATGTGATATGAGATTTGAAAAGGGAGGGGAAAAAAAGTTTGGCAAAAGGCGGTATCAAACCCGGGTCGATCGCATCAAAAAGCGTCCTGGTTCTTCCTGTATACGTTATTGACAGATGTCTCTTCCAGTCAGCGGTGAGTAATCCCAAATCAATGGCGCTGTCTCAAACTATACCTACCTCTTCCGGTTTGTCTGATTTGTCGTTGTGTTTTCTGACTTGTTAATTTGTTTTCTGATTTGTCGTTGTGTTTTCTGACTTCTTATTTTGTTTGTCTGTTTTGTCGTTGTGTTTTCTGAATTGTTTTAATGTTTTCTGAATTGTTGTTGTGCTTTCTGAATTTTTATTTTTATTTTTAGACTTGCATTTGCGTTTTTAATTTGTTATTTTGTTTTCAGAATTGTGATTTGTTTTGCACTTCTCGGCCACCGCAGTAACCCCTATGTTAACACAGGAAAGAAACTGTGCTCATCAAACTATTTCACATGATCTTGAACTCAACATGAGTCTCCTGAAGAGAGCAACATCTTTTCCTCTACCTCTACCCGTTTTCCCCTGCTTCTTTGATTGTCCCCTTTAGATTCACACACAACGGCTTTGAGAGAGCCTGCAATATGAATTCTAATAGAGCAATTACCATTATGAATGATAACTAGGGATATTCCGCTGATCTAGGGTCAGGGCCCGTGCAATAGCTCTTATGATTACGGAGTATGGAATCAGGTTCAGGAAATAGCAGTGCTCCGCTAGCCAGCGGGAATGTTTAACCTACATCACGGATCCCTGTCCTATTGATTAGACCATTAGACTTGAACCGCTCAGAGGAAATTTGCACAATCCTCTTTCCATATGAAATCTTTGCATTAATGCTCCACAATTTAACGGCAAAGCTATCAGATTTCTTCAGAATATTTATCCGTTCACTTTCCAGCTTTCCTCTAAAAACTGAATAATATGTCATTTTGAGTGTGATTTCGAGGGCTGCACTGCTCATGTATTGACTCTCAAAAATAATGTCCTCAAGCCTCTTCATTTAACAGTTACTACCGTTAAGAGGCTATTTTGTGATCATTGCCATTAGCCGATAACCATTCATACGCTTGGAAGACTAACAGAAGACTGAACTATCAAAGACACATTTTTATTTAGTCATTTCTGAGTAAATACTATGTGCAAATGACATAACAGCACTTAACAGCATAACAGCATTATTTGCCATCTGCCACCCGGCTCTATAGATATTAGCTATATCCCAAACTTCAACCAAACTCATATCAGTTACCACTAAATAACATTTTATTAAATAAACAATATCTAGTTATTTACATAAATAATATAAAATTATTAGTGCTGTCAAACGATTAATCGCGATTAATCGCATCCAAAATAAAAGTTTTTGTTTACATATTGTGTGTATATTGTGTATATTTATTTATTATGTATATATAAATACACATTCATGCATGTATATATTTAAGAAAAAGATGTTATGTTTATATATTAAACATATTTATATATAATATAAAATATAAGAATATAAATATATAAATGTATATACATGTAAATATTAAAAAAATATATACTGTGTGTGTATTTATATATACACATAATAAATATACACAGTACACATACATATATGATGTAAACAAAAACTTTTATTTTGGATGCGATTACTCATGGTTAATCATTTGACAGCCCTAAAAGGTTAGTTTCTCTTTTTCCTTACAAAACTGTCCTTCAAAAAATTGAAAATAAAAGTTAAAAAAATCCTCTACCAAAACTGTCCGATCCAAAAAAAAATTAAATTAAAAATTAAAAAAAAAAAAAAAAGTAAATTAAAGGAGTATTTATTTTGTAATTTTGGGGATGTTTTTGTACTTATTCTCACAGTTTTGCATTCAGAGGCAACTACAAATTATTCATATTTTGAATTCCCTTGAATTGGTGCTCTCAAGAGATGAAACTGTATGTTTGAGCATCACAACCAATATTGAACAAGACTTGCTCAACCAATAGCATGAGTTTGGAGCGGGATTATCTCTCAGAGTGACCAATGGTAGACATTCAGGAAATATGCTTTAATATAACTTAATTTTTCAACAACATTTGCATATGTGACGTATGACATATGCATTTAACTTATTAAATTAGTGCTCTGCATTTAACCCATCCAAAGTGCACACACACAGCAGTGAACACACACCGTGAACACACACACCCAGAGCAGTGTGCAGCCATTTTTGCTGCAGCGCCCGGGGAGCAGTTGGGGGGTTCGGTGCCTTGCTCAAGGGCACCTCAGTGCACCTCAGTCCTGTTATTGATATATAGCTGTATATATCAATATACAAGTATATACCTGTAACCTATATATAGATATAGGTGCCCCCCCCACCTACAATCCCTGCCGGTACGAGACTCGAACTCGCAACCTTTGGGTTACGAGTCCAACTCTCTAACCATTACGCCACGACTTCCCAACATGTAAACATGTTTTCAAGTTCAAAGCATCTCGATTTGGAGGAAGAGGCTAGCAGAGCAAATAGCTTTAAAAGCATAAATTCCCACCCTCCCCACTGATTGCTATCAGGAGGGAAGGATATGGAACCAGCATAACAAAAAAATGTTTTGAACCAAATCACCTACCCTGCTTTTAAAAAAAAAAAATTTTAATCAAAACTTCGAAACAAAATGTTAGAATGAAACACATCTCTTAACACTATTCAGAAAGCATGGCATTAAAGGCGGCCCACTTTTACTACGTATATTCAAACACAGTCTCTCTCTGTGAGTGGTTTGGTATTTTGCACATAATGCAGTGCCATTCAGACACTCATTGTCATTTAAGTGTCAAATCTACATATATACACACACATATGCAGCCTACAAAACCCATTCAACACACACTTACCCAAAATTGAGCCACTGAAGGTTCTCAATGTACATCTGAACTATATCACAGAAACACATGGTGTAACCCTCTCTCTCTCTCTTTCTCTGACTCTCTCTGTCTCTTGCCCTTCATTCTGTTCTTCCCTTCGCTCCGTCTGTCTCATGCTGATAGCAATGAAAGTGATCTACGGGGGAGGCCGTGCACACACAAGTACACAGCTACAGTGAGTGTGTGTGTGTTTGTTGCACTGTGGGAAGGTTTGTCCTGCTGTGTTAAGCTCATGTATGGACTAAATCGACAAAGGCTTTCAGTCACACACACACATTATCCCACATCCTAAGAGACTTACACCACAGCAGCACTAATGTGACGCATATAGGCCACTGTCCTTCAGACTGGAGCATGAAAAATCATACTTCACTCAACACTCAAATCACTATATATCAAATCATGACATTAGCCATTATATAATTGTCTGATTATGAGTATTTGCTCTATTTTGAATATTTTGAGATGATCACTGCACATTTTAAATTCCAGTTACATACTATCATCCAAATAAGAGATTCTGAAATGAGTATTAGAAATGCCATGAAATGTACATTTTCATATATGTGTCTATTTCCACTGCACTGAGAGCGGTCGGCTTCACATTCTCTGTCTAATTCACTTTAAACATGTATGACAAATGCACTCTGAGTTCATTGTATATTCAGATTCAAATCTAAATGTTTATGGTCATTCAAGGTTACAATTCAAGGAAATATTATGTAATAATACAGAGGAGGAGGGCCGACCCGATCATTTTAAATTGAATCAACAATCCGAATCAAGAGGATATCAAAATAAAAATAAAATAAAAATAATTAAATTACTAAAACACCATTATGTACAACCTAAATGCTAAAAAATTTAAAACAGAAATAAAACACAATATATTTTATGTACTATATTATTAGTAGTAGCACATTTACATTTAGTAATTTAGCAGACGATTTTATCCAAAGCAACTTACAAAAGAGGACAATAAAAGCAATCAAAACCAACAAAAGAGCAAAAATATGCAAGTGCTATGACAAGTCTCAGTTGCCTAACGCAGTGTAGCAAGGTAGTATATAATATATATAATATATATATTATATATATATTTATATATATATATTAGACACACCATTACACACAAAGAAAAACAAGCAGAATAGACAATATAGAAAGATAGTGTTTTTTTTGTTGTTTTTTTGTATAAAAAAAGAAGAAAATAGATAAAGTAGAATAAAAAGATAAGTACTAATACTAAGTAAGTAGTAGTGTATCGCTATTATATTATTATATCTAAAACTACATCCATTCTACCATTGAAATATTTGTTAACACACCGAAACACTTAAAATGCTAATACAACAATAAGAAAAAATAAAGTATATATAAAATATAAAGAAGTATTAAGAAGACATAATTATTATTGTTATTATTACTACTACTATCTAATATCATGTCATTCTACCCTGTGAATTGTTTCTATTTGTTTACAAAGCCTCAAAGGAACACATACATTAATAAACTGCATAATCTCAACAAAGTTCAAAGTTTATACAATGAAACACCAGACAGATGTGATAATCATGATGGATGTGACTGACCTGATATGATTGTATATCCGATTCCACGTGGTCGACCTAAGTCTTGATCGATCGCCCTGATCTTACGGACTTCATAACCCTACAGACACACACAGACAACAGGCATTTAATGAGAGGTAAAGCAAGAAACATGTGAAAATTATGCACACAAGTGCATAAATAGACTTTTGTTTGGACAACATATCTATTGTTTTATAATTTGTTTTTAAAACGCTTTGCTTGTGTGCTTGTGCTGTTTTAAAATAAATGCCACTTGGTTTTATTTTGTCTAATGCAATGACAATCAGACATTTCAAGTGTTCAAATGCTTTTGTGTGCAACTGTTGAGGAAACTGTTACAGGGGTATCAGCTTCAAAAATGAATGCATCAAATGAGACATGAAAAACAACAAACAGAGAAATATTCTGAGTTTGAGGACTCTTTGATCCTGAATGAGAAACAGTACAGATGCTTAAGGAGAAAAGTGAGAGAGCGTCTGCCATTGATCCAGCTAATAGTGTCTGAGAGCTGTTTATGCTTCATTTCTGCCAACACTCCACTGCTATTACAGCACACAATCTATTACAGCACGTTTAGCGCAAGAATGTGAGGAGGAACGAGGGAGAAATGGATGACAAAAGCGGCTGAACAGGGGATGAAGTGTGGCTGAAGTAATTTGCGAGCCATTCTCTTGCCGTCCGCACAAGTTGAATGTTCAATCATGCAACACGTCTTTCTCCTTCTCTTTCCTGTCCTCTCATCCTTAAACATTCTCCCTGCACCTTCTTGTCCACTCCTCCATCCTCCCTCTATCCGCGTCTCTTCTCTTGCACCATTTCAGTTCAAGCGCTTGACAGCCAAATTGTGTTTGCCCCTAAAAAGCCTTTAAATGTCACTCTGACAAAAGAAAACGCCAAACAGTGGTGCAAAAACTCCCCACTTTTCCCGCAAAACATTGTTTTTCTCTCTGTTTTAGCTGTTGTCAAACTTTGGTCCATTTGGCAGCTGAATTCAGTTTTCTACAGTATGAGCATGAACCGCAGAGCTGTGTTTGTGCCAGAGGGTCAAGGTTTGACGGGTTAGAATGGACAGCGAGCACCTGCTGGTAGACGACGTACTACACCAATCCACAGGACATCCAAACATCCAGCTGTGTATTAAAAAATTAAAAATAAATAAAATAAAATATATATATATATAAACATATACACACTGCTCAAAAAAATTAAAGGAACACTTTGAAAACACATCAGATCTCAGTGGGGAAAAAATATCCTGCTGGATATCTATACTGATATGGACTGGGTAATGTGCTAGGAACGAAAGGATGCCACATCATTTGATGGAAATTAAAATTATCAACCTACAGAGGGCTGAATTCAAAGACACCCCGAAAATCAAAGTGAAAAAATGATGCAGCAGGCTAGTCCATTTTGCTGAAATTTCATTGCAGCAACTCAAAATGGTACTCAGTAGATTGTATGGCCCCCACGTGCTTGTATGCAAGCCTGACAACATTATGGACATGCTCCTAATGAGACGACGGATGGTCTCCTGGGGTATTTCCTCCCAGATCTGGACCAGGGCATCACTGAGCTCCTGGACAGTCTGAGGCGCAACCTGGTCATGTCGGATGGAGCGAAACATAATGTCCCAGAGGTGTTCTATTGGATTTAGGTCAGGCGAGCGTGGGGGCCATTCAATGGTATCAATTCCTTCATCCTCCAGGAACTGCCTGCATACACTCACCACATGAGGCCGGGTATTGTTGTGCACCAGGAGGAACCCAGGACCCACTGCACCAGCGTAGGGTCTGACAATGGGTCCAAGGATTTCATCCCGATACCTAATGGCAGTCAGGGTACCATTGTCTAGGCCTGTAGAGGTCTGTGCGTCCCTCCATGGATATGCCTCCCCACTGACCCACCACCAAAACAGTCATGCTGAATGATGTTACAGGCAGCATAACGTTCTCCACGGCTTCTCCAGACCCTTTCACATCTGTGTGCCAGTGGCGGACCTGCCAATTCTGTTGTTCAATGGCAAATGCCAGTCGAGCTCCACGGTGCTGGGCAGTGAGCACAGGGCCCACTAGAGGACGTCGGGCCCTCAGGCCACCCTCATGAAGTCTGTTTCTGATTGTTTGGTCAGAGACATTCACACCAGTGGCCTGCTGGAGGTCATTTTTGTAGGGCTCTGGCAGTGCTCATCCTGTTCCTCCTTGCACAAAGGAGCAGATACCGGTCCTGCTGATGGGTTAAGGACCTTCTACAGCCCTGTCCAGCTCTCCTAGAGAAACCGCCTGTCTTCTGGAATCTCCTCCATGCTCTTGAGACTGTGCTGGGAGACTTCTGGCAATGGCACGTATTGATGTGCCATCCTGGAGGAGTTGGACTGCCTGTGCAACCTCTGTAGGGTACAGGTATCGCCTCATGCTACCAGTAGTGACACTGACCCTAGCCAAATGCAAAACAAGCGAAAAAAAACAGGGCGAAAAGAGATTATGGAAAAAATGTCAGTGCCTCACCTGTATAACCATTCCTGTTTTGGGGGTTGTCTCATTGTTGCCCATCTAGTGCACCTGTTGTTAATTTCATTAACGCCAAAGCAGCTGATATTTATTAACAACCCCCTCTGCTACTTATCCCAGGAGTTTAATTGACTTAATGCTATACTCTGATTAAAAAGTGTTCCTTTAATTGTTTGGAGCAGTATATATACTATATAAATATATATATATTATATAGAATTATCTATATATATATATATATAATATATATACATGGAACAAAATTTTAAACGCAAAACTTTTGTTTTTGCCCCCATTTTTCATAAGCTGAACTCAAAGATCTAAGACTTTTTATATGTACACAAAAGGCCTATTTCTCTACCATAAGCCATCTCCAAAGGCGTTCCAGAGAATTTGGCAGTACATCCAACCCGCCTCACAACCGCAGACCAAGTGTAACCACACCAGCCCAGGACCTCTACATCCAGCATCTTCACCTCCAAGATGTCTGAGACCAGCCACCCGGGCAGCTGCTGCAACAATCAGTTTGCATAAACAAAGAATTTCTGCACAAACTGTCAGAAACAGTCTCAGGGAAGCTCATCTGCATGCTAGTCGTCCTCATCGGGGCCTCGACCTGACTGCAGTTCATCGTCGTAAACCGACTTGAGTGGGCAAATGCTCAAATTCGATGGCGTCTGGCACTTTGGAGAGGTGTACTCTTCACGGATGAATTCCGGTTTTCACTGTACAAAGTAGATGGCAGACAGCGTGTATGGCGTTGTATGGGTCGTGTGGGTGAGCGGTTTGCTGATGTTAACGTTGTGGATTGAGTGGCCCATGGTGGCGGTGGGGTTATGGTGTGGGCTTGCTTATGTTATGGACAATGAACACAGGTGAATTTTATTGATGGCATTTTGAATGCACAGAGATACCGTTACAAGATCCTGAGGCCCATTGTTGTGCCATTCATCCACGACCATCACCTCATGTTGCAGCATGATAATGCACGGCCCCATGTTGCAAGGATCTGTACACAATTCCTGGAAGCTGAAACATCCCAGTTCTTGCATGGCCAAAATACTCATCGGACACGTCACCCATTGAGCACGTTTGGGATGCTCTGGATCAGCGTATACGACAGCGTGTTCCAGTTCCTGCCAATATCCAGAAACTTCGCACAGCCATTGAAGAGGAGTGGACCAACATTCAACAGGCCACAATCAACAACCTGATCAAACTCTATGCGAAGGAGATGTGTTGCACTGCGTGAGCCAAATGGTGGTCACACCAGATACTGAATGGTTTTTGGACCCCCCCGGACCCCCACAATACAGTAAAACTGCACATTTTAGAGTGGCCTTTTATTGTTGCCAGCCTAAGGCACACCTGTTCAATAATCATGCTGTCTAATCAGCATCTTGATATGCCACACCTGTGAGGTGGATTGATTGTCTCGGCAAAGGAGAAGTGCTCGCTAACACAGATTTTGACAGATTTGTGAACAATTTTTGAGAGAAATAGGCTTTTTGTGTACATTGAAAAAGTCTTAGATGTTTGAGTTCAGTTCATGAAAAATGGGGCAAAAACAAAAGTGTTGAGTGTATAATTTTGTTCAGTGTATATATCTATATATATATATATATATAGATATATTATATATATATATATATTATATATAAAATATATATATTATATATGTCTGTCTTATATATATGATATATAAACTGATAAATAATAATAAAGAAATGAATATTTTTATTCAGCAAAGATGATTAAACTGATCAAAAGGGGACAGGTCTCCTCCTCTTATTTGCACAAAAATATTAACTGTTTTCAACATTGATAATAGTGAGAAATGTTTCTTAAGCAGCAAATCAGCATATTAGAATGATTTCTAAAGGATCATGTGACACTGAAGACTGGAATAATGATGCTGAAATTGCATCACAGGAATAAATTACATTTTAAAATATATTCATAGAGAAAACTGTTGTTTTAAATTGTAATAATATTTCACACTTGTTTTTACTGTATTTTTTTATTTAAAAAAATCCAGCCTTGTTGAACATAAAGAAAAAAAACTACACTAAAATTGAGTGATAGTGTAGAGTTAAAAATAAGAAATACAGTAACACTGTAACACTGTGAGTAAAAACTCACTTGCAATTTAAAAATCATACTGTAATATATAAAGTCAGTTATGAGAAACAAAACCACAATTGTGGGATTAACACAATTATGAGAAATAACGTTGCAATTCTGACACAATTACATTGTTATTTTCTAAAGGCATGAACTGGCATCCGTATATAGTGCATATTTAACTATATTCAAGCATTATGGTGAATCATAAATGATCACCTCACCCAAAATATAGATAATATCAAAAATACGGTGAGAATGAAGTTATATTTTAGTGGTTTAAACAACAGAGAGTGATAGTAAGATTGCAACAGAAAAACAAAGCTACACGAAGCTACAAACGCAAACCACTCAACAGCACGGCAGACAGGAATTATTTAACTGAATTCATATAAAAAATGTATTCCTTTATTTTAATTTAATTAATACAACATTTTATTAAATACATTTTGACGAATCTTCAAACTGATCTTTCTATACAATGACCAAATAGTGGTGCCTGTCGAGCTCCAAAATGGACCAAAAAAAAAAGTATTAAAAAAAACTCATAGTTATTATTAAAATCATCATATCACCATATGAAAAGTACGTGAGAACATTTTTGGATGTGAACATATGCTAAATGTGGCCTTGAAAGACATGGTCACATGAACCATCCTTGCATATAAAGAGCTTTGCAAAAATTACCTAGGAGGAGAAAAAAATATATAATAGATTATACTAGATTGGGACAATGTGAGGGTGAGTACATAATGATAGGATTGAGAATCTTGGGTGAACTATTGATTTAACTATTGCTTTAACTATAACTATTGCTTTGTGTTTCTCCAATGTAAAAAAGCTATTGAGATGTGTGGGAAAATAAGCTAAGGGATCTCTCGCTCTCTCTCTCCAGGTGTCTGAGCGAGAGCGATGCACCTGAGATGGAGCGGGGGTTAAGAGTTGTGTTTTGACAGATGACCCACGACAGCTCTGCGTGTTTGATATCTGTTTGCGTGTAAATGTCAGTAGCCTTGAGAACTCTCCACACCCACTCAGTCACTTAGCCCGAGGCCCGTCGACTGAGCCGGCACACACTCCGTACAAGCGTGTGTGAGTGTGAGTGTGAGGGAAGATAAGCTTTAAGCTCTCTGCGTGTGGCTAAGTGTACGTGTCAACATCGTTTTATATGAACATGCTAGTGTGACGTGTGCCCTTATTGAGGGCGTACGTGTTTAGACTGTCTAATTCTCATCACAAAAGCCTCTTGTCTTTTTTTAATAGCGTTTCTGCAACTTTAGGAAATAAGAAATGAAATGTCAAAATCAATCGCGTCCACTAGGAACTTGATGCTGACCGCCACATTTAGACAGGACAACTGGTCTAAAGTCATCACTGTCTTCTTATTCATGACCTTCCCGAGACGACTGATAGATCCGTGTCACCACACTTCACTTCTGACACACTCATGAGTTAATATGCATGCAAATGGACACCAGAGACAAAGATAAAAGGAGGGAGAGAGAAAATATGGGGCATGAAAGAAAGAGAAATAGGTGAAAAGACAGCAACTCAGAGGCTTAAGAGTTGGTTGAGAAGTGGAGTGATACAAATGGTGAAATACTGATATGTACATTTTGTAATGAATTAAAATTTTTGCTGTCAAACGATTAATCGTGATTAATCGCATCCAAAATAAAAGTTTTTGTTTACATAATATATACAGGTGCATCTCAATAAATTAGAATGTAGTGGAAAAGTTCATTTATTTCAGTAATTCAACTCAAATTGTGAAACTCGTGTATTAAAGAAATTCAATGCACACAGACTGAAGTAGATTGTCTTTGGTCTTTTAATTGTGATGATTTTGGCTCACATTTAACAAAAACCCACCAATTCACTATCTCAACAAATTAGAATATGGTGACATGCCAATCAGCTAATCAACTCAAAACACCTGCAAAGGTTTCCTGAGCCTTCAAAATGGTCTCTCAGTTTGGTTCACTAGGCTACACAATCATGGGGAAGACTGCTGATCTGACAGTTGTCCAGAAGACAATCATTGACACCCTTCACAAGGAGGGTACGCCACAAACATTCATTGCCAAAGAAGCTGGCTGTTCACAGAGTGCTGTATCCAAGCATGTTAACAGAAAGTTGAGTGGAAGGAAAAAGTGTGGAAGAAAAAGATGCACAACCAACCGAGAGAAACCGCAGCCTTATGAGGATGGTCAAGCAAAATCAATTCAAGAATTTAAGTGAACTTCACAAGGAATGGACTGAGGCTGGGGTCAAGGCATCAAGAGCCACCACACACAGACATGTCAAGGAATTTGGCTACAATTGTCGTATTCCTCTTGTTAAGCCACTCCTGAACCACAGACAACGTCAGAGGCGTCTTACCTGGGCTAAGGAGAAGAAGAACTGGACTGTTGCCCAGTGGTCCAAAGTCCTCTTTTCAGATGAGAGCAAGTTTTGTATTTCATTTGGAAACCAAGGTCCTATAGAGTCTGGAGGAAGGGTGGAGAAGATCATAGCCCAAGTTGCTCGAAGTCCAGTGTTAAGTTTCCACGGTCTGTGATGATTTGGGGTGCAATGTAATTTGCTGGTGTTGGTCCATTGTGTTTTTGAAAACCAACATCACTGCACCCGTTTACCAATAAATTTTGGAGCACTTAATGCTTCCTTCTGCTGACCAGCTTTTTGAAGATGCTGATTTCATTTTCCAGCAGGATTTGGCACCTGCCCACACTGCCAAAAGCACCAAAAGTTGGTTAAATGACCATGGTGTTGGTGTGCTTGACTGGCCAGCAAACTCACCAGACCTGAACCCCATAGAAAAATTTATGGGGTATTGTCAAGAGGAAAATGAAAAACAAGAGACCAAAAAAATGCAGATGAGCTGAAGGCCACTGGTCAAAGAAACCTGGGCTTCCATACAAACCTCAGCAGTGCCACAAACTGATCAACTCCATGCCACGCCGAATTGAGGCAGTAATTAAGCAAAAGCAGCCCCTACCAAGTATTGAGTACATGAGTAAATGAACATACTTTCCAGAAGGCCCAACAATTCACTAAAAATGTTTTTTTATTGGGTCTATTGAAGTATTCTAATTTGTTGAGATAGTGAATGGTGGGTTTTTGTTAAATGTGAGCCAAAATCATTACAATTAAAAAAACCAAAGACTTAAACCACTTCAGTCTGTTTTGCATTGAATTTATTTAATACACGAGTTTCACAATTTAGTTGAATTACTGAAATAAATGAACTTTTCCACGACATTATAATTTATGGAGATGCACCTGTTGTGTGTGATGGTACAATGCATGCTGATATTTCAGAAAAAAATGTTAGTTTAGCAATTAAGTACAATGTATTAATTACAGAAATTAATTACAGATGTATTTACATGCAGGTATTTTTAAAATATACAGTGGGGAAAAAAAGTATTTAGTCAGCCACCAATTGTGTAAGTTCTCCCACTTAAAAAAATGAGAGAATGGATCTCTATGAAGAATTCTAGTCAGGTTTCAGGCCCCACCATAGCACAGAACTGCACTTGTTAAAATTACAAATGGCATACTTCTTGCGTCAGACCAAGGCTGTATCTCATTGCTAGTTTCTTAGTGCTGCGTTCGACACTATAGGTCATGTCATACTCATTGATCGATTACAAAACTATACAGGTATGCAAGGGCAGGCTTTAAGATGGTTTAGAACCTACCTGTCCGATCGCTACCACCTTGATCATTTAAATGGGGAGTCATCTCAAATATCACCAGTAAAATATGGAGTGCCACAAAGGATCTGTCCTAGGTCCTCTGCTATTTGCGATATACATGTTGCCCCTTGGTAATATAATTATAATAGAAAATACGGGATTAGTTTCCACTGTTATGACGATGATACTCAACTATATATCTCAACCAGACCAGATGAAACTTCTAAAATATCTAAGCAAACAGAGTGTGTTAATAATTTAAAAGATTGGATGACCAATAAATTTCTCCTATTAAATTCGGATAAGACAGAGATATTCCTTATTGGACCAAAAGACAGTACACAAAATCTCTTGGATTACAATTTGCAACTAAACGGATGCACGGTTACTTCCTCTACAATCAAAAATCTGAGACAGCAACTTGTCTTTTGAAAATCAAATTTCCCATGTTACAAAAACAGCATTCTTCCATCTAGAAACATTGCCAAGTTACGAAACATGATACCTGTTTCTGATGCAGAAAAGCTAGTTCATGAATTCATGACCTCTAGACTGGACTATTGTAATGCACTGCTAGGTGGTTGTCCTGCATCTTCAATAAACAAGCTACGGATAGTCCAAAATGCAGCGGCTAGAGACCTTACCAGGTCAAGAAAATATGATCAAATTACCCCAATTTTACAGTCTCTGCAATGGCTACCTATTAAGTTCCGTATCAGTTAAAATAGTTATTACCTTGACTATACGGCCTTATGGGTAGCTCCTGCATACCCCCTAACTAGTCTTCTACCACGCCACATCCATGCACGTCCCAGGTCGCAAAATTCGAACTTTTGGTAGTACCTAGGATTTCAAAGTCCACTAAAGGAGGTAGAGCTGTTCGCATTTGGCTCCCAAACTCTGGAATAGACTTCTTGATAACGTTCGGGGTTCAGACACACTCTCTCTGTTTAAATCTAGATTAAAGACACATCTCTTTGGCCAAGCATTCAAATAATGCATCTCATAATCTTTTACTGCAGTTATATCTGATCAAATGCACATTATTATTCTTTAGTTGGGTTAAACAAATACATTTGCTGGGTTAGAACAGCAGCTATGCTAATTATGTCTATATTTGTTTCTCTGTTTTTTGCCACGGGATGTAACTAGGATTTACACAAGCTTCAGTTTGGATCCAGAACACCTGAGAAGAGATGATGCAAGCCCGCAGAGGACCTAGATGATGCCAACCCTGAACAACATACAGAAATACCACATTTTGCTATAAGTTTGATTTGCATCATATAATAATTGCTGTTAAAATTATTCATCGTCTGTTTTATTACATCTTAAAATTTATTTTTCCGTACTGCTGGTTGTCTGGTCAGATGAGAACTGGCCCCCCGACTGAGCCTGGTTTATCCCAAGGTTTTTCTTCTCCATTCTGTCACCAATGGAGTTATGGTTCCTTGCCGCTGTCGCCTCTGGATTGCTTAGTTAGGGACACTTCATTTCCAGCGATATCATTGACATAATTGCAAAGATATTATTTAAAATGAGCTGGATGTTGACATCACTGAATTCAATGATGAACGGTCTTTAACTGAAAAATTTGTGTTTACTATTATCATTTTGCATTAATGACACACTATTTTACTAATTAATGCTGCACAGTTGCTTTGACACAATCTGCATTGTATAAAGCACTATATAAATAAAGGTGAATTGACTTGACTTGAGAGAGGCCTGTAATTTTCATCATAGGTATACCTCAACTATGAGAGACAAAATGAGAAAAAAAAATCCAGAAAATCACATTGTAGGATTAAAGAATTTATTTGCAAATTATGGTGGAAAATAAGTATTTGGTCAATAACAATTTAATCTCAATACTTTGTTATATAACCTTTATTGGCAATGACAGAGGTCAAACATTTCTGTAAGTCTTCACAAGGTTTTCAAACACTGTTGCTGGTATTTTGGCCCATTACTCCATGCAGATCTCCTCTAGAGCAGTAAATGTTTTGGGGCTATCGCTGGGCAACACGGATTTTCAACTCCCTCCAAAGATTTTCTATGGGGTTGAGATCTGGAAACTGGCTAGACCACTCCAGGACCTTGAAATGCTTCTTACGAAGCCACTCCTTCGTTGCCCGGGCGGTGTGTTTGGGATCATTGTCATGCTGAAAGGACCCAGCCACGTTTCATCTTCAATGACCTTGCTGATGGAAGGAGGTTTTCACTCAAAAATCTCACGATACATGGCACCATTCATTCTTTCGTTTACACGGATTAGTCGTTCTGGTCCCTTTGCAGAAAAACAGTCCCAAACCATGATGTTTCCACCCCCATGCTTCACAGAGGGTATGGTGTTCTTTGATGCAACTCAGCATTCTTTCTCCTCAAAACACGACAAGTTGAGTTTTTACCAAAAAGTTCTATTTTGGTTTCATATGACCATATGACATTCTCCCAATCCTCTTCTGGATCATCCAAAGGCTCTCTAGCAAACTTCAGACGGGCCTGGAAATGTACTGGCTTAAGCAGGGGGACACATATGGCACTGCAGGATTTGAGTCCCTGGAGGCGCAGTGTGTTACTGATGGTAGCCTTTGTTACTTGGTCCCAGCTCTCTGCAGGTCATTAACTAGGTCCCCCCGTGTGGTTCTGGGAATTTTGCTCACAGTTCTTGTGATCATTATGACCCCACGGGGTGAGATCTTGCGTGAGCCCCAGATCGAGGGAGATTATCAGTGGTATTGTATGTCTTCCATTTTCTAATAATTGCCCCCACAGTTGATTTCTTCACACCAAGATGCTAACCTATTGCAGATTCAGTCTTCACAGCCTGCTGCAGGTCTACAATTTTGTTTCTGATGTCCTTTGACATCTCTTTGGTCTTGGCCATAGTGGAGTTTGAAGTGTGACTGTTTGAGGTTGTGGACAAATGTCTTTTATACTGATAACAAGTTCAAAAAGATGCCATTAATACAGGTAACGAGTGGAGGACAGAGGAGCCTCTTGAAGTAGTTACAGGTCTGTGAGAGCCAGAAATCTTGCTTGTTTGTAGGTGACCAAATACTTATTTTACCGAGGAATTTACCAATTAATTCTTTAAAAATCCAATGTGATTTTCTGGATTTTTTTTTTCTAATTTTGTCTCTCATAATTGAGGTATACCTATGATGAAAATTACAGGCCTATATCATCTTTTTAAGGGGAGAACTTGCACAATTGGTGGGATAAATACTTATTTTGCCCCCATGTATAGTATGTGTGTGTGTGTGTGTGTCTTTATATATACATAATAAATATAACACAGTACACAAACATATATTATGTCAACAAAAACTTTTTTTTTTGGATGCGATTAATCACGATTAATCTTTGACAGCACTAATTAAAATATACTAAAATCGAAAACAGTCCTTTTAAATTTCACTACATTAATGTTGAACTGTATTTTTGATCAAATAAATGCAAACTTGGAGAGCAATAAGAGACTAATTAAATATAAAAACATAAAAAATATTAATTATTCAAAACTTTTGACTGTTAGTATGTGTATTAAATATGTACAATACTGATATTTTACACAAATTAAAATGACATCAAAATGAGTTATTTTTCTATAGATCGATATATCAAAATATAGTTATTTTTGCTTATAAGGCGGCACTGTATTGATTTTCCTTATAGATATTTTTTTATTCTTATTTATTTTATTTTTTAAGGAAAAATGAATACAGTGCTGCCTTATAAGCAAAAAAAAATTAATTTTTTACTTTATACTTTATTGTTCTTCAAACATTTCTGCATTTTATTCAGCTTGAAATGCAAGTTTGCAGATACAGTTTTACTCTTAGGAGAGACTTCTGGTTTTGGTGTATGTAAAACTTATAGTTTTAAATAAATTTAAGAATATATTTTGATTAAATATAGCTGATTCTGCTTTGGTTTATTTTGGAACTATTTTCTTTAGTGGAGAAGAAAATTAACTATTTTGTGTCTAAAATAAAACTTCAATATTAACTTATTTTTTATTAAACTGTTGTACAGTATAAAATCGAATACAGCAGTTCAGTAAGTGTGAATCTCCATTGGAAATATGTGATTTCTGGTCTATGGTCTGTTGTAAAGGCAGCTTTAACGTAGCTACTTCCAGTTTCAATTTCACACAGACAGAAACACGCACAAACACACATCCAACACACACATCCTCAGAGCCTGTGGCGGTGTGTTTGACACAGTAAACCAACACAGGACCAAACGGCCAGTAGTGAATCTCGGGTTGAATGACCTTTCATGGGCTCTCACACTGAGCAGTTCACAGTATAAATCTATCACTGTAATTACAGGAATATTCCAGCGAGAGTTCACAGGTGTAATGGCTGCTTCTCTCATAATTATTGTCTAATTACTCAACACACACGCATTATATCACTCATTGTCAGCCAAACTGTCTCTCTCTCTCTATGTCTGTTGCTCTCTCTCATTCCCTGGAACGTTTTCTGTTTATACAAATCTTTACTTTACTTTGAAGTTTTTGTCTTACATTATATATATAATTTTACAAGGTTTTGAGTTACAGCCAGATCATTTTTAGATAGAAACCATAAAACAGAAATATATATATTTATAATATTTACAATATTTCTGTTTTATGGTTTCTTCTAAAAGGATTTGGCTGTAAACTCAAAACCTTGAACATTACATCCTTCAAAATGCGTATGAGGCCAATTCTGTACGTAGGCCGCTCACTAGGTTTTGTGCCAATGCATTTGGATCAATCTGTCCAGGACATGTCCATGTTTGAGAATAACGCAAATTACAAACACATTAAAGTTATTAGAGAAACTGAGAGGGACCTTTTCCTAATGTCATTGTGAAAATAATACTATAAAATGAAAAAAAGTAAGTGTATTATTTAACAAACAATGTAAAAAAACAATCATAATAATTAAAAGAAAATAGTAAGCTGAATAAAATAAATAAAATTACAAAGACATTAAAGTTATTAGAGAATTGATAGCGCACTCCTCGTTGTCATGAAAATAATGTCAAAATAAATAAATTCATTAAAAAAAATGTTTGTGAGATTCACCCATCTAAATACTGCTGAAGTAAGTACAAAGCAAGACTAAACGTATGTGTGTGTACTGACTGGTGGTGCGTCCTCCATTATATTAGTGCTGTAGGGGAGGTTGGTGAAGATGGGGTCCATGTCTTGAATATCAGTGATGGTAATCGCCAAATTAGCCAGACTCGAGAGCGGACGCCGTTTATCCTGGTCCTGTTACAGAGAAAAACAAGTAGACATGTTTTATTTGGCTTTGAAATTGACTCAATAATTCCACAGTGTAGAGCTCTTCAGTGTGTGTTTTCTAACCGTGGCATTAACAGTGAGCTGGTAGGCAGTTGTCGTCTCATAGTCCAGCGTTCTCGTCACAGTAACGATTCCTCTGGCCCCGTCAATGGAGAAGAACAGAGAGGGAGGCTGGAAGGAGAAGAGCACACTGCCGCCCACGCCCTGATCCGGGTCTGTCGCGTTTACCATGAACACGGACGTTCCCACTGGAGTGTTCTACACACACAGAGACAGTAATGATACAGTACATGTTATTAAATATATACAATGTTGTGCTGTCCACATGAGAAAGAAAGAAAGAACTTGCATAATGAGCACTATTTAATGCTGCGGTTAAGCAGATTGCAGGTGATGAGCGACAGCTCTTGCCTCGGTCATTTCACCTGTCAGTAAGTGACACACGTTTAGAGATGATCAGACCCCTGCTATCTCTGAGATATGATGCAGTCAGTCAGCATCAGAGAGAACACACAGACTAAAATGCTGGAGGAGCATTTTCAGACTCTCCCTAAGTTTTAAGTCAGTATTCATACAATATATCTTCAGGGACGTGATCTATAGGGGTGAATCTGATTAAAACAGGTGAAAATACAACGTTTTTACTCCAACACAAAGCCATAATATAATATGACACAGTAATGAACTATATATATATATATATATATATATATATATATGTAGTATTATATATATATGAGCAATGTATATATGATATTGTGTTTATACAACAGTTCGACGGAACATGTGTGTAATTAAACAAGAAACAACGGAGAGCCTAATAAAACCCTCTTTTGTACCGAACTACTTCCTTCCGCCACGGATTCAAAGCTCAAGTTGACAATTAAACATACGTCACTTTTAGAATTCGTATCAAGGGCATGTGCTGCTTCAGTTAGGTTATTGGTGAGAAATAATGAGGTTATAAGAGAAACAATGCAGCAAGACGTGCATACAAATGAGAGAGAGAGAGAGACTGCGAAGCTAGACATTTCTTATATTAACTAACATACTCTACAATTAGCTCAGTGAATAAAAAAAAAAACATAGATCCAGCTAGAACACGCGGAGTGATAAAAAATTGGAAGGAGTCCTGTGCGATACCAGTACAATATTCTCACGGTCTCAACCAATCAGATTGAGAACCAGAATTAACTTGTGTAACCCCCCATTAATAGAAATATATACACACACACTATGTATACACACCACCACACACACAAAATATGTTAACAGTAGATAATCTATATATAATTTTTTTGTAAATTTGGTGCAGCCTAGTGCATACGGCCAAATCACAGACATGCCGATATACATCATCCAATCTCACGCGATGACTGTGATATTGTGTTAATAACACAGTTTGACGGCATGAGTGTGGAAACTCTCACGAAACACCAACCCTGAATGTATTTTAACAAGACCCGCTTTTGTGCAGAACTACTTCCTTCAACAACGGATTCAAATCTGAAGTTGACATTAACAGCTGAGCCCAAGCCTCCATTACTAATTCCAAAACGTCACTCTAGAACTAGTAACGAAAGTTGAGTTGCTTCATTGAAAACGTATTGTGTTACTTATTAAAAGCTCACTCTATTGTGCAGAGTATTATGAGAGATGGACTAAGCGAGTGCGATTACCTGCATCTGACACAGCATTCACTCTTCAGCTCTCATATTTATATCTCATATTCACAATAAAACATTAGACTGAATGTCCGCCGAGGAAAGCAATATCTTTGTCATACTATCATTTCATCTGTTAAGGGTGATTTCCGATGACAGCACTGCTCAGTCACAGTTGGCTGCGTTTTACAATGTGTTGAAAGTAAAAATAACTTCCTTGTTTACAACACTATTCCAGTCTCTTTCAATATAAAAGTCTTTACTGCTGACTCACTCATAAAAACAGTCTCTTGACGCCATCTAATGGCGAAATAATGTAACTAAAATCATCATCACGAACACACACACACACAGTTTCCCAATACTAAATACTATAATTAAATACTACTATTATTTATATAAAATATTTAATAAACAACAACAGCCATCATAAAAGTTGCTAGGTATAGGTATAGGTTGCTGACATACAGCATTTAAAGTTACATAAAGTATAATGTGATGAGATTTTGCCCTCAGCCAAAACTATTTGCTCTGAAACAAATATTAGATTAATGAGACCAATGACTGCCCGTTAGATTTACCTGAAACGAATTATATCTCACAAAGGTGTAGAATAGGGTCTCTAGCAATAATTCTGATCAAACAATCAAATATATTGTTATTGTAATTACGGCCGCATCTGAAATATCATTCCACTGATATTACCTGAGAAGCTAAAGTAAATACACTAGAAAACCTCACACTTTCAAACGCGCACATTTAATACCCCTGATAGCTCGTGTACATCATGTTACCGTCTATTTGACGACTGCATTTACATCTGCAAGACATATTTTTTAGATTGTTTGCTCATGTGCAATACGTCTATAGGACATTTCCTATCAGATGTCAAATAGACATTTATTAAATTTCTTTAAGATGTATTTAAGATGTTTATGATTTAGAATGTATGTAAAACTTGCATATATGTATCTCACAAAGATATCATTATTATTATATTATAAATGACATAACATTATTATTATTAAATTTTTGCATAACAGTACTTTCTTTTGATTTGGGGGTAAAATATGACCCAGACACATTCTTGACATTTAATGAAATTCACCCATGCATATAACTAAAACTCAGATGCACACATATCTACACATACCTACACTAGACAAAAGTCTACAGTATATGGAACAGGAAAGGCAACTTCATAAACTCTTGCGGAGAGTCATAGCTGATGTTAAACAGCCAGCAGCATTATTTATGCTTATATACGGTATTCTATTTACATATATGTATTTATATATGGCATTTACATAAAGCTGAAAGTCACCGCATTACTCCCAGAATCCCTAGGCCACAAAAAAAGAGAGCAAAAGAGTTAGAAAAATCGACACTTCCTATTCCAAACAGTAAACCAGATCCTTCCTGAGAGAAAGACGTTGTACTTCACCAAGCACTCCCGCTTGATCTCTTTCAATAAAACAGGAGATATCCATCCTTTGAAAAGAAAGGATTAGAAAAGATTCAGATAAACTATTGGAGAGAAAGAAAGCATGAGAGGTATAAAGGACAAAGATAAAAGAGAGAGAGAAAAGAGGATTAGAAAAAAGAGGAATCATATGAAGGAATGAAGATAGATGTGGACAGTGAATTCTAACTTGCTGTCTTGCCTCGACCTGATAACGTCCTCTCACACTCTCACTGCTCAGCTGCTCCACGCTAAAGTTCATGCACCTTAAAACAAACCACTTTAGGTCAGCTGAGGAAACTGGAACACTTATTTTATTGTTCAATTTAATAACAGCAATCACATTTTTACTGCGAGTCTGTTACATTTTTCATAAAAAAATGATTGCATGTACTGTGTTCTTTGCCCGTTCTTTGTAATTAATTGTGAAATTTACTAGTAATTTCTGAGTGAAAATTGTTTTTAATTTGTTAAGTGTACAGGATGCTGATGACAAAACATATTAGAATATTTAGGAGCCACCTATGCAAAAGAAAGTGTTGATCTCAGAAAGAATTTTGTATTCAAATATAACATTTGAGGTTAGGAAAAAGCCTAACAAGAATATAAAATAAGAAGAATGAAGGAAGAAAAAGAATGCATGAGTGAGAGAGAGGCATATCTAATAGTATTAAAAACCTCAAATACAGCAGGGACTCCCCAGCCTCTTTCAACTGCAGTATGTTAGAGAAGATTATTCCCAAACCAGGAAGACAGAAAGAGGGAAATGGGAGGAGAGAAAGAGGCTACTTATTATTAGCTTTCTGACTCTTATATACATTGCGGCACACGAAAAATCAGTTTACACAAAAACACCACAGGAACAAAGAGAGATTCAAAGAGAATGCCGGGTGAAAGGTGAAAAGAGTGAAGCTTACATTAAGATCGAGCCAATCCTGTAACTCAAACAGTAAAGCATGGCACTAGCAACACCAAGGTCATGGGTTTGATTCAGAGTGAATCCATGAACTGATCAAATGTATATCTTGAGAGATGCTTTGGATAAAAGAATCTGCCAAATGTATACATTTAAAGGAACAGCTTTGAAAATGTGAAAAATTTGCTGAAAATGTACTCAGCCTCAGGCCATCCAAGATGCAGATGAGTTTGTTTCATCATCAGAGCAGATTTGGAGAAATCGAGCATTACATCACTTGCTCACAAATGGATGCTCTGCAGTGAATGGGTGCCGTCAGAATGAGAGTCCAAACAGCTGATAAAAACATAACAATCATCCACAAATAATCCACACCACTCCCGTCCATCAATTAATATCTTGTGAAGCAAAAAGCGGCATGTTTCTAAAAACAAATCCATCATTAAGATGTCCATAATGCATAATATTGCTTTCACCAGTGAAAAAAAGTTATCTCATCTGAATCAGGAGAGAAATATGCACAGATCAAGCATCACTTGACCCCACTCAAGCATTGTTAACTAGAAAAACAGTCTCAAACAGTTCTAACTGAATATATGGGTGGATTTTGATGTGAGAGGACAGCAGGGGATGCACTTTTTCACCGGAGGAAGTGTTATTATGGATTATGGACTCGTATTTGAGCTGAAGCAATGGTTTCAGGTTTTCACGGCTTTTCACTTCAAGACATTAACTGATGGACTGGAGAAGTGTGGATTACTTGTGGATTATTGTCATGTTTTTATCAGATGTTTGTTCTCTGACGGCACCCATTCACTGCAGAGGATCCATCGGTGAGCAAGCGATGTAACTCCTAAATATCTGTTCCCATGAACAATCAAATTCATCTGCATCTTGGATGGCCTGAAGGTGAGTGCATTTGCAGCACATGTCATTTTTGAGCGAAACATATTATTCAAAGTGTGAGTAAAATCACCATGAGACATGAACAACAAACACTAAAGGAAGCAACAATACATTGCTCTGAAGATCACTGTGCAGACACACACACACAGTTTAACTACACACTCTGTTCAACATGTTCTTAAGCTCTATAATTACTATTATCATATTTCTAAATGATCACAAGCTCCTTATCAGCTCATTAACCCATCTGAAGTCTTCCCAGAGACTCTCTGAGGAGACAAATTAACTAGAAATGTTTAGGATCACAGGGATTCCTCCATCATCTTCAGTCTGTTCTTTTTTTCTATCATGTTCAATTCTGTCCTTATCGTCAAGAGTTCAGTAGCAAATCAGCACAAATTATATCCTCTACAGAGAGAGGAACATTATTTTCAGTGCTTTTCTGAAAATGTTAAAATTATAGCAGTCTATAAGCTAGGATCTCAGGTACAAATCTACCGGATAATATCTGTCAATAAGACTTTGTCTTTTTATCTCAGGGTTTTCATTTACAGAAATTAATACTTATGCATTAAATTGATCAAAAGTGATGGCAAAAACATTTTTAATGCTAAAAAAGATTTCTATTTAAATAAATATGGTTCTTTTGAACTTTCTATTCATCAAAGGGAAAAAAAACCATGCCACAACTGTTTTCAACACAGATAATAATGTTTCTTGAGCAGCAAATCAGCATATTAGAATGATTTCTGAAGGATCATGTGACACTGAAGACTGGAGTAATGATGCTGAAAATTCAGCTTTGCATCACAGGAGAAAATTACATTTTAAAAAATATGACAAAAAAACACGCTTATTAAAATGTCATACTAAAGCATAAGAGACTGGTTTCAAAAACAATATATAGATGAAGTAAATTAAAATGATAAATACAATTACATAAATTATTTTATAAAGTATGTTAACTTTTTCAACTATGCTTACTTAGATATGAATATTTAAGAAAACAAATTCAGTTTAACATCTGTAAAATCAAGGACGCCGCTCTCTCAGTAATTGTTTTAGGATCACAATGAGACAGGAAAATGAAGGCAAATTCATCACTTATTTTGTGGTAAATTGTGTTTTCACAGTTAAGCCTTCAACATCTGCTGCTAAATAGAATGCATGCAGTTTGGAGTTTGAATATGCAGCAGATGTCCTGTCGCTCTGCACCAATCAGTGATGACAGTATTGCAAATCCTGATGTTTTGCTTCACAATTATTAAAAGGGAAATTTGACAATGAATTCACACACATTTTGTGAAGTAATCTATCTAATCGGTCTTCGATCTAATCTTAAACCTTACTATTCTCACATCAGTGTGCATCTCGTTTTTTTATGAGCTGTGCATGAAAATCAACAATCAAGTTTCCTACAATTCTATTTCATGTGCAGTAAAATGTCTGTGTAAACACATCTTGTATATACAGTAGAGCATGCCACTTTCAGTAGCTTCCTTGTCTACAATTTTTGCCTGGCAAGCACAAAAGTGAAAGTCTGCACTCTGCAAGGGGACAAATATTGCTTACAACATAATGCAGATGTCAGTTAAATTTACAAAATCCACACAGCAGACCATTTAGTCCAGTTTATGGTCTAAGTCCAGTGGCCCTCCAAGGTCTGCACTGCGCTTTACTGACCATTAGCCTGTGCATTAAACACTCTCCATAGGGATAATTACTCTGATGCAACAGAGCGACATAAGCAAATTAAGTCATTGAGCACCCACTGTGCTACATCTCTAACTTACTGACAGCATTAAATCACTGGAGGTTGACCAGTGTCTGTCAAGGAGGTCTATAATAACTGACCAGAACAGCTGTAATGTGTACCGTATAGGGACTTTTGCACCAGGCAGTAATAGGAACTCAGTTATAGGAAATAGCCACCAAAGCAATCCCTCGAGAACTAAATTTGCTAGGGGCATTTTAAAGGCTACATCGCACCACAAGCAGGAACTTTGAAGTGCTGTAGCTGTAGTTGAGTGCCTGGACTTCGGTGTTAGTCCATCTATCAATGCTTTCCACTGTCGTGCAGTTATTTCATGGAGTAAGTACGTAAACTGTGTGTTTACACGGCTTTATAAAAGCGCCGGGTGCCGGTGTTTTGTATGGCGTGCATTTGGCCAGTCAACTTACACTTACATCACTGGTATTCCTATTGCGAAAGCCCTTTATGTTAGCATTTTCATCTGCCATGTTTGCTCACAGGAACCACAGAACTCAGAGTCACAACAAGAACACCCACTTTTATAAAAAAATAAAATAAAATAAAATGAAATTATTAGAAATGTATATGCAATATGGTTCTTTTCAAAGTTCTTTTCTTTGAGATATTTAAATTTTGAAGGGCCAATAAAGTATTTAAAAAAGGCAAAACTTCATTAATAAAATAAGCTTTTAATGTTAAATACCAATTTGGTGTTTAAAAATCATTGATAAAATAAAAGAAAAGAAAAGAATTATAAATGTATAAGCAATATGGTTCTTTTCAAAGTTATTTTCTTAGAGATATTTTAATGTTGAAGGGCCAATAAAGTATTTTAAAAAGGCAAAACTTCATTAATAAAATAAGCTTCTAATGTTAAATACCAATTTGGTGTTTAAAAATCATTGATAAAATAAAATAAAATAAAAATTATTGTAAATGATTAAGTAATGTACATGTCCATTGTTCTTTTCAAAAGTTCCTTTCTTTGAGATATTTTAATTTTGAAAGGCCAATTAGGTATTTAAAAAAAGGCAAAACTTCATTAATAGAAGCAATTACATTTTTCATGCTTAAACATGCTCACATGACCTTCATCGTCTGCACTAGGTAGTCGCTCATGCCACCGAAAATCACCAACCCTCACTGAAAATAACAGACTTTATCAGGCATTGTTGCTGCAAATCATTTTATGCCTGTATTTCTTAACAATCTACTCGAACATGTTAATCATACTCTCTTGTTTAGACAAGCCGACATTCTGTTAAACACAATAAAGACCTTTGTGGTTAGCCAGCTATTGTTTTACATTTAACAGAAAAAGTATTTTAGCCACTTAACGTGGCTCTCAGCTTGCCTAGCTTTGGCAAGTGAAGGGGGCTGATTAAAGATACACTGTGAAATACATATGAAAGCTGGCCTTTTCAGAGTTGAGGGCGAGCGGGGGAGTGAATACCGGTTTGAAAGAAAGTTCAAGTTTAGCCAGGTTGAGCAGGAGTGGATGGCTGAGAGCAGCCGGCACGCTGAAGGTTTTCATTGATTGGGAGGGTTAATAGAGACATTGTGTTATAGAGGAGGTGAGGAAGGGGTCCACGGCGAGTACGTTCTCAAAGTGAGGCTGGCACCAGCCGTAAAGGGCTAATTTACAGGGCTGACGCGGCGCGGCGGCAGGATCACGCAGTGCGCTAGCCTAAAGCCGTAAAACCCCTGCAGGGTACAAGCAGAGCTGGCCGACCGCTGCCAACAATACCGCACTGATTACAGCTACGCCCGCTAAAAGACCGGACTCCAACGCCCACTCTACGCCAGATACAGGCCTCATGATTATACCTCTCTTTCCCTCCGCTTTTTTCCTTTCCTCTTTTTCACGCTTCACTTTCCTCATTGACTTTCACACTATAACTAATTCTCTTTTTCTCCTTCACTCGGGCTGCCAACCGTCCTGCATAATACAAAGCCATCATGTATTTTAGGGAATATATTTGCATTTCATATTATATCCATACTTTCCCATGCATTAGTAAAAAAAAGTTGCTAGGAAATTAATTACAAAGAAACAGCAACACTTTGAATTAAAGACTGAAATAGTGTTTTCTTGTAAAACGTAGTCCAATAATTTTTGTTTTATTTACAACTTTGAACAATTTTTTTTTCTTACTGTGCACACTTGCAGTTACACGTCTGTACTGTACTGTTTATTACTCTTTCTAAATGTCTGACATTCAGAGGACTGCGAGATTTTGGAAAAGTCACTAAAATCAGGCTTAAACACATGTTACAAAATAGTCACAAAAGATTTTACTATTTTTAATAAATGGTGTTCTTTTTAACGTTTTATTAATCAAAGAATCCTGAAAAAGTTTCACAAGTTCCAAAAAAAATATTAAACAGCACAACTGCTTCCAACATTGATTATAAATCAGAATATTAGAATGATTTCTGAAGGATCATGTGACACTGAAGACTGGAGTAATGATGTTGATGAAAATTCAGCTTTGCATCACAGGATTAAATTATATATTAAAATAGCTTACTTACAAACTTGTTTTTTTTAAATTGCAATAATATTTCACAATATTATTTTACAATAATTAAATGCAGCCTTGATCAGCCTATGAAACTTCTTTAATAAACATTAAATCTTACTGATCCCAAACTTTTGAACAGAAGTGTATGTGTAACACTGACCCTAAACTTTATTGGTAAAAACAAACAACTAGTCTTTACCTAAAAAGAAAGTAAAAACTAAAAGAGTGCACTGTTTTCCTCTGCTGAGGCCGGCATTCCCATCACTCGCACTCTTTAGCTAACGCTGATCAGCAGTGTGAGTTTCACTGCAAACTGTCAGAGTTTCAAGAGAAATGACAGAGAGACAGACAGAAGTTTGCCCTTCAAAAGAACTGACGAGGGATGGGAAGATACTTTCTACCAAATTATGCAAATTATAATGCAACTATATATGTTTTAATTTGACGCCTACATCAGCCAGGGAAATTATGCAAGTGATTATATTAGCCTCCCCTTTGTTCACAATCTGTTCATTTTGTATTATGAAAATAACACAATGAAATAAACATCTGTGGAATTTCATCCTGACAGCAACAACTATAAGCTGGCAAATGGTGATGATATAAGACCATTTTAATGCATCCAAGTGGCTCTTTTTTCACAGCAAATACACACAAATTCATCCCCCTCTATTTCTCCCTGAAAAATGGAATCATTTACCAAACTCTATACTTGTATTTCTCATCAGTATCTTTCTTACGTCCTGCGCTCCACCGTCATCCATCAGAGAGAGATACCTCATATATCAGTGCTGAAATGAGCTAATCAATTATTTAACACCTTATCCAACCTGAACACAAGCACAATGCCCTTCACACCAACAGTACAGTCGCACAGACGTGCGTGCGTGTGTGTGTGTGTGTGTGTGTGTGTGTGTGTTTTAATGGCCAATGAGCCAAACAATTACTGATAAAGTTAAAGGGGTCCTATTATGCTTTTTCACTTTTTCAACTTTAGTTAGTCTGTAATGTTGTTGTTTCAGAATAAAAAAGACCTGCAAAGTTACAAAGCTCAAAGTCCAAACAAAAATTTAACAAAAATCACTTTTCAAAAACGACAACAGCCCGAACTCCGTTAGGACTAACCACGCATATTTTCCGGGATTTGTGATATCACAAATATGATGAATGTAGAGAACCTGGTTTGAGGCGCACTAGAGAGTCCATTGTTTCATAGGTCGGAGACACCTAGCTTTCCCAGACAGATGAACTGAGTGGTTACAATCCTCCTGTTTAAAATCGTCTCAATGATTGATTTTGATGCACTAGTACACGAAGCCGTCATGTGGCTATGTAAGGGCGTTACATTGCCCCCATGCCCGAGTGCTTGCCGCTCACAACACACACTGGCCCAGCTAACTAATCACAGCACATTTCATATTTCAGAAGGTGGGCCTTCATTTGATACAGGAACTATTCGAGCCGTTCATGCCAGATTGGGGAGAGAGGTGTTGTAATAATGTTAAATATGTGAAAAATAATGTGTTTTCCGAACAACCTAGTATGAGAGCCTGTTCTGTACACCCCCAAAACAAAATCAAGACTTTTTAAGAGCATAATAGGACCCCTTTAAAAATTATCCTTACTACAGTGGTAACACTTTACAATAAGGTTAAATTAATTAATATTAGGTAATTCATTGGGTATTATGAACTAACAACGAACAATACTCTTACAGCATTTCTTCATCTAAGTATGTAATATTGTACTGAACTTTTCAAATTGTTTTACTAATTTATTAAACGAGTTATATCATAACAATCTGAGATGTTGTTATTACTATATATATTATACAATATATCTATATATATATAATATATAATATATATATATATATACATATAATATTATTTGTAAGAAATCTATTCATATTCCTTCATTTTATATTGTATGCAATCTTATACTTGGTATAACGTGTTTCATGTAGCTCATTAGTTTGACTTTATAATAATTAAATATAATAAAATAACCGTAATTAGAAATAGTTTTATTGTAATTATATTATAACATTATAATAAAGTACATTAGAGACCTTTATGTTTTACAATAATATTAATATAAATATTAGTAACCCTTTAGATAGGGAACACTTATGCACTATTAACTACAACTTTTCCCTCAATTAATTCCTAATTTGCTGCTTATTAATAGTTAGTAAAATAGTTGTTAAGTTTAGGTATTGGGTAGGATTAGGGATGTAGAATAAGGTCATGTAGAATAAAGCATTAATATGTGCTTAATTACTGCTAATAAATGGCTAATATTCTAGTAATATGCATTCTAATAATCACTAGTTAAGAGAACCTCAAATTGTCAGTGTTTTGAACTTTAGTTTGCTTCGGTTATGTCTTCAGTTCCATTTTCCTTATCTGTTTTTGTTCCTGTTCTGTTTTAGCTCATTAGCTCGTTTACTCGTTAGTCATTATTAGTTAACTCCAATCACCTGTTTACCCCTCGTCATCTGCCCTATTTAAAGTCTTCTCTCTGTTCAGTTTGCTGTCGGTTATTGTTTAGTGTCACAAGTGTTTGTTTAAACCTGAGTATTTACCTTTTGTGTATCGTGTGGATTCTAATTTAAAGCATTTACGTGGATTACCTTCATCTTCCTTGGATCAACCGTGACAAAACCAGTTTTACCAAATATTACTAACATTTATTTTTATTAGCATATTACAATTATACAATTACATTTGAGATTTATATAATAAGGGACAGTTCACCCAAAAATTAATTCTTAATTTGTGTTCCGAAGATAAACGAAGGTCTTACGGGTTTGGAACTACATGAGGGTGAATAATTAATGACAGAATTTTCATTTTTGGGTGAACTATCACTTTAAATATATTAAATTAACATTAAACCTAGAATTAATAAATGCTGTGAAAAATAGTGTCTGATGGGCTACAGCCCTGTGGCACTTACTTATGTGATATAAGATTATCAGACACTAATTTGTTTTAAATGCTCAACAGAGATGTCATAACATCTGCTATTCATCTCATCTTCAGGCACCTGGAAAATAAAGAGTCTTACATCAGAATGGTGTTTATTGTTTTTCCTTCATTCTCTCTAGACCCTTATTTACAAGTGTCTTCTCTTGAACTGACCACATCAGACCTGTTCTTTCTGAACAACAAGTCTCAAGGCCGTCAAAAATCCAGACCAGAACTTTTCATCCCATCAGAAGTAGCACTGATGTGGCTCCTGCTGACCTACGGCTGCGCTGGCAAACACAGGAACAATCATATCATTAAGTTTCACTGACGACACTACAGTTCTGGGACTCATCAACCCAGTGTGTGGACAACAATCCCTTAACATCAGCAAAACAAGGGAGTTGATTGTCGACTACAGACGACACAAAGCAGCTCGCCCTCCTGCGCATCAGCAATTAGACTGTAGAAACATCAGTAAGAATCACACGGAGCTCAAACACCTCTTCTTCTTGAAAAGAAAGGCACATCAACATCTGCACTTCCTAATGAAACACAAACTGCAAGAGTCTGTGGGGAAATGTAATGTAAATTGTCAGTAAAACCTGTGTTGGAAAAGTATACAGAGGGTGTGAGAAAGAAGACAGGACACAAGTATTAAAGTGGTATTCACATTCTCATTGCATCAAAATTGCCCAAGATCTGATTTTCAATTTTCTTGTTCATACTCTCATATTTCATTTTCCTCTTTTTTTTTGTTCTTATCCACTTTCCTGAACATGACGAGGACGGAGCAGAAAGAGAAAGTGAGAGAGTGAAAGATGAGTAATGAAGCAGAAGAACAGCTCTCCTCCTCTTCTACCGGATGCAAATGGATTTGAATGGGGGTGGGGGGCTGCACATCTCCATCCTCCTTTATTCTATATCTCTCATCACTCTATTCTGAATCTACCAATTAAAATTTACACTGAAACGCATGCAATGGTATGCCACAATCCATAGGCGCCTCGGCGAAGCTCCACCCACAATTAGTGATGTCGTACACAAGAATTTGTATCACTGCTGGAGACACTATTTTAAAACAAGGGTTTACATATAAAAATTATTGCAGGCACAAATTTATAAAAGCAGGATAAGTGAAATTTCCATTACCAAAAAGGACAATAGATTATTATAAAAATATGATCTATATGATTAACGTGTAAGTCTTCTGAAATCATACAAATACAAATAAGATTTTTATATTTTATGGAAGAAAAAATCCACATTTGTAACAACATGAGGGAAGCAAATTAGATTCACATTAAAAACTGCCTCTAGGTAAAATGTTATCAGTTAATAATTATATTTTACTCTAAATTTAAATAATATTATACATCATATAAACAATTAGTTTTGAATACATTAATAAATCATTTAAAATATTAGATAAAAAAAAAAATATTTCAAATTATTTCAAATGTTTTACAAAGAATTATATAATTTAAAATAAAATTTTTTTTTTTTTTTAGGATATAGATTAATTTAATAAAAGTAATAAGTAACTTATAATGCATACATAGCCAACATCCAACACACACAGTCTGATGTTTAGGTACGTGATGTAAAAATAATGGATGGTTTTTAGTCACTCAGTCATACAAAATGATCTTACAATTTTGACCTTGTATACACTGACAGCCAAAGACCATGTATTTGTGCATATGAACACTGAGCTTGTAACACACAAATGCAGTGGCATATGCCAGCTTAAAGAGCAACCCATGTAAATAGAGTATATCTCAATCTAATCGGCTCACACACACACACACAGCTCACGGCTGACTGGTCACCAAAGGTCTGTGCTGTGTATTTAAGAAGAAAGATAATGAAGAAAGAGCCTGGAAGGCCGAGAGACACCGAGAGAGAGAAAAAAAGCAAGAGTGAGAGAGAGAACAAAATGCACAAAGAGAAAAACTGATGGTATTTGGGTACCTCATGGCGAGAGCACAAGGACGCCACAAAGAAAAACCCTCCATCTCCATCATCCCTCTGCCTCAATCATTCAAACTCTTTCATTCTCTCATTCATCCTATTTATTGTGTCTCAGCGGGAGCGAGCCAGGGTCAGACGCACACATGGGACGAACACACCCCAGAAATGCTACGGAAAAGACAGGGAAAGGATGATAATGAAAATTTTGTCATGATTTACTCACCCTCACCCTTCAGTTTCTTTTCTCCAAGAAAAAAAGCTGACTTTTTAGCAGAACATCTCAGCTCTTTTCCAATAAAACGAAAACAGACACTGTCAAGCTCCAAAAAAGAGCACCATAAAGCAACGTTAACATGAATTTAATATGATTTGTGACATATATCCCAAATCGTCCGAGAAGTTTGTTTGAGGAACTGGCTACATTTCTACACTGTAGCTTTCAAATTCCATTCATGTTTCAGCATATTCAAATTTTCTCCAACTCCTGCAATGTGTCTTCCCATGTCAAGTTATGAGTAGTCTATATGACAGAAGTACCTTCATAAGACTTTTTGTGGAGCTTGACAACTGTATTTTTTTATTGTGTGCATGAGGAAAATATGCAAAATAGAATGAAAATTCATGAAGAAAGCATGCAACATAATTCAAAAAGAAAATAATCTGGGTTTGGAAGGAAGAATAAATAATGACAATTTTTATTTTGGGCTGAAAAAAGTCAAACAGTCTGATAAAACAGCTTTGAAAGCATCAACCTTCAGAAATACAAAATTACCACATAAACACTGTTTCCCCATTTGCTGTGTCTCATATCTCTTGGTCTCATTTCTCAGCCTCTATCCATTTCGTTCAGGTGAATTGTGTTTTTAATAGAATTAAATGCAAATGGGCAGAGAGCTGATTATCATACAAAAGGTGCATTGCACAAAGAGACACGGCATATCAGCTCCATTTATTTCTTTGATATGGTTGCATTTGTCCAAAATAAAACACTGCAATTATCAATATGTGTGTGTGTGTGTGTGTAAACTGTGCATGCATGTTTATTTGATTCTATAATCGCTAATTTACATCAGCGGGTAACAGCAGCTTGGTGGAGACTTCTGTGTGTGAGAAACATTTGTTTTACTTGCCTCAGACAACAGTCCTTTCAAACACTCACATCGCGGGGCCAGCAGAAGGGAGTGTTTATCTGTATTGCTTGCTCTTTGGGTGCTTCTTTCCTGTCTATTATGACAGGTCTATCGGAGGACCGTATTAATCAGCGCTGATAACTCACTGTGTGGACTTACCCATGTGCCATGGAGAAAAATCGCTAATAGAAGGGCCATTCTCACTTTTCAGTGCTGCTTTTTAAACCCTTGATAATAACCCTTTGGATTTTTCTTGCTGTGACATAAAAAAAAAGGTACATCGTATGTTACTCTACGCTGTTCAAAGTTATCAGCGCAGTGAGTTTTCCGTTTTTTTGTGACCTCGCATTACGATTTCCGCAGACGAAAGCTTTCAATATGTCATTTCAGACAGGATGCAAAAAACATATTTAACCCCCAAAACAAAGGCACATTCACTTGCGCCTCAAGGAGAAAGTGTGAGAAAAAAATCATGTGGGTTCTAATAGCATTGATATAAACTGAGAGAGCCAAATTGAAATAAAAAAAAAAATTGTCAAAGTCCTCACAACTGTGCTCCAATCCAATCTCAACAAACATTTCCAATCTGAAATCAATCAAATTTTTAGTAAGACTCCCATATTTTTTCCTAAATCATCCAAATCAGTATTACGTGTATGCTCTTGCTGAATTCAACACTATTTAAATTGACTTTTGAAGGAATATCTAAGATATATAGATAGATAGATAATATAGGTGATAGATAGATAGCTAGATAGGTAGCTAGATAGATTATAGATAGATAGATAGATAGATAGATAGATAATAGATGATAGATAGATTGTGAATTTGATTTTAAATAGATTTTAACTCTCTCGAGAGCTATGAAAGAGCACCAAAGAGCCATAAAAAGAGGATAGGAGATAAACAGGGTAAATTAGGAAACTGATTGATAAAAAGCTGACACAGAGCAGAGGGTATGAGAAAGATCCACCACGAAATAATCAAGTCAAACGTATACAAACCATAGTCACACGTAATGTACTCAGATACCTTTCACCAGTATATAACAAGCTTGTCAAATACAGCAGACCCACACATCGATACTTGCCACTAACTACTTTACTCTTCAAATGCACAACCAAACATCTACATGCAAGCTCATGAACACACACACACACACACACACACCAAACACTAACTGACAAACAAACCACAGGCCAGTTTGACAACAAAAAAGCAAACTTGATTATAGCTGTCCGGTGAACAGATAGATACTAATACACTCAATTATCTAAAAACATTATGATTTTAATAGAAGCTCTGCATAGGACGAGGTGTTGTTTGGTGTGGTGTGTGTGTGTGTGTGTGTTGTGTGTGTGTGTGTGTGTGTGTGTGTGTGTGTTGGTTGTGTGTGTGTGTGTGTGTGTGCGCACACTGTGCAGCCAAGCGGCCGTTTGCAATCACTCCATGTAGCTTTGCAGCAGATAGAGGCACTCTGTGAATATTTAACATACTAGATTTATGAGTGAAACAAAAGCAAACAAAGACTCATTTAATATTCAAGCTAAACTAAACGCAACCTACCCTCATTTATAAAGACAATTCAAGGCATGAGAGAGCGATAAAAGAAATGAAGCGAGAGAGAAGGAGAGAACTTGTATGAGAAGTGATGATGGGGTCTTATGACTGGGAATGAGAATAAAACCAGGCTGTTTTCCCCCAACAACTCCATTTGATTCTGTTGTTTTTTACGTGAATCATTAAGTGATCAAGTAAATTTAATCTAAACTAAAAGATGGATGGATAAATGAGTAATCATTGATTATCATTCTACTCCTCACATATCATATGGATGTATCGGTGCAAGTCATGTGCGCAAGACACAGTCCTGCTATCTCTCTCTCCATCTCCAGGGAAAGAGAGGAAAGACAGAGTGAAAAAGGAAAAGATGGATGGGGTGCAGGACTCAATTATACATCAAAGCAGTTGTGCTGGGAATATGAGGAAAGAGAGAGAGACAGACTGAAATACAGACACAGAGAGGAAGAATGAAACAGAAACATGTTCATTAACTGATATCTGGTAAAGGACTAGCTGACCATCATTTATTCAGTTTTAGTCAATGACTTAAATTTCACTCTGTAGTATTTCATGCATACTATGATATTATTTTAAAAAAAAAAAAGAAAAAACAAAATAAAAAAAAAAAAAGTAAAATTAAAACCCTTTTTGGCACTTTTTGTACTTCCTCAAAGTTTGACAGCTCTTGGTTGCTGTATGCTTTTGTTGTGTGCGTGAAAAATGTCTCCTTTTGTGTTTCTTGCGAGAAAGAAAACTACAAGTTTTGATTGACGTGAGGATGAGTAAATGATGACAGAATCATCATTTCTGAGTGATTAAACTAGAAAATGTCAGCATTTACAAACACAGAAACTAATATATCCACTAATAAATATAACTATCACAAACCACACAGTCAACATATATCATAGTCAAAAATCTGAATGAATTATACAATCTACAATCAATACCAGAAATAAAAGAGCATCTAAAAATGAAGTTTGCCATCTGTGAGTAAAAGTGTATTGATTTTACAGAGAGTGAGAAAACAATGAATTGACTAAAATGTCAAATTATATTTTGTGCAAATGCTGTAGAATTCCAGAGCATTAATGTGAACCAAACCTCACCATCAGTAATGAGCTTTAAAAGCCCACTGTAGTCCATAATATGCTATCGTTCAAAAGTTTGATTTTGTATGTTTTTGTTTACTTTATTAATACTTTTATTCAGCAAGGATATACAGTATCTTTTCTCAATTACAAAAAATTAATTATTAAATGTTGCTCTTTTGAACTTTCCTAAATAACAATAATAACCACAATAATCCACAAACCTATTAAGTAGCACAACGGTTTTCAACACTGATAATAATAATAAATTTTTCATAAGCATCAAATCAGCATATTAGAATGATTTATGAAGGATCATGTGACACTGAAGACTGGAGGAATAATGCTGAAAAATCAGCTTTGATCACATGAATGAATTACATTTTAAATTTTGTTGAAATATATATATATTTTTTTTTTACTGTATTTCTGATCAAATAAACGCAGCTTTGGTGCACCAGAAACTTCTTCAAAAACCTTAAAGATCTTAACCAAACCCAAACTTTTGTACAGTAGTGTATCTGTTCAAAACAGCATGAATACTTCTAATATATTAAACATTACAACATACTATTTTTGGAATTTCGCTTTAAAGTCTCAGACTCTTGAAAGCAAACTGCTTCCCACATAAATGAGCAGCCTGTGATTACGGCATAATTCTGCTCTGACTAATCTACATTTCACGTGTGCTACAGGAATGAATGTGAATGTGTGATTCTGTGGTTTGGTTGATTCAAGCAGTACAGTCATGGATGACCCTTTCTATCTCCAAAACTCCAAAAACTGCAAACACAAATCAAAGGGGCTCTTCATGCTCAAGCAGATACAGGACATAGAGAGAGGGGGAGAGAGTTTGACGGACAGGGCGCAGGCGTTGTTAGTATTAGCCACTGAAGTGTAAATGATGTGTGCTAAACTGCAGCGAGATGAGTCTGCATCTGTGATATCTAACTAAACACACATGGACACACAAACATAGACAAAAACACACACACAGCATCATAAATGCACACAAACCTCACAAAAACCTTTAAAACCCTTACAAACAACCTGTTCTCGATTTTGGTGGCATTTTAGACATCATAAATGCATTCCAACATGAACGTTAAGCTTAATTATGCTGTTTACTGCAATCATTTGGGCCAAACTCAGAAAATATGTTCACATATACAGCAATTTGCAAACAAAAAGACATTAATTTTCAATGAGAGATGACAGTTTAAGGCCACAAAGACCAAAGAGGCCACTGGTGATGTGACTGTTTTTACTAATTACTGTATCACTTGCATGTTTGTCGCTCAATTTGACTTCCACTATCCATTATACAGTATATTCAAAAGTTTGGGTCAATGGTCCCCACTGACTTCCACAGTAAAGAAAAATACTACGGAAGTCAATGGAGAGCATCAAATATCTGGTTACAAAATATAAAAATATATTCTTTTGTGTTAAGAGGAAGAAAGAGATTCAAAGAGGTTTGAAAAAATCTGAGGTTTAGTAAATGATGACATAATGTTTTATGGTTTACATAATGATTTAATTTGACCACAAATGTATAGTAATAAGAAATGTTTCCTGAGCAGCAAATCATTACAATGATTTCTGAAGGATCATGTGACACTGAAGACTGGAGTAATGATGATGAAAATTCAGCTTTGCGTCACATAATTTATTACATTTTAAAATATATTCAAATAGAAAACAGTTCTTTTAAATCGTAATAATATTTCCCAATATTACTGTTTTTCTGCATTTTTCATTCAATACAGCCTTGGGGAGCACAAGAGACTCCAAAACACTAAAAAATATTAACAATCTCAAACTTTCGGACAATAGTGCATCATTCCAAGAGGACATTTGACATCCAGATATGAGGAAATTCGACATTTCTACAATAAAATAATATTGATCTCTCGACATTTCTACACTAAACAAAGAAATAAAATAAGTAATACTGATCTCTTTTGAATGCCAATTATTGCCCCAGGGTTGCCAAACCCGATCTATTGTATAAATACAAATGCTAAATAGTTGAGTGCATGTCTTTCTGTCTTCCTTCCCCTCTCTCTTATTCACTAGAGATGCAGGAAAGTGCTCTCTCTTCTCTCTCTGTGTGTTTGTGGGGTGTGTGTGTGTGTGTGTGTTTGTGTGTGTTGTGTGTGTGTGTTTGTGTTGTGTTGTGTGTGTGTGTGTGTGGGTTGTGTGGGTGTGTGTGTTCGTAATAGATTTCAGTGAGAGTGACGGGAATAAAGCCTCCAGTTTACCGCTCCAGCAGTGAATTCCGTAATGACTGGCTGGGGAGAGCAATTCCCTTCCCTAAACATCCGCTGCTTTACATTTGGCAGGCAGTTTTCAAACAGATCAAGAGGCCATATCATCACTGTCCACCACAAATCTTCATTTCCCACAGCTCGATTTTTCTTTGAACGTAAATTGAAAGCCGGCACACTCACTCTTTGTCTTCTGGATGTTTGGCAGGTTTGGGAGTGAAAATAGTCAGTTTGGAAATGTCATATTTTTTGTTCTGACAGGGCTGAGCTCACCCTTCAAAAATATTTATTAATACCATACGCTGTCTCCCAAAACAGTTATTAAGCTTGCCACTGTATGACATGCAGCACTGGCCTCTATCATTACTAACAACCTTTGATTACATCTTGTTATATCACAAATTCGTAATGTTCACAAATGTTCCCTATTTCTCTTATTCAGTGATCCAAGCCCTAGTGAGTAGCCTAGCTACACAGCAGTTTTGGACATTATACGGCTCCTGACACAAAAATTGGTCAAAATGGTAACTAAATCATGCCACTTTGTACATTGTTAAAAATAAAGGTTCTTTATTGGCATCTTTGGTTCTATAAAGAACCTTTAACATCTATGTAAGATTTCCAACAACACAACTTTATAGAGGAAAAAGATTCTTTAGATTATTAAAATGTTCTTCACACTGTTCTCCTTTAAGAACTACTCACTGAAAGCTTCTTTGGGGAACCAAAAATGGTTCTTCTATGACATCCACCTTTATTTTTAAGTGTGTATGACACCACATTTTCAAAATCTAAGGTTGCATTGTACAGTACACTACATGTAACTCTCAGATTAATTGCAGATTAATAACGGAATGCATTGCCTTCAAGTCCTTCTGGGAAGTTTCTGTGTACAAGCTTGGAAGTCGTAACGTGATGTGAAAAATAAGAGAAAATTAGAAAATAGAGAAAATTATTTTGTCACAATAAAATGTGATGCTTTATCTGTGTATTTGATCATTCTTGTGTTGCCATGTGTTACTCTATAATATCAACACCACACACAAAAAACATACCGACATGCTGCTCACCGCCACAGAGGATCTCAACTCTCTCTGAAGTCAAACTGCAAATGCAAAGTGTGTTTTGCGTGTTTCTGCACATGAACAAGTGCCAATAAATTGAAATTTGTGTGAACTAAAGCCAAAAATCATCCAGTCAATCTAATATCAGAGTGATTCCACTACAAACACTCACAACAACAACACACGTTCATACAAATCTTTCAGTCCCATGCATGTCACTTTTTATAAAAGCTCTGCTGAATGTATAAAATGTTGGCCAAAACCAAAAACTCACTATTTGCAATGTACAGTATATGCAAAGAGAAATCATTCTGTCTTACACAATACAAGGTGTTCATCCTAACAATGGCACTGCCACTTGCACAGAGAAACACCCTTTCAAGGTGTAATGCCCTGCATTTACATAAATATTAATACATTTTCAGTGAAGGCACACACATTGTGCAGCTCTTAGGGTGATGATAAACTCTCAGACACCTGCTCACTCTCACATGCAGAGCGTGATGTGTTCAGTCTATAACACACAGCGGCCTATTAATGAGCGTTATTCATCACCTTTCATATTACACTACACTTATAGCAAATCGATTTCTTACAGGATCAGGTCACTCTTCAGCATATACAATCCCCCTTGTGCTTCAGGGCTGGCAAAATATTCAGAATTTAGTAGTTAGAATGGGTTTTTCTTTTGGAAAACAATAAAATTACTTAATTTTACCAAATTATTCCTTTTTATTCCCTAATAGAAAATTCTAATAAATATGTTTCTTCTAAAATATGTAGTTTCAATACTGTCAAAATATATAACAGCCATCAAACATATTTTAATTTGACAAAAATAAATGCTGACATTAAATGCCTGCTGATTATATATTTTAGTCCATCTTTTAGTGTTTTTAAAAGAAGTCTTTTATGCTTACAAAGTTGACGAGGAATTTATTTAATCAAAAATACTGTAAAACAGTAATATTGTAGAAAATAACAAAACTGAATCAGTCTTCAGTGTCACATTATTCTTTAGAAATCATTCTAATACGTTGCTTTGATGCTCAAGAAACATTTCTTATCAGTGTTGAAAACAGCTGCATGCATGCTTAATATTTTTGTGGAAAATCTAATAAATTTTTCAGGATTACTTGATAAATAGAAAGTTTAAATTAGCAGTGTTTATTTGAAATAGAAATAAATATATTTACTGTTCACTTCTGATCAATATAATGCATCTAAATAAAATAAAAAACATTTGTGTATATGCACATAAATTTAGGTCAACAAACTGAATAGGATTGCAAGCCATTCTCAACTCAGATCTCAATAACACAGCCAGTGTTTTTCCTCATCACATTTAAATCAGACTCTCACACAATATAATTCTCTTGCTGTAGCGCTGTAGATTCAGCAGCTGTGGAGTGTCATCACAGAATAACAGTGCAGTAAACACTGACACACACAACTGCATGCTTACATACACACACACACACACGGCTGTAAATTTAAGCAGCTTTATAACTGTCAGATGCGATGCTGTTCACCTGCTTTCCTTCCATAAGAAACCTCCCACAGTTACTGCCCAACAAATTACACTGCCAATTACAAGCCCATTCACACAGCTCTTTCCTGCAGCCTGCTATGATGCTCAACCTATTCACAAATCATTCTATAAATGTTCTACATGAATAAATATTTGAATTTCATTGTTGTTCTTGAAAGACAGTTTGCCCCGAAAAAAAAAAAAAAAAAAAAAAACAAACTAAAATCTGTCTTCCTGCTGTTACTCTCAAATTAAATTATGCCAGGCTCACGAGGTGTAGTTCATGAAAGCATGTGAGAACAATGATTTTAAATGATCCCATTGGGTCACTGGCGTGTCTAAATGTCAGTTAAATATATATATCTATATATATATATATCTATATATATATAGATACATATATCTTATATATAGCTATCTATACAGTGCAATCTCTAATAGAATGTCATGGAAAAGTTCATTTATTAATTCAACTCAAATTGTGAAACTTGTTTATTAAATAAATTTAATGCACACAGATTGAAGTAGTTTAATTCTTTGGTTCTTTTAATTTTGATGATTTGGGCTCACATTTAACAAAACCCACCAATTCAACAAATTAGAATATGATGACATGCCAATCAGCTAATCAACTCAAAACACCTGCAAAGGTTTCCTGAGCCTTCAAAATGGTCTCTCAGTTTGGTTCACTAGGCTACACAATCATGGGGAAGGCTGCTGATCTGACAGTTGTCTAGAAGGCAATCATTGACACCCTTCACAATTTGTAAGCCACAAACATTCATTGCCAAAAATGCTGGCTGTTCACAGTGTGCTGTATCCAAGTATGTTAACAGAAGGTTGAGTGGAAGGAAAACGTGTGGAAAAAAAAAGATGCACAACCAACCGAGATAACCACAACCTGATGAGGATTGTCAAGCAAAATCGATTCAAGACTTTGAGTGAACTTCACAAGGAATGGACTGAGGCTGGGGTCAAGGGCCCCACACACAGACGTGTCAAGGAATTTGGTACAGTTGTCGTATTCCTCTTGTTAAGCCACTTCTGAATCACAGACAACGTCAGAGGCGTCTTATTTGGGCTAAGGAGAAGAAGAACTGGACTTTTTGCCCAGTGGTCCAAAGTCCTCTTTGATGAGAGCAAGTTTTGTATTTCATTGGAAACCAAGGTCCTAGAGTCTGGAGGTAGGGTGGAGAAGCTCATAGCCCAAGTTGTTTGAAGTCCAGTGTTAAGTTTCCACAGTTTGTAATGATTTGGGGTGCAATGTCATCTGCTGGTGTGTCCATTGTGTTTTTTGAAAACCAACGTCACTGTACCCATTTACCAAGAAATTTTGGAGCACTTCATGCTTCCTTCTGCTGACCAGCTTTTTGAAGATCCTGATTTCATTTTCCAGCAGGATTTGGCACCTGCCCCCACTGCCAAAAGCACCAAAAGTTGGTTGAATGATCATGGTGTTGGTGTGCTTGACTGGCCCGCAAACTCACCAGACCTGAACCCCATAAAAAATCTATGTGGTATTGTCAAGAGGAAAATGAGAAACAAGATACCAAAAAATGCAGATGAGCTGAAGGCCACTTTCAAAGAAACCTGGGCTTCCATACCAGTGCCACAAACTGATCACCTCCATGCCACCCGAACTGAGGCAGTAACTAAAGCAAAAGGAGCCCCTACCAAGTAATGAGTACATGTACAGCAAATTAACATACTTTCCAGAAGGCCAAAAATTCAATTTTTTGAAAAACCAACGTCCCTGCACCCGTTTACCAAGAAATTTTGGAGCAAATTTTTCATGCTTCCTTCTGCTGACCAGCTCTTTGAAGATGCTGGATTTTTTCCAGCAGGATTTGGCACCTGCCCAGACTGCCAAAAGCACCAAAATTTGGTTAAATGAGCATGGTGTTGGTGTGCTGGACTGGCCAGCAAACTCACCAGACCTGATCTATGGGGTATTGTCAAGAGGAAAATGAGAAACGAGAACAAAAAAATGCAGATGAGCTGAAGGCCTCTGTCAAGGAAACCTGGGCTTCCATACTACCTCAGTAGTGCCACAAACTGATCACTTCCATGCCACGCTGAATTGAGGCAGTATTTAAAGCAAAAGGAGCCCCTACCATGTTTGGGTACATGTACAGTAAATGAACATAATTTTTCGTAAGGCCAACAATTCACTAAAATGTTTTTTTTAATTGGTCTTATCACATAAAATCACAATAAATTACATTTTTAAAAATATTGAAATAGAAAACAGTTATTTCATATTGTAATAATATTTCAAAGTTTCTGGTTGCTTACTTTGGATCAAAAATGTAGGCTTATGAACAGAAGAGACTTTTCTTTAAAAACAATCACATCTTACTGTTTCAAAAAGTTTTGACTGGTAAGTGTATAGTCAACTGTAATTTCTCTAATTTTCTAGCTTTTAATTGGCTTAGAAGTCAGATAACTGCTGGACAATAACCAATATTAATGATTTGTTTATATACTACAAACACTTTTTTATCACATAATAAGGCAGAATAGTTTCAATACTGTAATATAATGCTATGTCAGTTAGCACTGCATTTTTCATATACTTTATTTATTTATTACCTTGAGATGACTTGACAAACACAAATAAACCATTTTGTCGCAATCGTATGTTTAATGTCTTCATGTTTCCAAACGTTTCTGTTTTTCTGTGAAAACAACTGTTTTCATACAGCAATAGCTGGACGCTTTTTTCCATTTCCTCGTACGACTTCCTGAGCGAGAGCGCCCTCGGCTTCGAGTATGAATGAAGCATACACTGCATGAGTGTTTAGCGCTCAGCAATGTTCATCTTGCCTTAATCTGGGTCTGAATAAAACATCAGATCATGCACAGACTATCCTGTCTCTTTGAATTTCAATCTATATTTATTCACACCGGCTCTTGAAACCCTATGGGCGAACCCACTTGCCCGAAAAAGTGCGGGGGACGAATTTACGTGATATTAAAAGTGGGGGGGGACACGTCCCCCGCGTAATCTACACCCCTGACCCGTGGCATTAATATACTGCATCTGTGCCAGCGCGTGATGTAATAAAACTGCAGCTCGTTAATAAATGTTTTTTATTTATTTATTTTTTATCCATTTTATACAATCCGCCTTCATTTAGCAAGTGCACTTGCGCATAAACAATTTTCAATTTCAACACTTTTTGTTCCATTCAGTTGTGGACGCTGCTGATTCACCGAGACCGCCGCGGCTCAGCAAATAGACATGCATGTGTGTGTGTGTGTGTTTATGTGGGTGTGTGTGTTGGTGTTGGGTGTTTTTTTTTTCCTTTGAAAACGTTTCCCCAGAAATACTTAGCGATTTAAAATGCATTTTTCCTTACAAATTGTATTATCAGCATAACAATTCGAGTAAATGTGTAAAAGGTATGGCATGATGCCATCCTTCTAGAAGTGCATTTATGTTAAAATTGTAACAAATGATCAAGTTTAGTTATTCTTATTTCTTTATTGCAAACGCTAAAACTGGCACCGTTTTGGAGAGAAATGGGCTCTCATTTTAAACCCATATCATGGTGTGTGATGCTGAAATATGAGTTTATAATGGTGTTTGTATTTGCACTGTTCTAAACATTATTTCATCTTTTCTTCAACTGAATACTGTTTCTGTGCTGTTTTAATGTATTTTAAAGAGTTGGCAGTCAAAATTAAAACTGCTGGATGATAGATACTCTTCATTCTTTATGACAAACAAGATAATGTGAATTACAGAATGTACAACATTTTTAAAATCTATTAATTGCGGTGTACAGCGTTTATTATGTGGGGGTAGAATCCACAGCTCAGTACTTACTATTCAATACTCATGAGTACTTTTAAATATGCTACTCTTTTACTCTTACTCAAGTAGTTTTTTGGACAAGTACTTTTACTCTTACTCGCACTACATTTTTTGGAAAGTAATGGTACTTTTACTTGAGTATATTTTTTTTCAGTACTCTTTTCCACCACTGCCTGTAACATATATAGTATATATATATATATAGTGTATTATGTCCTGGTACTTTTTTGCTCTACTATCAAAATACTAGTGTCTATGAACATACAGACAATTTTCACTAAGCTGGTCAAAAACATTTCCTGGTTATTATTCACCTCAGAGAAAATGATTGACCTGTCTGACCCATCTCTTTTGGACATGGCTTAAAGTTCGAGTAATTTTCTGACATGTATGTTTGTGTGTTTAAATCTGGTCCAGAGACTGCATTATTTGGATATTCTGTTTCTCTGTTGGACCATAATGATTATGGTTAAATTTGCTGAATGGTGTTTATTTATGCTGAATAAATGAAATTGCTACTTTTTCTGTAAGACACTAATGAAAATCACCATGCAGAATCATGAAAATTACAAATAAATTAAATGCATTGTAAAATATGTATAAATCATGTCGTACAGTGTGTATTTATACTCATTAAATGAAAACATTTGTAAATGTATAAATGAATTTCACCATTTAGAATAATGTGAATTACAAATAAATGACATGCATAAATAAATAAATAAATAAATGCACTGCTTATACTGTATATATAGATATATCTATATATATATCTATTAGATATACGAACAAAATATAACGCAATACTTTTCGTTTTTGCCCGCCCATTTTTCACATGATGCTTGAACTCAAAGATCTAAGACTTTTTCTATGTACACCAAAGGCCTATTTCTCTCAAATATTGTTCACAAATCTGTTTAAATCTGTGTTATTGAGCACTTCTCCTTTGCTGAGATAATCTATCCACCTCACAGGTGTGGTATATCAAGTTGCTGATTAGACAGCATGATTATTGCAGAGGTTTGCCTTAGGCTGGCCACAATAAAAGGCCACTCTAAAATGTGCGGTTTTATCACACAGCACAATGCCACAGATGTCGCCATTTTTGAGGGAGCATGCAATTGGCATGCTGATTGCAGGAATGTCCACCAGAGCTGTTGCCCGTGAGTTGAATGTTCATTTCTCTACCATAAGCGGTCAGAGAATTTGGCAGTACATCCAACCGGCCTCACTACCACAGACCACTTGTAACCACACCAGCCCAGGACCTCCTCATCCTGCATCTTCACCTCCAAGATCGTCTGAAACCAACCACCCGGACAGCTGCAGCAACAATCGGTCTGCATAACCAAAGAATTTCTGCACAAACGGTCAGAAACCGTCTCAGGGAAGCTCATCTGCATGCTCGTCGTCCTCATCGGGGTCTCGACCTGACTGCAGTTCGTTGTCGTAACCGACTTGAGTGGGCAAATATTTACATTCAATGGCGTCTGGCACTTTGGAGAGGTGTTCCCTTCACGGATGAATACCGGTTTTCACTGTACAGGGCAGATGGCAGACAGCGTGTATGGCATCAAGTGGCCCATGGTGGCGGTGGGGTTATGGTATGGGCAGGCGTATGTTATGGACAACGAACACAGGTGTTTTTTTATTGATGGCATTTTGAATGCACAATGATACCGTGACGAGATCCTGAGGCCCATTGTTGTGCCATTCATCCACGACCATCACCTCATGTTGCAGCATGATAATGCACGGCCCCATGTTGCAAGGATCTGTACACAATTCCTGGAAGCTGAAAAGATCCCAGTTCTTGCATGGCCAGTATACTCACCGGACATGTCACCCATTGTGCATGTTTGGGATGCTCTGGATCGGCGTATACGACAGCGTGTTCCAGTTCCTGCCAATATCCAGCAACTTCGCACAGCCATTGACGAGGAGTGGACCAACATTCCACAGGCCACAATCAACAACCTGATCAAAACCGCACATTTTTCGTGTGGCCTTTTATTGTGCCAGCCTAAGGCACACCTGTGCAATAATCATTGTCTAATCAGCATCTTGATATGCCAGACCTGTGAGGTGGATGGATTAGCTCGGCAAAGGAGAAGTGCTCACTAACACAGATTTAGACAGATTTGTTAACGATATTTGAGAGAAATAGGCCTTTTGTGTACATAGAAAAGTCTTAGATCTTTGAGTTCAGCTCATGAAAAATGGGGGCAAAAACAAAAGTGTTGCATTTATAATTTTGTTCAGTGTATATACATATATATATATTTATACATACAGTATAAATATTTTTTTTTGTTTGTTTTTTTGTTTTTTTTATTAACCTAAAATAGACTCATATTCTTCTTTGTGGTGAAATATGACCTGGACATGTTTCAAAAGAAATTATACAAGCTTCAACTTACAAGATGATTCAGTGTTCCTAAAAGGTAAGAGAGACTCTACACTGAACAATCCAAATCTCTTTGAGTTTTCCACAGGACTAATGAAGAGTGAGAATTATGGGTAAGTGGCCAAACATGCGGGTCCTCTTCTGTCCTCCTAACTGCAGACAGCTTAATCATCAAGCCTCAGTAAACAACATCAGCTAAATACAGCTCTCTCACTCACACTCGCTCACTCTCCCCTACTTTTATTTACTCGGAATGACAGATTGAAAAGAGAAAAAAAAGAACTGTGGCTTTGAAGATTTGCTGTGGGGAGGAGTGTGGGATGTATATAGACACACAATATAGAAATCAGCTGAGGTGTGTGTGTGTGTGTGTGTGTGCGCGAGAGAGATGTCTACTTTACTCTACCAAATTACCTCATGTCAGGGATTAGAAGGAGACGGGCCAGACGGATGATGGGAAAAGGAGAAAGGGATAAGTTGAAGTTGGAAGAGTGCTGATAGACAGAGCAGAGCAGGAGAGTGAGAGAAGGGGGAGTCTGTTGATTTCAGTTGGGGGTGATGAATATGACAAAAAAGAAAGAGATGTATAGAAATAAAGAGAGTTCAAAAATATTCTCCACATTCCAAACATATTTGGAATTCAAACTTTGAATAAGTCCTATCATAAGACATCATGAAATCATTCAAATCATCGGTGTACAGTACATTGTTTCAAGAAAAAATAATATCTTAATACAACAAAATAATATATTTATTGTGAAATATCTCAAATGCTTTAAAGTAAAAAATAAATATTTAAAACAAATTTGTTAATTAAAACTGAAATAAACTGAAATAAAACTTCAAAATTAAATAACATAAAAATAAAATAAAATGCCTCACCCAACACATTTTCATATCAAACAGGATATTACAGTAAACGAGAAGATAAATCACATTATAGAAGCAAAATAGGATGTGAATGCCACTGCGAGTTGATTTTGAGAAGTGAATTGTTATACATTACCTCTGGTATTTGAACAGCATAAGGCTGGTTGAGAAATGATGGTGCATTGTCATTTACATCTCCGATCTGAATGTTCACTGTATTCTTGACGACCTAAAAACCAATTAAATCAAATAATGCATCAAATTAAATCAAATAACAAATAACATTCTACTGATTCTACGTTGGATTTCATAGATTAAAAAACCGAGTTAGTCTATAGTCATTAAATCTAGAAAAGTTAAATCTAGAAAAGAAAAGTTCATCAAGCCAATTTTTTAACTAAGAAATCACACAACCATTAAAACCTTTGGAGTCAGTAAAAGTCCCTTATGCTCACCAAGGCTGCATTTATTTGATCAAAAATACAGTAAAAACAGTAATATTGTGAAATACCAATCCAATTAAAAAAGAAAATTATATTTTAAAATATTTTAAAAAGTAATTTCTTCCTGTAATGCAAAGCTGAATTTAGCTATTACTCAACGAGACATGATTCATCATGATATGGTGATATGATATGGTGATATGGTGCTCAAAGAACATTTCTTAATATTTTCATTTCTTAATATTAATGGATAGCTTATTAGATTTTTGGGGGGAAAGTTCATATAAAATAATTTTTTGTAATTATTATCAATGTTGAAAACAGTTTTTTTAAATGGAAATCTTTTGTAACATTATAAATATCTTTACTGTCCACTTCTGAAAAATTCAATGCATCCTTGCTGAATATAAGTATTCATTTCTTTAAAAAAAAAATTGTACAGGCCTCAAACTTTTGAACGGTAATGGAAAGCTAAAAAACACAGACCTTAGAGACAAATGGATGGGAAAAATGGATAGATCGATGATCCCTAACTCACCCCTTGACTGTCACTGACTGAGAACTCCACCTGCATCTCTGACTTGGACTGAAGACACAAAAACACAAACAGACAAACAAACAGCAGCATTAAATCACTAGTGCCGGCTCCAGCTGGACAGTCATTCAATTCTTTTGCCATTTGCTCATGGTTTTCCGCACCTCCCTGTCGAGCGGCTGTCTCAGCCACACAACCCCAGTCGTCTCCTGCACAGCGAAGTACCGCATGGCCTCTTCCCCGACCACACCGAAAATCAAGGGCTCGCCGTCCGGGTCGACTGCCTGCAGCTGGGTAATAGACGTACCTGAACACACACACAATGGACAATATTTCAGACTACATTACATCTTAAAGGGGTCATGAAAAGTTGAATTTTTCTTGATCTTTTGACACAAAAGACTTGTTGCTCTTTGAAAGTATAAAGTCTTTCGGAGCTTAAAAAAAAAAAAAAACATTTATTGCAACTATGCTACTATGAAACAAACTTTTGCAACATTTCAGACAAAACAGACATTTTTTTAATATGTACTTTTGTCTTGTTTTCTAGTAAGAAAGACGCCCTTTAAACCATATTTGCTAACTAGGTAATATAAGATATAGTTGTACAGCTGGATACAAACATTGCAGGTGGATATGACCTCATTAAGGGTAACTATGAAATACATTTACACATATAAAGTAAACTAAACGGCCCAGCTTAGGTGTAAATATATCCAGCAGCGCAGGAGGCCACAAAGGATGGCTCACATTTGAAGGTGAAGCGTGTAATTTTTCTGATACTTTTAAAATGTCCCAGTTTAATATGCAGAGACAACTATAAGCTATTCGCAGGTTGGCAAGAGTGTGAACACCGTGACTTGTGTTTTGGTTTTGGCTTTTTAACTTCTGCCGGAACCAGTGAAGTGAGTTTGGGAACAATGGTTAAAATTAAGGCTGGACTATACCATACTTACACTATACTATACCTACACCAGCATTTAAAATCTCGAAATAGAGTGGGCAACACTAATAATAATAATAATATATATAATATATATATATGAATTTTTTGGTTCTCTGTGTGTGTCCCCGGCAGTCGGGTTTTTTTTTTTTTTTTGGTCGTGTGTGTGTGGGTGTAAATATGTGTATTTTGTTATCTTATGTTGGTTACTGTTTTTTTTGTTTATATAAAAAAATATATATTATTAAACTAAACAAGAACTGGCAACACTAAAAACTCTATGGACACCAGAAAATAATATTTTATTTTACCTTTTAAATGTTATTTCTTTTTATTGCATTTATATTTATCATGACAAGTAGACTTATTAAACAATGCATTATATGCAAGTAATTGTTCAGAAGCAACAGAAGGCAAAAATCACCCTACTTAGAATTCGGGAAGAGTCATTAGCATTAGAAGCACCTATGTAGGCAGCTAAAACAGGACTGTGTGTTAATGAGTGGAGCTGTGCAGTGTGTATATGTGAGTGTTCTGTAAAGTAGAAGCCAAGTATTTAACGTCATTACAAAACAAAAAAACCCACAAGCAGATGCATGACAAATGAAAACAATATGCAATCTAAAATTGGCTCAAAAAATTAAACGTGTTTGATTTCCTCTGGCTAAATGGAATTATAATCTGTAGCTAAAAAAAATTGGAATCTGTGCCTATCAAACACAACGATTTTCTTTGAAATCTGACTGCCCAAAATCGGACTTTCAGTAACTAGCATCAACTCCTAAGCTCATTACGAACTTTAGAAACTTTTCAGAGGAAAAAAAAAATCTTAATCTGAATTTTTGTCTTGTTTTCTAGTAAAAAGTCACCCTTAAAACCCAGACACCACGATTAGTGATTGATAGGCCTGGGATTACGACAGTCACTGTGTCAGATTATGCGATTTGGACTCGTAAAATCTTGTCGTGTCGTGAACAAGCAAGTGACAAAGAAGGCCTGGGCGATAAAACGGTATCGATATTTAGCGACGGTACACCTTTTTCGATATCGATAGAAAAAATGTTCGATATAGCGCACGATATAGGCACGTGCTATGAGTGACGCAGACAGCACACACAAACACGAACACATGCTGAAATGAGTGCTGTGCCTGCCTGTGATGAGAAGATTGTGAATAAAGAATGAATATAGTCGAATTTATAAACATTATAATAAACATTTGCATTTGAATGTTAGGAGTGCATCAGTGGAGCACGAGATGCGGTGAAGATGATGTAAGTGATGTTGCATTTTAATGTTTTGTTAGTGTGTGTATCAGACCGAATCAGACCATTTAAGATTCGATCAAGAACATGGTTGAAACACGAGGAGCCGAATTCCACAGAAAGGCCCAAGACACAGGATGTTCGTAAATCAGATCCTGGCGCCACAAGCCTGAAACAACTAGCAGCTTTGAGTAGCTCACAACATTTAAACAAAAGAACACTTATTGACAACTCAGGAAGGAGATTGTCAATTTTGGGGCCTAATCACGATACCGAGCTCTTGGATTGACTTTCCCCCCACTAGAAGACAAAGAAAAGACTGAGATTCCTTAGAGGGACCTCCCCCCCGTAACATCTGGTCTTCAAAGAACATGTCCTTATGTTCAAAGAAATGGTACAGAAACTGTCTTTTACAGATGCAGACGCACCTAAATGAACTCAAAAAGGCTTATAAACTAATATCAGTCCATTGCTTAACTCCATATTATGTATCTAACCCACACATTAGACTATCACATTTTAATCATTTATTGTGTATGTATTTTTAATAACTATTGAATAACTTAATATTCATGTTGAGATGGGGTGTGTTTGAATCTTCTTGCTTGAAACGTTTCTTCCAATCACTTCTTTGTCAAATGTATCATATTCTTGTTATGGAAATCATGTCCAAAATTATACTTATACTATATTATAAATATAGCAACAACCCGAGCTAAGACAGTGTCTAATTGGTCAAAACACCATTTGGGATGTGTCCAAAAGCCCAGTTTAAATACTCAGGACACCATCAGATCATTGCTTTTAGCAGGCTTTTTGCGTCTAGCTTTTAATTTGTCACTCTTTTTAGTTATGTGCTTTCAAGTCATCACTTTTAGCCATGCAGCTTTTTAATCATAGCTTTGAGCTATGCTTTTTAGTCATATTTTTTTTAGCTTTTTGAGCGTGCTCTGGCCAGCTCCTCCAAAACCATGAGGAGAAAAGCCACCTAGTCTCGTCAAACTTTACTTCTATTTCTTTACTTTAGTTTATTTTCTTTTCGTTGAGAGTTTCGTGTTCTGAGTTAAGTTTTGCCTAACGCTGTGTCTCCGAGTCCGACCTCGAGTGCCGTCTAAAACTTCAACCAACCCACAACTCCGCGTCGTCAGCCAACGCCCAACCACTGGCTTCCCAAGACTGAACTTCCAGCCAATCAGCAACCTCGGGAAACCCCTTTCGGCAACCAGACAAGGAAGGGAACCCCTTTCACAGGCAACGCAAGTACCTCCAGATTTTATCTGAACTGGTGCATTTAATATAAATTCTAACCTAATTGAGGAACTCAATGCGAGGGTTAATTAAGTGATTGATGGTTGTTCAGGTCTATGCAATTGCACATATTGCTGTAAACTTGGGATTTCACATTTTCATTTTCTTATATAACTCATTCTTTCCTCACTTTCTCTCTTTCTGCAACTGGTGTGAATGCGTGTGTTCATGTGTTAGATTAGTTTATATGTCTTAGATTATCCAATAAAGCCTTATTTATATTAAAAAAGAGAAGTATCTTGTGTTTTGTGATCACAAGTTAATGTCTTAAACTGCCAATCCTGTTAATGTGCCAATAAATAGTGTTTTCACTATACTTTGGATATTAATATCCATGGCAGAATTTATGTTATACGGCTCGTTCAATGAATCGCTGGCTGTCTCAGTGATCAGCCGTAAAACAGTGATTCGGTCCAAATTCCCTATAAAATCATAAATGATTCCCTTTGAGCTAAATTGACATGTTTACCTTACCATTAAGTATAGCCCCCGAGATGCGCCGCTGCTGCGTTATCATTCAAAATTTTAGAGAAATATAGAAGCTCAATGCGGAGAAGTTCTTGATTAGGTTAAAACCGAAACCAAACCATTCACACAGAACGCATATTCAGTGCATTTTTTTAGATGGACAAATATGACTGCTGCACTCGCATCTCGTACAAGAGATGTAGCCGTGCAAAGTTAAAACAGTTTACACTTTTAGAAAACATGTTATGAATTTGTGGAGGTTTATTCCTTTTCACAGCGTCTCATATGTTAAATGCAGTCTGTGCGAATGGCGCTTCGGCTCTTTGTATTAAGCAATGCAATGCATGAATACATGATGCTGTTTTGTTCATAATTGTTATGCAATTTACGAAATTATATTAGATTTATATGAGTTAATTTAGACATAATGCAAGTTTAAAAAAAAAAAAGTTACTTTAATTTAAATGCGCTGCATTATTTTGCTCATTGCGCCCTCCTGTGGCCTTGGGAGACAATTAGACCTATACAATAAATAACTATTTAATATGCATATAAAATATTAGAAATTAGATATTTGGTTAATTTTTATTGTGCTTGATTGTTAAAACAAAAAAATGTTGTTTGTCTCAATAAATTGTGTTAATTATAAATACAGTGGTTAAATGTAAAAAAATTTGATTCTATTGCTTTTTGGTTTAAAAAAGGTTATAAAAATGTCAATAATTATCGATACCGAACGATATGAAACATTATATCATTGATAAATTTTTTAGCTATATCGCCCAGCCCTATGTCAAAGATGTGACGGAACTCGTCGAGGACAACAAAAAAAGTTAAACATGCTAAGCCTGGTTCAGACTACACGATTTTAGCCCAATTTTGGCATGATCTGCTTGACGTAGGTGTTGTGGGGATTTGTAAATGACAATGGGCATCGCAGACGTGGCATCAGTCAGTCTGGACCGGACTTTAAAACAACATAAATTTACTTGAGAAGCTAAATTGCATGAGACATTTATCCTTGTTTTCAGAAAATGTTTGCCAATTTGGTAACGTAAATTAATATATAGTTATACAAGTGGATACAAACATGCAATGGGAAATTATGTAATTATGGACATGATATTAATTAGTGCTGTCAAAACGATTAATCGCGATTAATCGCATACAAAATAAAAGTTTTTGTTTACATAATATATGTGTGTGTACTGTGTATATTTATTATGTATATATAAATACACACACATGCATGTATATGTTTCAGAAAATTTTTATTTTTATATATTAAATATATTTATATATGATTTAATTTATATGAATATAAATACATACATGTAAATACATATTAGGTCGGTTTGTCCGGTGAGTTTCTGTTGGTTTGTCTTATATTTCAAAAAGATATACGGTAGGTGTATTCGATTAAATAATAAATAACAAAGTACACACCATAAGGGGTACGGAAAGTATTCAGACCCCCTTATTTTTTTCACTCTTTGTTATATTGCAGCCATTGCTAAAATCATTAAGTTAATTTTTTTTCCTCATTAATGTCCACACACCACCCCATATTGACAGAAAAACACAGAATCGTTGACATTTTCAGATTTATTAAAAAAGAAAAACTGAATATCACATGGTCCTAAGTATTCAGAACCTTTGCTGTGACACTCATATATTTAACTCCGGGGCTGTCCATTTCTTCTGATCATCATTGAGATGGTTCTACACCTTCATTTGAATCCAACTGTGTTTGATTATACTGATTGGACTATATAAAAAAAGCCACACACCTGTCTATATAAGACCATACAGCTCACAGTGCATGTCAGAGCAAATGGGAATCATGAGGTCAAAGGAACTGCCTGAAGAGCTCAGAGACAGAAATGTGGCAAGGCACAGATCTGGCCAAGGTTACAAAAAAACATCTGCTGCACTTAAGGTTCCTAAGAGAACAGTGTCCTCCATAATCCTTAAATGGAAGACAATTGGGACGACCAGAACCCTTCCTAGAGATGGCCGTCCGGCCAAACTGAGCTATTGGGGGAGAAGAGCCTGGGTGAGAGAGGTAAAGAAGAACCCAAAGATCACTGTGGCTGAGATCCAGAGATGCAGTCGGGAGATGGGAAAAAGTTGTAGAAAGTCAACCATCACTGCAGCCATCCACCAGTCGGGGCTTTATGGCAGAGTGGCCAGACGGAAACCTCTCTTCAGTGCAAGACACATGAAAGCCCACAAGGAGTTTGCTAAAAAACACATGAAGGACTCCAAGATGGTGAGAAATTAGATTCTCTGGTCTGATGAGACCAAGATAGACATTTCTGGCCTTAATTCTAAGCGGTATGTGCGAAGAAAACCAGGCACTGCTCATCACCTATCCAATACAATCCCAACAGTGAAGCATGGTGGTGGCAGCAGCATGCTGTAGGGGTGTTTTCAGCTGCCGGGACAGGACGACTGGTTGCAATCGAGGGGAAGATGAATGCGACCAAGTACAGGGATATCCTGGACGAAAACCTTCTCCAGAGTGCTAGGACCCATCAGACTGGGCCGAAGTTTTACCTTCCAACAAGACAATGACCCTAAGCCACACAGCTAAAAGAACGAAAGGAGGCTTCACAACAACCTCTGTGAATGTTCGTGAAGGGCAACAGCTCAGAGCCCTGACTGCAACCCTAATGCCGGCGAACTTATGACCCCCCCGAGGACCTTAAAACCCTGGCTGTCCACCAACGTGTACCATCCAACCTGACAGAACTGGAGAGGAGCTGCAAGGAGGAATGGCAGAGGATCCCCAATCCAGGTGTGAAAAACTTGTTGCAAAAGACTCATGGCTGTATTAGATCAAAAGGGTGCTTCTACTATATACTGAGCAAAGGGTTTGAATACTTAGGACCATGTGATATTTATTTCAGTTTTTCTTTTTTAATAAATCTGCAAAAATGTCAACAATTCTGTGTTTTTCTGTCAATATGGGGTGCTGTGTGTACATTAATGAGGAAAAAAAATGAACTTAAATAATTTTAGCAAATGGCTGCAATATAACAAAGAGTGAAAAATTTAAGGGGGTCTGAATACTTTCCGTACCCACTGTATATTATGTAAACAAAAACTTTTATTTTGTATGCGATTAATCGCGATTAATCGTTTGACAGCACTAATATTTATCAATGTCCATTAATGACATAATTTCCACTTGCAATGTTTGTATCCACTTGTATAACTATATATTAATTTACGTTACCAAATTGGACGTTACCCTTTTATTTTGGATTTGGATTAATCGTTTGACAGCATTATATGAGACGTATTTATGCATATAAAGTAAACTAAAAAGCACACTTTGTGCAAATCAGGGCAAAATACTAGGCAAGTATAATATAAACGTATTAAAAAAATGTATAATATACTTCAGGCTTTAAATTGTAAAATGAACTTGGACATTTTGAAAAATATCTGTTTTAATAGAAGAAGAAAAAATCTTAAAAGATTGAAACAAGGGAGGGTGATTAAATAATGACAAGAAAGAACTGCTCCTTTAAGTAAGACTTCCTCCAGATATTGTAATCTAATGCAAAGTTATGACCTTGAGACGCAGTTATTTTAATATGTCATTCTTTCTTCATCTCATTAATCAAAATCTAAACAAAATAACCCCTTTTAATTAGGTTTTTCACCTCTTTATTCTCTCATTCCTCCTCTCAAACGGTCTCAATATCCCAAAACCTGCTACAATACAGCCAAACTAACAAAGACATCCTCTGAGCTCATTATACATCACACACATGGAGTCTGTGTGTGTCTGGTAACAGGTGTGTGTTTATGAAGACACCTGGCGAGGGGGTCCCTGACTCATTCCAGCTTTAGTTCTGCTGACGGCGCCAGACACCTAATGCTGCAAATCCTACGTTAATGAGAAAGACCAACAAACAGATCAGGTCCAATCCCTTCCACAGCCATAAACACACACACAGACTCAGATTCAGACTTGTGCATAACGGGGACGAAATGCATGCTTTACAAGCCACTTTGGATAAAACCTCTGCCAGATGCATAAGGGTATGCATAAAATAAAGAAAATCCAATAGCAATCAATTCACACATATGATATATCACATAAAACTATACAAGCAGCTCTTTCATATCCAGACACACCCAGCAACTACAAAGGTCAATAGGTTAAACCACATGCACATACACGTTTATTAATACACAATGCTGTGTGAAAGAGAGGTGAAACACCTCTAATTAAAGGGAGGATTTATGAACTGCGCTCTCTGTTTATAATGAGATTTATGCAAATTCTGCTGCTTTCAGTGCGAGTTATAATTTGGTTGAAGACGGTGCAAATTAAGCGTTTTACGTTACATTCATTAATAATAAAGACTTCCCCCTCTCTTTTCTCCTGTTTTTAGAGATGGAAGAATCCATCGTGTGTGGTCAGGAGAGGGAATGCTGGATGGCTGTTCTGGGTCAGTGATGTGTGTCTGTGCACCAAGGGATTGTGGGATATGTTCAGAGGAAACTAAAAACTGTGTAAATGTCAATCTGCAAGACAAACTGTGGCTCTGTTTCTAAATCTAATGAGCTGCCTTGCCAAATGATTTTAGGAGCTAAGCTAACAACATGATAATATAATAAGCACAAAAACACATAACACAAAGAAATACTGTTTTGTTTTTAATTAGTCTGACAATATTTTTAACCATACCTTTTGGTATTAGATGAATTATAATAAATACAAATTAAAACAGTAAATGACGTATATAAATAAATGTAATGATTATAAATATTTATTTATATGTTATAATCATAGTTTCTATACAGTAAACGGCATTCTATAAAAATTTACTTTGCCTCCATCTTTGACTATTTTTCACGTGTCGCAGTGCATAATGGGATGTGTTATAGCAACAAAGACCGTAGCAACCAAATATAAAGACAAACAAATATTTTTTAAACTATTTAATAATAATTTTGGTTTTAAAAGAATTTAGTGAATAAAAGAATAAAATATAGTCAATTTATATAAATAAAATGATTATACAGGTACATATTATATATATTTTTTATATTTTTAACAATTTACAATAAAATGTATTGTAATTATATTGTAAAACTGATTATATATATAATAGATATATTATCATCTAGAATATATATATATTAACATTTCTCAATTCGTCATCCAGTTTAATCCAAGGAAGTATGTTATCTGCAAACCCTATGCACAATACTACATAATCAATAAATATTTATTATTATTTATTCAAAACAATTGCAACCATACTTTTGTTATAATGTTGCTATTAGTAATGGGGTTTAAAGTTGTTATATAATTCTTATCTTTATTTTTTTTATTAAATTCAATTCAATTTAATTATATTTAAATTAAATTATATTTCTCACATTATTCCTCCATCTTCGATGGATTATTTCAGCTGCCGAAATGCATTATGATATTGCGTTATCTGCAAATTATGCATTTCATAAAATTCCTCAGAAGGTAATATAATCACACGTCATAGCATTTGGAACAGCTGTCCCATCAGAACAACATTGAAACAGAGCATGTGTGTTGATACTGTATGTAACAAGTGTGTATGTGCGTTTATATGCAAGTATGTGTAAAGCAGTGACACTCACGTTCTATCTGTTTCCTCTGGCTCGGGCTGATAGATGACGCTATTTAGGCCACAGTGAGCCCAGTATTATGCTTATGACTGATACACTGCACATTAACACACCACACAGCCGAGAAGAACTGACAAGAGCAATGTGCCTGCGGGCTCATCTATCTCTCTCTCTCTCTCTCTGTTGCAGTCACAGGCCCGTCTCAGCAAGTGTGTAGAATGTTTTATTTCAGAGAATGTAACTCATCTCGATGGCACAACACTGACCAGACAAAACAAACAGAAATCCCGGACAAACAGAAACATGAACATTTGGGAACAGGCCTAAAGGCAGGATCACCAAAAACTGATATTTCTATCACCACTTAATGTCTTAAAGACATCCAGAACCTGTTCCCCTTCAGGAACTCGAGCTGCGTCGAAGTCGCTTTGGGAACGCCCTCACGTGACCGCGTTCTGAAGCACGTGTCAAATCCGTCCAATGGAGCAGCGAGACGTCACGAGCGGGGTGACGTAAGCACCAGAAAGCATAAAAGCGCATCCAGCAGAGCGCAAACCAGCTTCTGCTCTTCAGTAGCGCTCGGTGTATGTGTCTGTCTATTTACTGTTGTCTGTCTGCACAAGCACTCATATAGATAAAACAATGAGAAAGTCTATGGCGAATGAACGGCATTACAAATGCTGTGTTTCTCCCTGCCCACGATATCTGGCGGCAGGTTATACACACGATTTGTGTGTCGTTTGTTTAGGAGCGGAGCATGCTCGGTCAGCTTTCGAGCAGCTGATTGTCTTCACTGCGAGCTCTCGCTGCGCACGCTGCGCTCTCGCCTGGCTGCTTTTGATGAGAGCGGCCAGGCTCGCGATCCCGCTGGCAGCGGTCCCGCTGTTGCCGAGGCACAGCACAGACTGTTGTCATGGGGATCGCGGGTGGATTTAATGGAGGGATCCGAGACGGGCTCGTCCTCTTCTCGGTCCTCACCCGCTAGATCCGCGGCTCTCTCTCTCTCACGGTTCGGAAGTCCGCGCTGCGGTTTCTCCCCCCAGGGAGAGAGCCAGACGCTTCATCTATCTTTCTCCGAGGAGGTGGATGTGAGAGTGTCGAGACAGAGGAGACTGTGGACTCGCCACCACAGTCCCTCGCGTTTGAGGTGTGATTCGTGATTATGGGGTGTGTTTCGTGCATTCACCAAAATAAAATATAATTTGGCCAGCCTAGAAACAGGACGCTCGTCCTAAAAATAATTAGACGAGCATGATCTGAATCCAGATCACAGCCTTCACGACAGGGCCTTCCATTTTTCCCCGATCTCCATGCTGAGGTGTCAAGAACGTGGGAGAAACCGTACTCATCCCGTATTTACAGCCCACAGTCTCAAACTATTCAAAAGAACATCGTGGGGCTGATTGATCAGGGATATGGGGCAATGCCAGTGGTGGAGCAGACGCTTGCGAGCTATCTCTCCCCATCCTCAGCATCGTCCCTGAAGGCCCCGAAGCTTCCCACCAGGCCCGTAAGGCTTACATCGAGTCTGGCTGGGACAGCTTATACGGCAGTAGGTCAGGCTGGCACATGTTTGCACACCATAGCGGTGTTACAAGCATACCAGGCTGACATGCTCGGGGGGGGCTGCTGAGCGGCAGCAGCCCAAACCATCGAGCTCCTCATATCGCCAGTCTCAAAAAACAGAGCGTTGCAACCCGCACCCCTCAACAGAAAGATCGGGGGTCGGGGCGATGCTCTCAGTGGGGGTCTTATAGACCGAAAACGGATCTGCGGACCGTTATTTGTCTAAGAGGACCTTGGCGAAATGGTCCTACCATTGTCAGGTCCCTGAGGGCAGCCCACCTGGAGAGGAAAGGATAACACCTCAGTATACGGTGCCCAATCCTCCTCAGTGCCCTCACGGAGTCTTATTGATACCCCTGCCACCCTCGGGGCTTCAGGGCTCAGTGAGCTCCGACAAGCGAATTCCCAGCTGCCGCCCGGCAACGGTACGCACGGGAGAGCTCGCCCCCTCAAGTAAGGGTGCTACAGCAGTCAGGTCGGTCATTCCCTCAGTGCCCTCATGGAGGTTCATTGATACCACTGCCACCTCGGTGCTTCAGGGCTCAGTGAGCTCCGACGAGCGAAAATCCCAGCTGCCGCCCGGCAACGGTACGGCACGGGAGAGCTCGCCCCCTCAAGTGAGGGTGCTACAGCAGTCAGGTCGGTCGTTCCCTGCCAGTCATACGCTTCAGGGCACCGAACTGGCTCCTATAATAACACCAGAGGCCAGCCTCGAGAAGCTGGTTCCCTTAGTAGATATTCTGGCAGCGTGGGAACTTCTGCCAAATATCTCAAAATGGGTCCTGCAGATTGTAGAGAAAGGTTACAGAATCCAGTTCGGTTCTCGTCCGCCTCGTTTCAACGGGGTCATCCCCACACTAGTGGGCCCCGAGCAGGCTCTGGTAATGGAACAAGAAGTAGATACTCTCTTGAGGAAGGGGGCCATAGAACGTGTTCTCCCTCCTCATGCGAGGCAGTCCGGGTTCTACAGCCGGTACTTTGTAGTTCCAAAGAAGGATGGGGGGTTGGGTCCGATCTTAGATCTCCGTCTTCTGAAACGCGCTATCAAACGGCTTCAGTTCAAGATGCTTACTATCAAGCAGATAGTATCTCAAATCCAGTCCGAGGACTGGTTTGTTACGATAGATCTCAGAGACGCTTATTTCCATGTTTCCATCCTCCCTCAACACTGGAAGTTCCTGAGGTTTGCTTTCGGGGGCGAAGCATACCAATATCGAGTTCTTCCCTTCGGCCTGTCACTCTCACCCCGCACTTTCACGAAGTGTGTGGATGCTGCTCTGGCTCCACTGCGACTCCAGGACATCCCATACTCAATTATATCGACGATTGGTTAACACTAGCTCAAGCGGAGCAGATGGCGGCTCGGCATCGAGATGTCGTCCTGGCCCATATGAGAGAGCTGGGGTTGAGACTAAACGCCAAGAAGAGTGTTCTTTCTCCACTACAGAGAACCACTTATTTAAGCGTGGTGTGGGACTCAACCTCGATGCAGGCACGTCTGTCTCCTGCTCGAATCGAGTCAATCCTCACGACAGTCACGAGAGTAAGAGAAGGCCAGTCACTCACTGTCAAACAGTTTCAGAGGCTGTTGGGCCTGATGGCAGCGGCGTCCAACGTGATACCTTTTGGCCTGCTGTACATGAGACCCCTACAGTGGTAGCTCAAGACCAAGGGATTTTCCCTGAGGGGGAATCCGCTATGCATGATCAAGGTCACGCGGCGATGCTTACGTGCCTTAGACATGTGGAAGAAACGTTGGTTCCTGGTTCAAGGCCCGACGTTAGGGGCTCCTTGTCGTCGCGTAACGCTAACGACGGATGCCTCTCTCACGGGCTGGGGAGCGGTCATGAGTGGCCGCTCTGCCCAGGGTCTGTGGGAAGGCCATCATCTCTTTTGGCACATCAACTGCCGGGAAATGCTGGCCGTGTTTCGAGCTCTGACACACTTCCTTCCAGACCTAAGGGGAAAACATGTGCTTGTCCGCACAGACAACACATCGGTGGTCCCCTACATCAATCGGCAGGGGGGTCTGCGTTCGCACCCCTTGTACAAGCTGGTTCTAGGACTTGGTGTCCCTCCTCGATGGCTATCCGCTGGAGATTCCGATCAGGAGGGACCTCCTCTCTCAGGCGGGGGGGCGCCATTCTTCACCCCCGCCCAGAGTTATGGAAGCTGTGGGCATGGCCCCTGAGGGGGCACAGCTCCTAGCATCTGGTCTCTCAACTGAGGTTGTTGAGACTATACTCCAGTCCAGAGCTCCCGCCACTAGGAAACAGTACGCCTTGAGGTGGAAGCTTTTCACTTCATGGTGCGGACAGCGACTGCAGGGACCCAGTCAACTGCCCAATTGGTAAAGTTCTGGAGTTTCTGCAGGAGCGATACTCCGCAGGGTAATTTCCTTCCACTCTGAAGGTATACGTGGCGGCATTAGCTGCTTACCACGCCCTTCTGGGAGGTCAATCATTGGGAAGACACCCACTCATCACTCAATTCCTCCATGGCACCCTGAGGCTGAGACCGGTACAGCGCACCAAGGTGCCCTCACGGGACCTGGCTGTGGTTCTGGAGGGCATATGCAATGCCCCCTTTGAACCCATAGAAGAAGTTTCCGTCAAGCTGCTCAGGCTCAAGACCATCTTTCTCCTCGCGATTTCCTCACTAAAAAGGATCGGGGAACTTCAGGCACTCTCTGTTTCATGCCTGGAATTCGCTCCAGGCATGGTTAGGGCATTACTTTACCCGAGGGCCGGGTATGTCCCACTTCTTCACCAGAGCCCATAGTACTTAAGGCATTCTGTCCTCCTCCGTACCAGGAAGTATGCCAAGAAAGGCGTAATCTGCTCTGTCCAGTTCGAGCACTGAACGCTTACGCACACAGAGCTGCCCCGTCGCGTAAGGCAGATCAGCTTTTTGTTGTTTTGGTCCGCCAAAGAAGGGATATCCGGCGACCAAGCAGACTATGAGTAAGTGGGTGGTCGAGACCATCTCACTAGCCTACGAGTCCTCTAGCCTCCCATCACCTATGGGGTCAGAGCGCACTCGACCAGGAGTATTGCGGCCTCCAAGGCTTTCAACTTGGGTGTGGCCATGCAGGACATTTGTGCTGCGGCGGGCTGGCCCTCTCCGCACACTTTTGTCCGCTTTAACAACCTAGACCTGGCATCTACCCCAGGCTCCCAAGTTCTCTCTTCGTGATGTGCACGCAAGATACACACACAGGCAGGGACTTTGTAGTATGGCGCAGGGGTATTCTCTTCCAAAGCGACTTCGATTGTCAGCTCGAGTTCTGAAGGGGAAAGTCTCTAGGTTACGTATGTAACCTGGTCCCCGAGGGAACGAGCGCTGCGACTCTGCCATACCCCTGAATCCCTGCAGGTGCACTTCCTCAAGCTGGTTGCGCTCGCTGGATGCGATTAGCCTGGTGCTTGCGTCCCCTCGCTGGTGACGTCTCGCTGTCTCATTGGACGGATTTGACAAAGTGCTTCAGAAGCGTCACGCTCAAGGGCGTGTTCCCGAAGCGTTTCGACGCAGCGTATCGTTCCCTTCGGGGAACCATGGTTGCATACGTAACCTAGAGACGTTCTTTCTTTCACAAATCACAAAATGTTGTTCAGCAGAACGTGCATGCTGCTCTTCTCCATAACACAAAACAAATACTGTCAAAGTCTGTCAAGCTCCAAAACGGACAAAAAAGCACCATGAACTTAGTACATATGACTCATGAGCTATATTTCGAGTCTACTGATGCCACAATCCTGACGCTGTGTGTGAGATACGTCATTCAGTGATAATCTTTATGGTTTCAGAAGACTTGGAATATAGTGCATGAGTCATATGGGCTACTTGTGATACTGAATAACAATTTATAATCTAAAGCCAATATATATATATATTTTTTTTTTTACTAGTGGGTGCAGGACACTATAGTTTATTTATGTAAGTGAAGATAGCAAAATCAAGTAAACTGTCAAATTATACCCAAAATTTCTTCATATGGTGGACTACCAGTAAAACTGATTAAAAATTTGGGACCAAAAATTATTCAGACCGAGTCTGGGAAAAAAATTGAAGTTCAGGTTTGCATGAAGCTGGATGACAGCATGCCCAGGAGACTACAGGCTGTCATTAAGGCTAAGGGTTGCCCAACAAAGTATTCATAGTTGTGTAAATACTAGTTTGGTTGATTGTAATCTATTACATACCTATCAAAATTATCTAACATTATCAAGCTGAATTTGTTCTGACACAGTTTAACTCTGAGTTCTTGTCATATTTTATTACATTTTCTAAACTATAGCGAATAAAACTGTGATAATGTGAGAAATGTTTAAGGTGTCAGAATCAATTTTGGCTTGACTGTATCTATTTGATAAATTAAATTAACCAACTAACATTATACATAATCTTTTGGCTTCTGTACCCAATATTTAAAAAAATTACAAATGCAATAAAAATATCAGTATCGGCAAGTACCAAAAATAAAAGTATCGTATCGGGCGAGTACTGGAAAAAGTGGTATCGGTGCATCTCTAATTCTAATAGATGAAAACGTCTCAGGTTACTTACGTAACCATGGTTCCCTGAGTAGGGAAAGGACAAGCGTCCGTAGGGTTCGCTATGGGGAATGCCTCGTCGTGACAGTGTCTGAAGCATACATTGAAAAAACACCAACTCATTGGCCGGCGACAGCCATGACGTCACTACCGGTGCGACTATAAAATAGGCGCCGGGAGCACACATCATTCACTTCTTCGTCTGAAGCTTGTGTCCACAGCATGGCAAGAAACCTAGAGGACGCAGTGTCTCGTTCCCTACTCAGGGAACCATGGTTACATAAAGTGGGTACGGAAAGTATTCAGACCCCCTTAAATTTTTCACTCTTTGTTATATTGCAGCCATTTGCTAAAATCATTTAAGTTAATTTTTTACTCATTAATCTACACACAGCACCCCATATTGACAGAAAAAAAAAAAACAGAATTGACATTTTTGCAGATTTATTAAAAAAAAAAAAACTGAAAGATCACATGTGGCGAAAGAAGGTTCAGATTATAAAAAGGTAAGAAAGAGATGGTTCTTTAAAGAACCTTTGAATGCTTCTTTGTGGAACCAAAAATTTTTTTTCTATGGCATCGCTTGAAGAACCTTTTGAAGCACCTTTATTTTTAAGAGTGTAGTGCATATTCTATGCACTGAATGATTACCAGATTCATACTGTATATCAAGGTGTTTTACCTGGTTCTCCAATGCAGTATTACTGTACCATGATACCTCTCTAAAAACTTGAATAATTAGTGCATACAGCACATGAATGAAATACACATTAATGGAAACTTCCAGATTCCAATGGAAGACATGTATAGGTGGCTAGCATGTGTGTGCGTGTAAAAAATAAAGAAAAAAACAGAAGGAGAATGAAAGATAGAGAGAGGGCGAGTATGAGATGTGATTGTGTAGAGATGCTGGCAGTCAAGTGTTTTATGTAGCTCCTGGTCTGTTGGAGAGGAGGCCGCTGGGGCCAGTAAATCAGCTCAGAGAGGGCATCCATCCCTGGGTAGATCAATAGACTTTCAGCCCCTGTGACTACACAAAAGCTCCTCTGGGGGCCCACAGGGGCCTGGGGTCACCACTCCACCATCACACCACCAACTTTATTACTATCATCTCAACTGTAATGTTGTACTGCAATACAGAGACATACACACAAACAAACACACACACACACACACTTCAGAGAAACACATTTGAGAACAATGAAAAGCAGCATCCTAAACCAGACCAACAATGACTTAGAGAAGAGATCTTGCTAAAATCTCAGTCGTTTCTCCAAGACAGTGATGACAATAAAAGGAGAGCAAATGGAGAAAACAAAGTCTGCAATTAAAGGTCACGTATCTCAATACGTTTTTTATTTAGTCTGAAGACCGAATGATCTAAGCTATGCTAAACACATTCATTTCATTTTTCAATACTCAACAACTGTCTCATTTGTGTTTCTTATTTTCTTATTCTTATTATTCCAAGAAGGAATTTTAGAAGAAACATCTGAGACTAAATGTATACATGCAACACAGATAATTTCATTAAGTCTCATGAGCTCTGTAAGAGCAATGTCTGAGCAATAACATCAATAATTAATTAATATAAACAATTGGTAAATTATTCAGAGGCAGTGTGAGAAAGGTTTAGGTCAGTTGACATAGTGTTACGCATCCAGTTGGGCAGCGTTACATTCAACACCACCAGGACACGTTACTGTTTAAAAAAAAATAAAAAATAGAATGTAACAAAACGCAGGGGTCTTGAAATACCTTTTTAAAAACGAAAACTATTTTTAACTTGACATCCAATCTTAAAATGCAACACTTGGTGTGAGACATTGAAAAACGACAAGATGTGATGCAAAGATATCTATTTGACACTAATATTTAAAGGGTTAGTTAAGCCAAAAATGAAAATTAGCCCATATTTTACTCACCCTCAAAGCATCCTAGGTGTATATGACTTTCTTCTTTCAAACAAATCCAATCGGAGTTATATTAAAAATTATCCAGGCTCTTGCTAGCGTTAGAATGGGAGTAGGTGGGTGTTTTTGTTCAACAGTCCAAAAGTAGTCAAATAAAGCGCACGCATCCATAATAAAATGTGCCTCACACGGCTCCGGGGGGTGAATAAAGGCCTCCTGTAGCGAATCCATGCATTTTTGTAAGACAAATATCCATATTTAAAACATAATAATCACTTTCTCAACTTCGCTAAGTGTCTTACGTGAAGCTGTCCAGCGGTACCTACATAATTACTGTTTTTACTGTGTTTTGATCAAATAACTTTGGCACTGAGCATAAGAGACTTCTTTTGAAAACTCTTGAGAGTATTCGTTACAAATTTGCCAATCTTCTAAAAATAAAGTTTAATGTTTAATAATAAAAATGACTTCTGATTGCTTCTGACAATTGATTTTTTTTTAAAAATTTAAACTCGACAGAGCATTGAAAAAAAAAATCTAAACTACTCAACCAAGAAAAAAAACCCTAATTGTTAATCTATTCTATTATTGCCTAGCATTATTAATAATAAGACAGAGACATGAAGAGCACAGTTAAAGCGGAAAGCGCTCTATTACGTTATCTCATTTTCACTTAGTCCCACGTACAATCACGCAGATATCATCAGTCTTTGCTCTGTCGAAAGCATCGTCTCGCATGCAGGCGATAAACCGTACATATTCCATGACTGCGACTCTGATATACATGATTCACAGCCTCGAATTCATTACCCATTGTGTTAATGGCGGGTGTTTCATTAATAGGGCTGAACTGTAAATCAAAGAGGCTGTTAATTGGCTTTGTGTCATAATCTCCGTCTAAAGCTGTTCTTCATCCATGTGCCCGTAATGTCTTAACGCCTGAGTTTCCTCTCCACTAATGAGCACAGGCACTGAAGCACAGGAGCCCTAATTTGTTTATGGGCTATTGAAAAAGGTTAGTCCCCCCCAGAGCATGAGTTATGGTACCCTCCCTAATGTGTTCAGGGAGGAGGTAAATACCATGAGCCGCGTTTGCAGGGGAGAAAAGGTGTAAGCAGCATAAATGATTGATTTGAATGGAGTTGGTTTCAGTGTTGAATGCAGGCGATGTTAGGTCTCTCTTGGGGTGATCTGTGCAAATCTGTTTCTGCTCATGTTTTATGTGAGCGTATTTCCATGCATAATTTGACCTGCAATCCCGAGTTTATCCCATTTGATAGACCCCTGAGGAGTCAACATAATCTAATCTGACCAAACCCCCTTCAGTGACTCGCTGTGCCCCAACCATAAATGACTTTAAATGTCAGAGTGAGTCTGATCCCTGTGAGGGTCCATCAATCAGGAGTTTCACACACACACACACACACACACACACACACACACACACACTCAACTGTTCCTCAACTTAGTGAGCTGCCTTTCTTTAAACCCTCTACAAAGGCAGCAACTGCACATGGAACACTAATACTAGCACAAAGTGTGCAGGAGATCCTATTTACAACTGATCTGACATCAGTGTACTATTAGTCATATAACAACCCCAAAAATTGGGTAAAACAATTATTTTAATTAAACAATTTGTATGTTGTATATACATACCAAAGTCCAAAAGTTTGGGGTAGGTTTTAAGATTTTTAAATGTTTTTTGAAAAGTCGCTCATCCTCAAATTAAGAACAGTAATATTGTGAAATATTAAAATAACTGTTTTCTATTTCAATATATATTAAAATATAAGGGATGCTGAATTTTTCAGCAGCCATACTCCAGTCCTTCTAATATGCTGATTTGGTGCTCAATAAACATTTATTAATAATTAATATGTGCTTAATAATTTTGTGGAAAATGTGATACTTTTTCATTGATTGAAAAAAAACGTATTCTTTTGTAACATTCTCAGTTTTTTAAACCAATTGAATACATACTTTCTTAATAAATACTTTTTTTACTGACCCCAAAATTTTGAAGATTAAAAATAAACCAACAACAATATAGTAGAAATATATTAATTACTAAATATTTAAGTGTATATAAATGAACGAACTTTTAAATTCATATAATGGAAAACATGCCATTAAAACAATACAAGAAGTTTGTTATGAGGTTTATATATGACTTGCAGTTAAATCCACTAGAAATCTGCACTTAATTAATATAGAATTATAATTACTATATTGAATTTACTATATTTAATACATTTCAGCTCAGATCGCAAGAACACTTCATTTCCCTGAATGCCACTATTTTGTATTTTAAGTAATTCTTCTACCTTGAATTTCTATTCAAATTCCAATTTCACTTCCTGTGAGGCATGGCCAATTCAATTAAATTCCACACTCATGAATTAAAAGCTAATTCTTCAATTCAGAATTTTGCCAGACCCGGCTTTCTGGTGTAAATGGTAAAGAAGAATCACTACTGGCAGACACATTTCTATACTGTCATACCTTCCAGCCCTAGTCAGCACATTTACATACCGAGAGCCTGTGTGTGTGTGTGTGTGTGTTTGGTGGTTGGTTTGTGTGTGTGGTGTGTGTGGGTTCACAAGGCACATTCGGCACATCCAGATGCTCATCAATTGGAAAAGCTCCAGAGAGCACGCTGGGTCAGTCCCTCAGGAGACCTATCAAACACTACTGATAAAGACTGTGTCCAATCACACCAGTACAAAAACGAACACGAATTATGAACAACACAGGTTAAGTGCTAGACAGGGAGGAAATAATAATAACCAAAACAATGCTAAAACAAAAGCCCACAATGAAAAATAGTTTAACAGCTTTAGCATGCGTCAGCAACAGAAGTGGGGACTCGACTTGAGCTCTAATTTAATTCCCCATTCCGGACCCAAATAATGTTAGGACGTAAATGAAGTGGTGGAAGGATTTTGCCAAATATTCATATGGAAGTCTATTCACACAAATAGCAACATGACAAAGCAAATTGCTACTGAAAATTTGTCCCAAAATTATTCAAGTGTAACACAAATTTCCACCAATCTCTTAAAAGTTCACACACCTGAACAAAAGAATTGCCAAGCAAATTAAAAGTAAACATATGTTGTAAAAATGAATTAATAAATACATGAATGAATAAATAAATTCTGCAGAAATATATTTTTTCTTATAAATATCGTAAATATTTAGTATAAATATTTACATATTTTTATAAAATTATAAGTTATTAACTTTAACAAATTGAAAAAAATAAATTTACATAATTTACATTTACATAGTAAATGTTTACTGGTATCATCCAATGCATGAAACCAGTCAGTGACTCCATTTACATGTGCACCAATAATGTGATTATTTACAATAATCAGAGTTCACTTTAAGCGATAGTTCACCCAAAAATGCAAAATACCCATATTCATCCACTCTCCAGCCATACCAGGTTCTATAAAAAAATGTCCTGGCTCTTCCTAGCTTTATAATGGCAGTGAATGGGGGGTGAGATTTTGAAGCCCAAAAAAGTACATCAATCCATCCATCATAAAAGTGCTCCACACAGCTCCGGGGAGTTAATAAAGGCCTTCTGAAGTGAATTGATGCGCTTGTGTAAAATAATGTCCATATTTAAAACTTTATAAACCGCTATGTCTAGCTTCCGCTAACTGTCGTATGCACATTTCCGAGAGAGTGGCGTTCCAGCAGATGACGTACAGTAGGATGTAGGCGAATGCAGAAGTGACAAACATGAATTAGAAGTACAAAATGAGGATTTGTAAAGAAAAATGTCAGAGGATTTCAATATAAGCCAAGAGGAGACTGGTTTTCCTTTGCTATAAACAAAACTTGGTTCTCGCGAGACTAGCATATTCTCACTGGAGCTTATGCTACTCCTACGTCATCCGCTGGAACGCCACTCTCTCGTGAATGCTCGTACGACAGTGTTCGACAGTAAACAAAGATTTACGGTCTAAAGTTTTAAATATGGAATTGCTTAGACAAAGATCGATTCACTTCAGAAGGCCTTTATTAACGTGTGGAGCACTTTTTTATGATGGATGGATGCCCTTTATTGGACTTCAAAATCTCAACACCCATTCACTGCCATTATAAAGCTTGGAAGAGCCAGGACATATAACTCTGATTATCTTCGTTTGAAAGAAGAAAGTCAATACACCTAGGATTGCTTGAGGGTGAGTAAATCATGGAGCAATTTTCATTTTTGGGTGAATTACCCTTTAAATGTTTACATATGAGTTTATTGGCACTAAAATCAGTATATGCCACATACTGTATTTTACTACAATTATGGATGCCATTATTATGAGTTTAATTGCATCAATTTGACTGAAGTGTTGTATTTAAATGAGGTACAGTTTAATTGCAATATTGCCTAAATCTCATTATAATTTCATGTAAATGTAGTTAATGTTACACAAATATGCACAAGTTATTAGCTTTATTGAATTAATAAACATCATAAAAGTTTCTCTTCTACACTTTCGCTCTCTGTCTGGTTTCAGTATAGCGCATTAATATCAGGGTTGATGGCACAACAAGAGACTGATGTAGGTCTAAGTCCAGCTCTAAGTGACTCGTGTGTTTTAACACACACATATACACACACCCAGGACACTTGGGCCAGGGTGTATAAACTGCGATGTATGGTCTAAATCTTTATGCCACGCGTCAGTGAAGCGTACCCTTTGCCTCCATCACCTTATGGTTTAACAACACACAAGCATGCACAAGCACACTCACACCACATGTGCTCTCTCACGCTGCTCAAGCATCACATGACATATCCAGCATAACATACATGATGCATCTCAACTGATTCCCATATCAGACAACACCAACGGCTAACTATTGCTAATGTAAACGTACATTCATGCTGCATTATGTATGTTGTTATTCTATCGTAAAGACTAACTTGTGTAATTCATACTGCACAAAAACTAGAGATATCTTTGCATACTGTGGTTGAACCTACTTCATTGTTCTGTGTCATTAATTAGTAATAATATCCTGTGCATTTCAAACATGATCACACCTGATGACTGATAATGCTTCATGATAAAACTAAGCAAAACCACAATGACAATTAAATTGCTTCCCTTATGAGAATTATATGCTATTGTAGCGTCTGTGTAGGATCATGCATGAGCGTTGGACTGTTTATGGCTTAAAAGACCCCTTTTAGCCTTTTGACATTTGCATATAAATTACAGTTCTGGTCAGAGATGTTACGTTGTATAGGGGTTTTAAATTGCCAGATGGTTCTTCACCGACAAGAAGATTCGAACCAGCCCCCACTATCATCCTTCTCAATCTGACTTCAAACACTGTTTAAAGAGCTGTAAATTACCTCGATGGGCCGGGCAGGCCAAGCAAACTAACGCACACACACACACAAACTAACACACACACACACACATAAAGACATTTCTTTATTTTAGACTATAATTAATCAGTTATAATTGTATCTGGTATATGCATGTGTTGTTTGTATGTTTCCCTATTAAATTTACTGAGTTACCACTCGTTATTTGTATTAATTAAAGCCATAAAACACTTATATTCAGGTGTATGTATGTATCTTTGGTTTAATCTATTCCAAATGGTTGCTTCTTGGTATCAATGTTACCTGTTTTTCATTCCTCGGACAATGACGTACAGTATGTGATTGTGAAACGCATCATATTATTTGTACTATATTTTGGGTAAAACTGCACCAATTCTCCAGACTGGCCATAAAGCATGCAAATGAGCCATAAACAAGAGACAAAGAAAGTTTCTCCCGCTCAAAATCCATGCCTCTCATTGGCCAATACACACAGAATAGGAATTCTCAAAAGAGATTAGCCCGGAAAAACTTTGCTCAGAAAACTCTTCTTCGTTTGAGACAACAACTTTCAAGACTCTCAAGACCTTCCTTATTAGTTTTATTTTCCGGCAGTTTTTACTTTCAAGTAACGTTAGTCGCTGTGGACTTCTTCTTCAGAAGAACCAGAAGTAAAAACTTCCAGCTGACTCCTCACAAACTCATCAAAAGACCTCCGTTATCTACCGCATCCGGACTCTTCTTCAGCGATCGAAAAACCAATGCAAGTAACCGCTTAAAATTATTCAGATGCGTGTTTAAGGTTCAGACCCTTTTAAGGTGATTTTTGGATTCTCTGATGATTTTCAAAGGTGGTGGTTAAGTGATGTGAAATACTGCCATCTTTCCTATTCTCTCTCTTTTCCTTACTTTGCTTCATTCTGTGTATATATGTTTTAGTTAGATATATGTTAGATATAGTTTCATTTATAAAATCCCTTATATTCACAACGGATTGACTCTGTTTGCTGCTCACAGTTTGAAGTCAATGAATATTTGAACCCTTGCTACATTTGCTAAATTAATGCAAGCACTTGACAAAGAAGGACAGTTTATTGTTCCGCGGCCAGAAAAATAAACATTCCTTGAAATTATATTGTCTGCTCGGTGGACGGAAAGATCAAATAATTGTAATATTGATTCAGCTACAGTTAATTCGAAGATATAATCTAAATAATTATTATGAATCATAACCAGTTATAATTCGTCATAAATATTCCCCTTATTAGAGCTAATAAATAATAAAAACATTACACTATTATAAAATAAGAATAATACTCTCTCTTTACGATAATAATAAAATAAATAATAATCTCTTTAATGTATAATTACAGGTGCATTTTTCATAAATAAATAAGTTTAAATATTGTCTATTGTGGGACAAATAGACAAATTATATCTCTATTTGTGCAAATTATTTTATATGAAATATAGTTATGCATTTTACAGTATATATTTATTTAGAAAAAATACTGTTCTGTTTATCCTTTGTGATAAACTTCTGGAAATTGTATTATGATTAGTTACATACAGTACATTACAGATGTGAGAAAAACATTTTAGCTTCCTCGATTTTCTCTTTTCTCTCTATACTGTAACTGCTGTTTAAAATAAATAAATAAATGTATACATCTTTTGTATAAACTGTTCAAAATAAATAAATACAAATAATACAATTAGTTTTGTATTATTTATTTCCACAGTTACACTATAGAAAGAAAAGAAATATAGAGGAAGGAAAAATCATCTTTTCTCCCTATGTTGTATGTGTTTTAAATAAATACATAAATAAATGAATGAATAAATATTTTATGTCAAATAAATTACAAAAAGGGGGGAAATAGACCTAGCTGGAAGCATAACTGTAGTAAGAAACAGGTTGACCAAGATGCTCAATCAGGTCGTGCTTGACCCTGTCAACTACTGAACTTGAAACCATAAAATCAGGCCTCATCATGCTTTCACTGAATGATCCAGCAGGGTGTTGTGGCCTTCGGGAATCGGGATGAGGTAAGACTACGGTGGACAATGACTGGTCACGACCGGATAGTGTTCTAGGGTCTAATCTGTCTATTCCAGGAATGAGTCTGTGACACAATGTGTGTGACGAAGATAATGGATAAATAATTAATAAAATAAACACCATGGCAAGGACACACACACAAAAGGTCCCACCTGACACAAACTGTGCATCGTGAAAAATCATGCACACACACCCTTTACTCAGGTCCCATTTAGCTGTCAGAATTTAAAAACCCATCAAAGAACTCCAAAGCTATCACACACCTCACTAACGCCACTCACATTACTTTTCTCTCATCCTTCTCCATCTGTCTTTCCTTGTCTTTTAGTGTGGCAAGCGACAGAGAGCGATGGTAGGGGACGTTTTAGAAATGTTTGGGCAGAGCCTCAGGGGGAGCCTTCAAGGATACCTAAAAAAAATGAGCAAAGCAGCAGGATCCCGACAGGAAGAAGAAAAGCCTTTCTGTTTGAATAGAAGTCTATGGAGAAGACTATGTATGACTTAGTACGACTCCCAATATGATAATAATTTTCATTATTCTCAATGGTAATTCATGTCAGTACATTGCATATATGTTAAATTAGTAGAATGTGCTTTATATTTATTAAAAATTGTCAAATGGTTCATTTTCATCATATGGTTGTATAAATAAAAATGTAAATAAAAGAAATACAACTGAAGAGTTCAGATGCAAAGGTCATCTGGAGTGCCAAATGAAATTTTCATCTAAAATGAGCATTTTTATTATGCTCCTATGTTTGGGTTCAGTAATTTTACTGTAATGGCAATGTATAGGTCCTTTTCTATGCAATTAAAGTGAAATAACTGAACATAAATAAAGAAGCCTGATAAAAATGCTCATTGTAGAAGACAATTTCAGACGGCACTTTGGAGGCTTTTGCATCTGAGTAAAATTAAATAAAAAATTATAAAAAAAAAAAAAAAAAAAAGCTTTGAATTTGAATTTTTGTAATGTTGCTGAGCTTCATAAGATTCACACATGTACTATGATCACCAAATCTTTCTTATCACTTCACAAGTCAGAACATTTACAAATCTGAAGGAGTGCTACAATACACAGTGTAGTGCTGGGCAGTATACCGGTTCATAATGAATTCTGGTGTTTATTTTTGTTATGATATGAAATTTAAAAATACCGCAATACTAATAATGTCACTTAAACAACGTTCGGAACGACACTGTTTGAAAGGGGTCACTTTTCACTGTTACACTGTGGTGAGGGAACAGCTGTATGTGTTAATAAGCGTGAAAGTTCCGAAACTGAAGCCGTAGAAAACGGGCATCGCCAGGGCTGTCCCTGGCGAACAACCGCTGTCTTGAACTTTCCCAGAGAAGTGTCACCTCTCTCGGCGTCTGTTCTGTGCACTGAGCGGCAGAGAAGCAGCGCATTCAGTTGGCCGCACCGCAGTCGACTAGTCAATAAATGAGTACAAAACAGTGTTTCTTAGCACCTGTCGCTTACTGATTGTTTGTAATTATAAATATGAGCGTAGTTCGTCAGTTAATATCACATGCACTTTTTTAGTTTGTTACTCAGACGCAGGCAGTGCGCTGCATGTAGGGATGGGTATCGTTAAGGTTTTAACGTATTACTACTCTTACCGATACTGCTTAATCGAGTCGGTACTTTAACAATATTCTTATCGGTACTTTTTGTTTATATATATACACACAAAATTGCAGATGAGTTGAAGGCCACTGTCAAGGAAACCTGGGCTTCCATACCATCTCAGCAGTGCTACAAACTGATCACCTTCATGCCACGCCGAATTGAGGCAGTATAATTAAAGCAAAAGGAGCCCCTACCACGTATTGAATACATGTACAGTAGATGAACATACTTTCCAAAAGGCCAACAATTCACAAAAAAAAATTTTTATTGGTCTTATGAAGTATTCTAAATTGATGAGATAGTGAATTGGTGGGTTTTTGTTAAATGTGAGCCCAAATCATTACAATTAAAAGAACCAAAAAGACTTAAACTACTTCAGTCAGTGCACTGAATTTATTTAATACACGAGTTTCAAAATTTGAGTTGAATTACTGAAATAAAATGAACTTTTCCACAACATTAATTTATTGAGATGCACCTAAATATATATATATATATATCTATAGATATATATATATAAATGAGTATATATATATATGACAAATTAAGAGCTGAATAAACATTGATTTATATTCTGAAATGTAAAAAAAATATTTAATGAAATGAATATAAAACAAATTTGTAAATGCACCAGTGTGCAGCCATTTTTAGTGTTTTATACATAAGATAAACAAAAAACAAAGTAAAACAAACTTACAAATACAATAAAACAAATATACAAATAAAATGAAATAAACAATGCTGTCATTTTTCCATGAAGTTCTACTAACATTACTGTTCAGGTAAGTAATATAGCATACAAAAGAAATCAACTAAAGTAATCTAACATAAATGAACACTGCATAGTTTCCACTGTATGAATTGATAGATTAATGCTTATTAAAGCTATAACGTTATTCAGATTAGGAGCAGATTTGCATTTTGATGGCCCAAGCGCCAGTCTGTCACTTTAAGACAATATATTGACACACATCGGATTTTCTCCCAACTGTTCTCCTCCACTTAAGACATAAACTGTGTTTAAGTAAATACTCTCCAAGCCGGACATTTGGACATATTTTGTGTGTATTTGATCGTTTGGACATGCGGCCGAAGCTCAAAGTGTAATTTGTTTGTCCATTTTGGAGCGCACCACGCGCACACATTTCAGCCTGAGGAACAGCGTCTCTTGTGCGGATTATTGTGCTTTCAATATTGTATTATCAAATAAAATGATCAAAGTCCCGCAATTTAGCAACAGTAAAGACGCCATCTTACAACAATCACCGATTGAGCTGATTCTGACGTTAAATTTGGGTTTTAGTGAGGAACGAATGTGCACCGCTGTGAAGGGAAAGAAGTTGCACAATACGAAACGCAGCTAGTTTTTAATAGCTTTACCTCATGTCTTCTTTTGTATAATCCTTAGAAACCAAAATCGAAATAAAAAAATAAAATTAGCTTAATAAAACAGCCACAGGCCTAAAGTGTAAGCAGATGTTTGAATGTTTAGTTCTCTCTTCTATCATAATTAAACAGGGCATTCATGTTGCGCGTGCTGAAGCTCCTCCACGTGAGCGCGATCTCGCTTCTGAATTGCGAATAGCAAAAATGCATCATAGACAAATGTTTGAAAAACAGCTGGTGACTCTGGTGAGATAGAATTTGCAAGATAATGTATATATAGCAATAATAAATGTATGTGTGTTTTCTTAATTTCTCCAGTACCGATAGCAGAACCGTTAACGTCAGAGCTTATCGATACTCCGGTCTTTCATAATTTAGTCCCGGTACCGATTAAATACCGAGTTTCGGTACCCATCCCTAGCTGCATGAGACAAAAAAGTAATATAGCCAAAACAACCGCATAGCTGCTCTTTAGTGTAGATGCATGTTGATTTTATCAGACGATATTCACTCATCATGACAGTAAAATAGGGCATTCTAAGTCAATATACTGCAGTATTTCCTCTCTCAATCAGTAGAAAATATGGTTAACGCCCGGTCATGCATGAAAAAAAATACCGTCATGTACCGTGAAACCGGTATAATTTTGAAAAATACCGTGATATCAATTTTTGGTCATACCGCCCAGCACTAACACGGTGTCTATATTTCTGTACACATACATTTCTTTCACTTGATAACTCTTTTGTTGACCTCTTGGACCTGTGCATTATCTGGAGTGGAGTCAAATCAAAACTAAAGGAACTCTAATGTGTGTGTTTTCACTCACAGGTTCAGCCATTTCATGCCTCTCAATCACCTCAGCAATCCTTCCTCGCTTCTCTTACCCCATCCTTTCTTTTCACACCTATTCACTTAAACGACAAACACTTGGAGAGAGTGTTTGCCATCACTGCTGTCGACCGCAGAGCTGTCCGTCACTCAGGGCTGTCCCAGCAGAGAGCGTTCGTGCTCCAGTGTGTGCCAGTGTGACATATTTGTCCAAAACCTAGTATTAAATCAGCATAAATTATAGGCAGTGCAACAATTTTACAGATTAAATGATTTATTCTTTCTGTTTTTATGCAGCAGTAATGACAATTAAGGTTTTTTTTTGTGTGTGTGTTTAGTTATTTATTTATATATGTTTTTGTGCATATAAACACATATAAAAACAAAACAAAATAAAATTCCCAATCCTGTCCCTCTCTGTCCCACTTCACTTCCTGTCAACATGCTGTAAATAATCAAATTTTAAAAATGTAAACAGAATTTGCCATTAGCACATAACTGAGTGAATGAGTCTTAAATAGGCAGCATAACAAAAAAATAAAAAAAATAATAAAATAAAATAAAATAAAATAAAATGAAACAAAATTAAAAAAAATAAATTCCCGAATCTGTCCCTCTCGTCCACTCACTCCAGTTCAACATGCTGTCCTTTTCATAATAAGTACAAAATGCCAAAATACACTTATATTATATTGTATTATATTATATTTATATTATATTATGTTGTAACTATATTAAACAATATAACAAATACTAACAATATAACAAACTTATATAACAATAATAATAATAAATAGGCAGCTTTTAAAATAAAATAAAAGTTGAAAAAATATTGTAATAGGAATTTTAGTAAAATTTGTAATTCGTTTACCTATTTTGTATTGATATTTTTCAAAACTGAAATGATTGCTTCATCCATCTTCTTGGACGGATTTTCTGTTTCACTGAGCTTGCTGCAATGCATTATGAGATTACCTTCTCTAGGAAAGATGCATGCGATACAGCGTACCTTTCAGACTTTACACTTGAAGTGCATATTTCATGTATTAAAACACTGCCTATGCGGGCAGCTCACTAGGAATTGGAGTCTTTATCTATCTGTTGACCCGTTGCCTCTCTCTCGTTGCCCGTGGCTGAACTGCTGACAGCGAGGTCACAGAGGTGGTCACAGGAAAAGGAGGATGGAGGCTGGAGGATTAAGGTGGGCAGCTTCGGTCTCCAGGTCACAGACAGACAGACAGATGTGTGAGTTTCTGTGTGTCTGCATCTTTCCACACACCTCAATAAATTCTACCGCATCTGCTTTGAAGTTTGAACTGCTCCTTTCAGAGCTCCTAACAAACCACGGATGTTATGGATTATAAATGAACTAATTATTTGTAATGCTCATTAGCTCCAGGTCTTAATTAGCCTAAATTAATATTGGTTTTGATAAAGACAATGGCTTAGGAAAATTGGCAATTGACATTCTCTGTTAATCTGGGAGAGACCAAAGGTGAATGAAGAAAGAGTGTATAAAATCACAAACTTTCAGCATGACAGTTAAATAAAATGCATACATTGGCTCTGTTTTAAAACCTAGCAAAATGCTTTTGAAGACATTTGAAGGCAAAGGGTAGCTCTCATATACCTTCTTCTGGACAAATTCACAGAGAAGACGATTCCATAATGCACAGCGACAAGCTCAGTGAAAAGGATTCAGACAGGAAATGCTGATGATCATTTTATTAGTTGCCTCTGTCTAGCTGTAATGAGATACAAGCAATCCTCCACAAACTGATCGCTGAGCACAGTTCCTATGCCAAATTGAAAATCGGGCAGATTCTATCCAAAACAAATTGAACTGCAAGGCACCACAATATGCCACTGTAACCCCCAATCACTTCTTTGAAAAACATTTTTAAAAGTTGCTAAGTCGTGCAATTATTGTTTTGGCCCAGGATCACATGCTGTCACCCCGGCATCATGCATTATGCCAAAAAGATACTATAACATATATCTAATATATTATATATATATATCTATAATTATATATATTGTAGATTTACCTAGGATCTGTGTGCTGTACACTATCAAACAGTTTGGGGTCGGAATGATTTTGTACTGATTTTAAAAGTTTCTCTGCGACCAAGACTGCATTTATTTGTTCAATAACACAGTAAAAACAGTACAATTTTGAAATATTTATACAATTTAAAATAACTGTTTCTATGAAGTTGTGCTGCTAATATTTTTGTGGAAACAGTGTTACAGTTTCTCATTAAATCTCATCATTTGATAAAAGAAAGTTCAAAGAGCGCATTTAATTAAAACTGTTTTTTTGTAACAAGTAAGTGTCCTTACTATCACTTTTGAAGGAATTAGCGCATCCCTTGGTAATAAAATAAAATTGCCTGACCTCAAACTTTTAAACGGTCTGTAATCGATTTTTAAAATAAGAGCAAATAAAGCAAAAAAAATCTGCCAAAATAAAATGGAAGCAGAAACAATAGCACAATAAAACAAAAGACAAACAATTTTAAAAGAAATCTTACTGACCTCAAACTTTTGAATGGTAGTGTATATATTTAAAATAAAAGCAAGCTAAAGCAAAAAAAACAGCAAAAAACTAAATACAAATATTTTTAAAAATAAAATAAAACAAAACAAAACAAAATAACATTTCCAATGTGAAATTACTGCTCTGGACCAAGGTGTCAGTGCTCTAAAAAGCATGGACATCTATTTTTCCCTATCTCCTGCCTTTCACGTCACAGCTCATGCATCAGCAAGACCATTGCTAGAGAAGGTTTAGAGCTGTGCAGAGTCTTGTGCTGTCAATCAGCTCAGGAGATGGCCAGTTGTAATTCCGAATTTCGGGGTTGCCAATATCAGGTTTTTCTACAGCCACCAGTCCAGACACGCCCCTGCAGTCATCTCAGAGTACCACAGAGACAACGAGAAAAAGAAACCTTTTAAATGTCAAACACTCTCTCCTTCGAGAGATAAGAGGGAGAGCCACAATTATACACACATCCCTCCCAACAATCCAGCAAACGCTCCCGCACCTCGGCGACACACGAACACAACCCCTATCCAGGTCGAAATTAAACGTGGAGAAGTGCAGCCCTGCTAGATACAGTCAGATTGAAGACATAATTGCTTGGTCTTTGCGAGCTTAACCTGAATGACAATAAGAATCAATAGAGCAGGAGCGAGAGAGGAGTGGACTGAGAGAATGAAGCGGAGATAAACAGTAGGAAAACAAAGAAAAAAACAAGAGCGAGGCTGGAGATTTGGGCCGTGCGGTTGAGGAAGTGACTCTCGGTGGAGACACGGGGCCAGTGGATTAATCCCATCAGACAACGCTGCTCCAAATGTCATCGGAGCGGTGAAGGACGCAATAACCTTTCAGCACACAAACCTGCAAAACTCTTCTAAATTCCCACACACTTTAACCCTCTCATTATCAGATGGACGCAAATATGCACAGAAAGTGACATGACCGGGACAAAGCGGTGTAGCACACGCAGGTAAAGCCCACACGGGTGCTTGTAGTCGTCGGCTGGGCAGAGAGCGGGTCACTGATGTGAGACATCAATTTCCAGGTAGGCTGCTCTCAGCGACTCCAGCAGGTATCAGCCGATACACACCTGCCCCTGATAAGCAGCTGCCGCAAAATGATCTCAACCACACACACACACAAGTGCACACAACATGCATTATTCACACACACACACACACACAGACCAGTACATCCTAGCCCGCTTCTAAACGGCACACACAGAAATAGGGATGCACTGGATGCTCGGCAACTGAAATTATTCGGTCCGGAATAAACGAAAAGGCCAAATAATAGGTACCGAGCAATGACTAACGTGATTCAAATAGAGGCAGTCTCACTAATTCACGCAAACCTGTGCGGGTCAGTATTTGAAACTATCAGAGGAAAGACGGCAGAATCATTACAATCACGAAGCACGCGACAGGGCAGAGACTTTTTAGTGCTGGGCGATCAGCATGTTCCGATGAACAGAAGAGAGTGGCTGATCTGGTGTTAAGCTACTACGTATGATGATTGAATCGCAAATGTCCTTCAAACATAGTAAGAGTACCATATAGGGTTCAACGTCCAAAGTGGAGGCGGAGAATCTGCGCTCAAACGTGGTACTCGTGCATTGGCTCAGTAAGCATTTTTGTGAATTTTTTTTTAAGGGCATGTGAGGCATAGTGATACGTGTGACAAAACATCTTCTCACATTCGTATGAGAATTATTTAATAATCTTCCTGCTGTTTTCAACCAAAAAGAAGCACTGAGATTCTTTCCTGCGTGTTTCTGCACCATAACAGGCAGAGAAAAAAGACAACTGCATCAACATTACATATATGAATTACTATTGTATTTATACTGTTGTTCTGTAAAATAAAATAAAAAGTAAGACAATAATAATGATAATAATAATTACCCTACAACAGCTCTATTAATACATTTATTGTTCAAATTGGGATCTGTAATATATTCTGTTTTAAAATAATTATCTTCTGCTCAGCAAGGCTGCCTTTATTTGTACAGTACATGCCTGATTTAAGAAGGGGGTCTAAAAAATGGCCTAAAAATATTATTTTACTAACTTATTATTTTTAAGTTAAATTGTGCTTTGTTGGTTTAATGTCTACTAGAATGTTAAAAAATGTTGGCAGTGTTGAAGTAAGATATCTTTTAAATTATTTTTGTTTGTAATTGGATTTTTAAATGCGAAAAAACTCGTGTTCGGTATTCGTCTTCCGCCCAGTGTTTAATTTTGTTCGGCTTCGCCCAAGAATTTTCATTTCGGTGCATCCCTACACAGAAATATTGAGAAATTGGAAGAGTCATTCTGTTCTTTCAGACATACGGTTTTCCTTGATTTGGCATATTAATGAATCAAATAAAAATGAAAAAACAACTATAAAATGACCGTAAATAACATCCCTAACCAGGGATCAGAATTTCTCTAAGAGCTTTCAAGACATAATTGGTATACTCCAGGCTTTACTGAATTAATAAGCTTTGCTTTTTCTCATAACTAATAAAAAAAAAAACTCAAATGCACAACAGTTGCATAAAGTTAATATTGAACAAATCACATTTAAGACAGCATAAGTAACTTTATTTTTTTAATAAACATAATAAACTCATGTATGAACATTTTTCTAGGTCCATTTGAGTCTTTAGGATTTAATTTTTTCCTGTTTTATCATCCATCAACCAAAAATCATACACTACCATTCAATTTTAAATTGCTTTTAAGAAATATACAAGCAAGTAGGATTACAAAAGTAACTTTTAAAATGTTACAAAAAACTATATTTCAAATAAATGGTTTTCTTTTGAAATTTCGATTCACTAAAGAATCCTGAAAAAAATGTATCAAAGTTTCCACAAAAAAATATTAAGCAGAAAAAACTGTTTTCAACATTGATAATAAAAAAATGTTTTTGAGCAGCAAATCAGCATATTAGAATTATTTCTGAAGGTTCATGTGACACTGAAGACTGGAGTAATGATGCTGAAAATCCAGCTTTGCATCACAGGATTAAATTACAATTTGAAATATATTAAAATAGAGAAGTTATTTGAAACTGTAATATTTCACAATATTACTATTTTAACTGTAGCCTTGCAACCTTGTTGAGCATAAGAGATTTCTCCAAACATACTGAACAAAAATTATACAATCTTTTTCCAGAAAAAAAATAATTCTAAAAATAATTTGTAAATCATTTTAATTGACTACTAATAATAGACTAATAATTTAGAATATTGTAAGTGTATTTTTGATCAAATAAAGGCAGCCTTAGTGAGAATAAGAGAGAATACGAATATAAAGAATGAGAATATAACATTTAAATAAGAATAAGTATATAAAATGACATAACATTTAGTGTATATCTGATCACATACACTGTAAAAAGTGGCCATTTTTACCTTCAACCCATTAAAATAACATTGTCTGTATAAATGAATGTACTTAGGTTGATTCAACCATGTTTAATAATTTGACTTGAACAAAACCAATTGATTTAGATTTAGAGTCAAATCTTCATAGTAAATAGTACATCTCAACAAGCTGTTGATTTCATGTCTGAAGCAGTGAAGATCTAATATGTTTGTATAAGACTAAACTGGCCTCTTGTGATCTCAGTCTAGTTTTTGTTGGTTTACAGTACATCATTTAGCACATAAAACATAATATATTAGCTGTGTTCTCTCTGGTCTCAACACAAACATAACTCTCAAACACAGAGTCGCACTTACGAGTCCTTACTATTCCCATCAAGCCTTATGATACTTGTGTGTGATGTACAGTCTCAAATGGCTTCTGTCTTCTGTTTCCCCAGAGATGTAACCTTACACACCTGCAGCCTGAGTAAAAGTCAGTCAGTGAGCTCATATAAACGTCAGCCTGGACACAGACAGATACAAAACAGCAAAAACTGTCGGAAGACACACACTCACTTTCATTTCTCAGAATGGTCTGTCTGAATATTACTGCTTAAATTAAAGCTGATTTTTTTTTATGTTTAAAATACTTTCTCCTGTGCCAGTTTAATAAAGCAATGGCATGTTTCTGATATAATATGTTTTAAGAATCACATCAGGTCTGAGCAGGAAAAGTGTAAAGTGGTAAAGTGAGCTTATTACTGCAAGAGCGTCTATGAACACTTCCAAATGACCCCAATCAATTACACATTAGAGTCAGCATCAGAAATATGCAAGCGCTTATAAATCACAAGACAATGATGGGGTCACCGAGAGGGAGAGAGAGGTAGAAGTGCTGAAGGACACACTGTCTTCAATCTCAGATTGAATGCAAATAAAGTAGTAATATTTACTTAATTTTACGGGTTAGACAACTAATGTACACTAGTGGATGATCTAAATAGATTATCAATAACTGATGTCAACATGATTGATTTGCTGCCCATCCAGAGGATAATTTTGTGGTTTACTGATTAATTTATTAAGAGGTTGCTATGTTATAGAAGTCTGAAGAAACAAATGGATTTCTCAGTTATGTTTCACGAGCTGAGTCCTGATGTTGCAGTCTCATATATGAACAAGAGCAGCAAATGAGACATCTGCTGATATGTATTAAGGACAACAGAACTTAAAATTAATATGCAGCAGGGCACATGTATAACGTCAAATCATGTGTATGAAGTTGATGATGTTCCATATCTGGTATTGTACTGCTACCTTCGGCTTGGAGAAAAATGATGAGAAGTTCAGGATCTGTTCTAAACATTACACTCTTAAAAATAAAGGTGCTTCAAAGTTCTTCACACCGCTAGCCATAGAAGAACCATTTTTTTGGTTGCTCAACAAACGAACCATTCAGTCAAAGATTCTTATAAAGATACCATCTCTTTCTTAGCGTACCATCTTTTATAATCTGAAAAGATACCTTTTTTTTCACCACATAGGCACAAAGAACCTTTTAGTGAAACAGAAAGGTTCTTCAGATGTTAAAGGTTTTCTTTATGAACAAAATAATTCAAAAAACGCATTTAGACAAATGTTCTTCATGGCAAGCGTGAAGGGCACTCTTTATTTTTAAGGAGTGTAAGAAGACAGCATGTGAGATTAGACCTGCATCTTCCTTCCTTCTAGTATTAAGCAACTAAACTAAAGAATTAAGGAAAAGTCTCAACTTGCTTTCTATTTAGTCAAGGAGATATGACTAAGAAAATAATAGAGAATTCTTTGTCTTTAGGATTTTATATATCACTTAAAAAGGTAGACCAATCCTCAAAATCAGGCAATAGTCGTCACCTGCGAAAATAAAATACACTGGCAAAAACAATCTGGCTGTACGGTGAATTTGGGGCAGAACTGTGAATTGACTCTATTTAATTTATTAAGTAAAAACAAGCACTATCTGCAATTGCAGTTCATTAGTACACTTCCCAATAAGTTCGCGTGCTATTAGTCGAATGCATTAAAATTACTAATAATGAGCAACGTGGTTTGTGAGCCGGTACTTTATTAATCTTAGTAACGTTGCCGGTCTCCATTTAAATAATGTTAACAGATACAACTTCTTAATTTAATAATGTATTGATGAAAAATTTTGAAATTAACATAAAATAAGAGAAAAAAGGGTTAAATAATTTTTCATTGTTAGTTCACGTTTACTCACATAGTTAACTAATGTTAACAAATGAACAAATTTTAACAAATCAATTGTAAAGTGTTACCCAGTTGATAATACTATTCTAATAATTAGTTCACTGTACACAGCCCTTGCTCAAGGCATATGGTGATGGTGTGTGGTCAGTATAACACACAGTGCAACGCTATTGTCCAGAGCCCAGAGAACACCATAGGGCTTTTCACATTGCATTAACCCCGGGATATCGTCATTCTAAACCCCACTTTTAAAGGTAAAGGTATGTTTCACACTGTGTCTACCAGACGAGAATGGCGTGGGCGATGCTACAAAAGACAACAGAACCCATTATAATCAGTGATGCTGTCTTCACTGGATGCTATAACGCGAGATGACACGACTACAAAGACAAATCCCGTCAGGAAACTGATGTTTTGTTCTATTTATGATGTACTGACACAAATTTCAACTTCAAATGATTTGCAACAGTAGCGTCCAGTGTAGATACGTGTCACGCTTTGCCAGGCTCCAAAGCGGAGGGATTGTTAACCCCGCATTGTAGTGCCAAATGTGTGCAGTGCGCAATGATACAGCGTTAGAATGTTACGGATGCTTCGCAACAGATGGCATCCCTCATATTCACATGTTTTGGACAGTTAAAGAAACACAGCACATTGTATAAACAGTGTTTTCAGTGCTTGAGTGGAAACATGTTAAAAGGTGACAGAAAACATGAACTGGAGGGAGGAAAAGACAGTTTCATTCTTACCTTTATAGTCTGTAAACTCCATTCTGGAAACTTATAGTACAGTTGGCAATATATAAAATGAGGATGCCTGCTAAAGCTCTTAAACACTTTGCATGCTGCAGTTGTCCAATCACTGACATAGTACATATGCACATCTTTAATTACTCATCCTCATGTCATTCCAAACCCATAAGACGTCTTGTGACCTTTCTTTGTCTTCGGAAAACAAATGAAAACAATCTGAGAGCTTTCTGACCCTGCATAGACAGCAACACAACTACCACATTCAAGACCCGGAAAGGTAGTAAGGACATAGTTAAAATAATCCATGTGACGTCAGTGGTTAAACCGTAATTTTTTTTGAAGCTACAAGAATACTTTTTGTGAGCAAACAGTACCACAACACATGTGTGGTGCTGCTGACGCAGGAGCCACGTGTTCGTGCGTAGTAAACCCAGTATGCCTGCGTGCTTGATTGCAGGGGGGCGCAGAGAAATGCACAGCAACGTCGTCGGTGGTACTGTCATTCTTTTGGGGGGTTGAATGTGCACGAAGACAGAAGAGATGATTTGGTCTGAATACAATTTGTTATTTTGTTTTCGGTGTGCACCCAAAATATAAGGGTGTGAAAATTAAGGTGAACACTGATGTCACATGGGACTATTTAACCAGGTCGGGCTACGTCTTCTGGGCTTTGAACGTGTCAGTTGTGTTGCTGTCTATGGAAGGGTTTCAAGCTCTGCAGTGATTCATTCATCAAAATTATCTATATCAATTTTGTGTCTTATCGAGGTGTTAATAACATGAGGGTGAGTAATTAATGACAGAATTTTCACTGCACAACCTTGTCGGAGTAGGTTTTAAACAGATCTTTATTAAGTAAAGCCGGCCTCCTAAAGCCAGTAGTGAACCAGCCACCGAAACTTGGCGTTGGGTCCACTACCACATCCGGTCACGCGAGGATATTGTGAAAGCTGACTAGGCATTTACTACATTTCTGAGGGACAAATTGTTTCGGCCTATCCTCTCCACACCAATTTTGTGTTTAGTGTGTAAGAGTATAAATTAACAAATGGTGAGGAATAAAAGATAGACCAAACAGGAATAAAAAAATATGCAATGCATATATATGCATTCAACATTAGCAAACCATTAACAAAAGAAAAGCAAAAAAGAAAAACAATGTGAACAGCAAGAATAAAATTATGTAGGTTTGGAACAACATGAGGTTGAATATATAACAAAAATGTCATTTTAAATTAAATGCTAAATTATTTAATTAAGACCGTTTAGGCCATCAGTGTGTCCCACATTATCATATCATTCAGCAGCCAAATAAATCACTTCCTTCATCATCAACACAAGTTCCTCTAAGGTGAGTCTCCAAAACACATGGCACTGTTTAAACTAGCTTCTACATGAGATGAGAACACACTGCCAAACAGAACCTGAGGCCACAACCACTGAAATAATTGCTCCAAGCTCTAAGAAATAAACTGTTTAACGAGGCCACTCATTTAGCTGTCAATCACAGAGTCATTTACATTTGAGAGAGCAGGACTGCTCAGAGGAGAGCTTTTTCCTGAGGACATTTTTTTCAATTCAAATCAACTCAATAAAGCTTTAGAGTGATTGTCTTTCCAACAGGTATGAATTTTCTCTTTTAAAATTCACTATTTGAGAAAAACTATATTCCATGAAGCGTTGAAAACCATTATATGTAGCCAGAACGTCATTCATTTCTATAGAGGCTTTCTAAAGTGATTAAATAATAGAGTGGATGAATTGAGTTCAAATAAAGATAAAAACAGCTAATGCAGGTGCTAAGTCTATATTACAGTTCACCCAAAAGTAAAAAGTCATCTTTAACTTACCATCATGTCATTCCAACTCAAATTATTTTAATTCTTCCATGAAGTGCAAAAGGGCAAAATCTTTGGAAAGTGGTAGGTGATTTTTATTGTCAAGCTTTAAAACTACAAATGGCACCAGTAGGGTATGCATGAATGGATGTTAAATTATATTGCCAAAAAAGACAAAAAGCACAATAAAAATAGTCCATATGACAATGCGGTTTATTACTTCTGTAGTCTTCTGAAGAGTCCTACACACTGTACTCACAAGACAGACCAAAGACTCAGAATTGGTGCAAATTGTCAAGAAGTTTGTGGTTAGAATAGAATTTTTTTATTATGTTTTTGGGGGGGGGGGGAAAGAAATATACTATATTCTCACCAAGACTCCCGCTTTATTTGGTCAAAAATGCAGTTAAAAACAGTAATATTGCAAAAAAAAAAAAATGTTTTTGTCTGTTGTCTATTTGAATATATTTTTGAAATAAAAATTACTCCTGTGATAGCAAAACTGAATTTTAGCAGTCAATACTGAAATCATTTTAATATGCTGATTTCCTGCTCAAAAACATTTATTATTATTATAAATGTTGAACAGTTGTTCTACTTAATATTCTGTGAAACCTGCACTGTAAAAAATGATTGATTTAAACAGTAAAAGACTGTAAAAATGCTACAGTGAAAACCTGTTAAATGGTTAACAGTAAGTTTCCCTACTATATTCGGTGATGATACTGTTAAAAATACGTTTTTTGAAAGTGAAAAAGAAAAGTCATTGTATAATTTACAGTGAAAAAAAACGTAAATTGATACGAACACTCCTGAACAGAAAAGCAATTCGACGCTGCATGATACTGTACGGGATCAGCTCATGGGAAATATGAATATTTAACCATAACTAGTTATAATTAACTAATCATATTTTAGATCCACTGTAGATATTTAGTTGACCTCTCAGGGTCAACTGTCTTGTCATTTCTAAGAACGTTAATTTCCTGGTTAAATAACTTTCTTACTGTACAATTCTTTAAGTTTGTAACGTAAATCTGCATGATATTGACTCCGGTTATGAGTAAACAAATGAACACGTCAAGTGTGATACAAGCAAGGTTTTATTAACTACATAAACACTTAAAACTAGTCTAACATACTACATAAACACATTAAGCCGTTCTAACGATACAATACTACACACATACACACACCCACACATACAGTTGGTATAGGAAAGGTGGTGTTATAGTTAAGTCAACCTCAGTATATGAAGAGGAAAGGGGCATAAAGAATGGATTTTATGGAACACTTTGCAAGTATATTCAACAGATCAAAGCCTTCAGGGTTACGTCAGATTCTGAGTTCAAACACACCACTCTACTCATTGTAAGAAGGTGTAACTGATACTTAATGCATCAATTAATTCGACTAAGTTTGATACTTGCGTATGACTGAAAAAGATTCCTGATGCAATCGTAAGGCCCAAGATCTTGCTGAAATTAATTGATGAAAAGAACCAGTTTGAGTCAGTAGGTCACTTGATCATGGAAAGGAAGGATGTTCCTGAAACCCATGGCACAATCTTTGATATCGTCGGAAGCGTATTTTTTCAGCATCTTCTTAGCTTAAGACGCGTCAGTTCCGCCTGATCTCATCTCTAGGTCCCTCTGCTAGGCCTGCGGCGCTGTCCGATATCCCGAGGGTCCCTCGCTCCGTTCCGCGGCCAATCGTCCCGAGGTCCGCTGATCACCATCGGCGGCTCCCCCAGGTCCCCTGCTTCGGCGTCGTAGGCTCAGACATCCAGGTTCTCCATGTATCTCGCGCCCGTGGGCCCCCGAGTATCTCGCTCCGTCCATGGCCATTCGTCTCGAGTGTCGGCGCTGCTTCTCTGCCGCGGCTCAGTACTATCTATATACAATGGGATGGCCTCCGAGGTCCTCCCCTGCTTTCCGCCATTGGCCGATCACGAGTATCCATGACACATTCCGCCATGTGCGCTACCCGTGTCTCTGCTCCGTCCTGGTTCTCCGGATTCCACCATGGAGGCTCTCTGGTGGGCTCCGCGGGTCGATCCCTAGTCCTGCAACGCGAAAAAAAACTCGCATGGGCGCCCTCCTGGAGTTGAGCACGATGAACGTTATTAGCGGAGCTCGAGTCGTGCCTTCCGGAAGGGGGGCGATTCTGTCAGTCACCTCTGTGGATCTTCATATTATGGTTCTCCCATCTGTGTCGCTCTCTATTGTGGTTGTTCGCTGTTGCTCATTATGAGTTAATCACTTCTTCATTGTGCTCTACCTCTGTCCGCCCAATCGTTATCGCCTACCCTATATCAGGTCGTGCCATTGTGTTCTAGTTTGTCGTTATTGTGAATGTTACCCCTTTCCGTAGTTCTCCCTACCCTCTCGTGTATTCATTAAAGTGTTCTTGTATCCTTCATCCTCGTCGTCCTGCCTGTTCTCTGGCACAGCAACACCGTGACACATGTGTGTCACCATGATGGGGTTTAGTGTTAGTGTGAATGACACTGTGCACCTTCTATATGTAAGTATTGCCCTCCTTAGCTCGTAGAAAAGCTGTTTATGATGCGCTTTGGTTCATCATATGACTTTCTTAATCATCACCTGTTTGTTGGTGGCTATCAGTGCATTACATTTGTTCAAAACAGATATTAGTACTTCAATATTTTGGTTTATTAACATTACATCAGTTAATGAAATACAGTATTTTATTGAACCTCCTGGGGTCGACAGTACGTTTTAGGCGGAACTTTTTGCAGATTTGAACGATAACAGCGAAAATAACTAAAATGCTCCTTCATACTTGACCGTACATATAAGAGTAATACAGCATTTAAATCTGTAAAGGGTCTACTTTTATTTGTGTACACTCACAATAACAACAAACCCATTGTGCTTTTGCAAATAAAGAAATAAATTGGGTGTGTTTTAGCTCTCCCCTCCCCAGTCTCATTCCCCCTCCCTGTCCTTCGGGCATATGTGTTTAGAAACGCGTCATTAAAATGAACTGTAACTCAGCAAATACTCAACAAAGAGACCTGAGAGATATATCTATAGAAAGCTTAGCATGTCTACTTTTAAACGAAGTAAGTCTTGACGAAAACAAATATTATGTGACAAAGTTTATCAGTATGAAACCAACGCGATGTCAAGTCTTGGCCATCGCCCTCATTATCGCTAATGTGACCACGTCCACGCGCTTTTGATATTACAATCGTCGGCATCAGTGGACGCGCGCATGAATACGCCGCGACTATGTCATCAGCAGCAAACAAAGCAACTGTAATGTGGTGTTTGGGTTTTGTCTTGTTCATGTTTTCATTTCTTTTATTTTGTAATTGTTTCATGCTTTTTGTGTCATGCTTCCCTTGCCCTCATGTGTCTCTGCCTTGTGTATGTGTCATATTCTCATTGGTTGCTTTAGTCATGTGCCTTGTTACCATTGGTTTGTTCTTGTCATGTGACACTCATTGTCTGCTATAAGTAGCCATCATGTTCCCATAGTCTTCGTCGTGTATTGATGTTGTAACCCGCTGTCTGTGATTCATTCTGTTCTTGGGTCGTCGTCGAGTCTGTTCATGTCAAGTCAAGTCAAGTCTAGTCTGTTCATGTCAAGTCTGTTCAAGTCAAGTCTCGGATTATTGTTTAGATGTTTGGATCACCTTTATAAATAAACTGAACTTGGGTTCTCACTTACGCTCGGCTCTGCGCCGATTCAGTGACTGAATTCGTATCTGAGAATTACACGACCACAAATCCACAATGAACCTCAATGGCATTTTCACAGCCTCTGCTGCTTCGTCAAGGTGGACAGGCGCTACTGAGGAATGATATGTTCAGGACTTTTGTGGACCGTCTGCAACGCAATGGATTTAATGATGTGGCGCCTTTAAGGACCTATTGCATGTGGGTCTTAATGGACTCCCATATCTTTTCCAGCGACCTGGGGTGGAAAATAAATCTGGTGCTGCAAAAATAGATTCAATATATAGTTAATTGCTTTGAGAAGGATGGGTGCTGCTTACACAGTTGGTGTACATGGAGAAGGAACAGACACTATCCAAAAGTCTGCTGCCGCGTCTATGCATGCCAACGTAGCCACACGGCCCTATCTTCGCAGTTCATGTGCTGCCAAGTCTCACACCTAGCTGGCCATCATGCTGCTGACTCCAGGACCTGCTGTGGCACGTCATGGCCGAGTTAAGTCCACGTTACTCATGTGTCATATCTGACGCACAGGTCAGAAGCGCTGTTCTCATTCATTCGCTAACGGTCATGTGCCAATAGCGGCTTGACCACACCTGAGATGCTCCGGCCAAGGATGCTAGGCACGCTGCCTGGAGTCCCCTTGCCAAGTTATGGCTAGCCACAGCAATCCCTGAGTCCCTCGGCCATAGATTGCCTGCCACTGACCTGAGTCGCCCGGCCTGAAGCCTTGATTCCTCGCGGGTCCCACCGCAAGATGGCTTCGCATCGCCTCTAGTCCGGCGCTGCAAGAGGGCTGTCCTACTCCGTGAGTCCCGGCGGCCAAATGGTCGCCACGCCTGAGTGTCCCCTTCCAGAGGTTCGACCCACCCCCCACCCCCCTCACCGGCGGCCGCTCTGAGTCAGACCGGGAGCTTGTGCTTGGACTGAAAGATCTGATAGCTAGTCGTGATGATGACTTAGCCAATGATAGGGTCAGGTGAGAGCTGTCAGGGCATCCATACGGTGACAGTCAGCGCTCCTGGCAGCGCCTCGCCGTCTTAGGTGGCCTAGCCCACACTTCTGCTGCCTTGTCTTGTAAGGCGGTCTCGCCATTTGAGCGTGTGGCTGCACACAGCGCGCTGTCCTGAGTGATCTCAGCTTCGTGGTCTATCCTACTACGTGCTGCATCCTAGGCTTTCCTGTTCATTGAATTCCGCTGGCAGAACCTGCTAGAGGGGTCGCTCCGCTGGCAAAATCCTCGATTGAGGTCGTGGTCTCCATTCCGAACTTCACTGCCCTTGCCGCTTCACGGCCACAGAGGCCGTTCACGTACTCACAGACTGTCTTGTCACGGCCACGGGGAGGCCTTTTCACTTAAATCTCACATTGTCTGCCCCTCCACGGCCACATAGGTCTGTTCACGAACTTCCAGACTGTCTTGTCTACAAGCGGCACGGAGGTCGTTCTATGAATTCATTACTGTCTCTGTTATCGGCTTGGAGCGCGTCATGAACTCACAGTCTGCCCTGTCTACGTCGTGTAGGCCGTTCATAGAACTCACCTGTCCTTTCCATGATTATAGGTTGATTTCACGGGCCAATGAGCTGTCCATTGCAGTAACATTCTCTGATTGTGCTCCGTCAAGGAAAAAAAAAGATAAACAAAAAAAAAAAAAAAAATCAAGTGCGCTGTGCATGTCATCTGGCTTCTTCGCGCATGGCTTCCTTGCTCTCTGCCATTATCACCGGTGCCGCCCTGCTCTGCCTGCGAAGGTCCGGACATGGCTGCCGATCTGCCTGCTCCGCCATGGCTCCCTGCTCTGCATGTTCCTCTTCACGGGCCTGGCCCTCCATCCCTCCCCCAGTTCCGCCTCCACTCTACCACCATCCTCCTGGACTTGTGGGGTTTTGGTTGTGTTTGTTTGGGCGTCTGGAGCCGCCCTTAGAGGGGTGGATATGTAATGTGGGGTTTGGTGTTTGGGTTTCATGTTCATGTTTTCCATGTCTTTTATTTAGTAATTATTTCATGCTGTTAGTGTCATGCTTCCCTTGCGCTGTCAACATGTATCGTCTTCTCTGCGCGTTTGGGTCTATGGGATTGGGGGGACTGTGACTTTATTGTATGTGTCATATTTCTCATTGTTTGCTTTAGCATAGTGCCTTGTTCCCATGTGGTTTTTTCTTGTCATGTGACCCTCTATGTCTGATTTAAGTAGCCATCATTTCCCATGTCGGCGTCGACTTATTGATGGTTGTAACACTACTGTCAGTTGAGTCTAGTGCTGTCATCAGGCCTCGTCATAGTGCTGTTCATAGCTCGTCGAAAGTTAACTGTTCATGAGCCTAGTCAGTCTGTTCATGTCAGTCAAGCAGTCTGTTCCTGTCTAAGTCAGTTTCGGATCTAATGGGGAATTATTGTTTGGAATGTTTGAATCATCTTGTAAATAAACTGGCAGCTTGGGTTCTTCACGTACGCTCGCCGGCTCAGTGGACTGAATATATGTTAGCAGGCTAGTGATACGTTTGCTCAGCAGGAAGAGTCATCTTCGGCTACTGGCAGTATTCTCATCTGTAATAAGAGCACGCGAGAGAACTAAGACAGAAAGAGTGCACTGAGAGGATATAGCTTTGGATTTTCTCGATGAAGGGAAACGCGCCGGCCGTGATATTCATATGAGGATATAGTATTTTTTTATTTTTGGCCTACTGGCATTCGTTAGCTTTTATTGTGTTACTGTGACATAACTTGTACACATTTTACTTGTTAGACTTTCTCCAAACTATAATTCCTGCCTAAATGTATAATCAAGTGAAACATTATAAAGATTAATTCACTGCATATACTGTATGTCTCACAACGCCAGGAAGTTTTTTTTTTATGTTCTATAAAATAGACAGCAACGATATAAAAGTAATTTGAGTTATAATGTTAATATGTTGAATGTTTTATACTCGGTCATTGGCGTTCGCGATCGTCTGATGTGTAAACGTATCATGTAAGCTGTAAATAAGTGATGCATCGACACATACGCGCGTTCTTTCTTATCAGTGATGCAATTTATTATCAGTTATGTATCTTCTGGTAATTGCTAACAACTATTTTAGTTTTCGTTTAGGACTGTGGCTGCATCACTCGCATAATTGCACAATAAAGGCACACGTGTCGTTCAGTTTTGTGTTCGCTGGAAAATCATACTGAGTAAGTGAACAGTATAGTAATTGTACTTTTATTATGCCTAGACTATATGGTAGTATTATTTGTGGTTGATCGTGTTAAAATGTAGTTTCTTTGTTATTGGCATTCTGTTTTCCCATGAAGTATGCATACTATACTAAGATACTGTGGGAAAAAATGCTTACAATTATTTATAAAATTATTTTAGGACCGAATACACCACACTTGCCTTCACCTGCATCTCTCACAGTAAGAGGACGCTCGTTCAGTTTTCAACTCCATTCAGAATCTTTGAGTAAGTGTGCATTCACTATTTTACAGATGTTACTTTCATTGCCTTTATATTTGCTGTATGGTAAACTATGTTTGCTATGTGGTAAGTAATTGTGTTCTTTGTTTCGATAAATTAGTACTAGTATCAGTGAACATCATAATAATGTAGTTTGTGTAAACAGCATGCTTGCTTTTTTTATTTCAGATGTGAGAATAACAGTGTAAAAGAACCTGTTGCAAAGAGAGCCAAAGCAAAAAACAGCCCACTTGGTCATGGAAGATGAGATTCCTGGGCCTGCACCAAGACCTTGACACAGCTAAAGCTTGCATGTGATGGCAGCACACTCCCCATAGAGTTATTTTATGTTATACGTGTATAATATGTATTCTAAATAAACTACAAACAAAAAAATAGATACATTTCTTTTTTTTCCTCATTATTTCTTGTAGCAATTCTCTCTCAGTCACGCACCTGACTGAAAGGCTCATTATGCAGGCCTTTGTCTTCTCAGGTGTGAATCACAGCATTATTCATGATCATTCACGCCTACTCGCATATACCTTTTCTACACAAAAAGTGTCTTAGAAAATTTAAATCAATATAGTGTTTTCTGTGAATGAGTGAGTAAACTAAATGTTTTTCACATCATTCTGATGCAAAAACTTTAGACTTCAAGATCAGTTCTCAAAAGTATTGTGATCAAATGTTCTGTATGTGTTTAATGGCCTTATTTCAGTGACTTTAAAATTGTAGTTTTTCCCTAAGCACGCATAAACGTTGTTTTCTCAAAAATACAATCACATACATACATGCTGCTCATATATTATTGTAGCCCGGTTTGTGCTGATTACAGTGTTATTAAACTTCAAATGTTTGTAAGCAACTGAAAAAAAAAAGCACAAATGTCAGGGCATGTCAAAACTTCTCCAGGACCCTCGCCAAAACGCTTCCCTCGAACCCCAGAGGTTTAAGTGCAAGTCTGTAAAGGCCTAAAATGATGCTACCATATTTTTTTTTACGGTGAAGTTCTGGCAACCACAGCTGCCAGTATTTTACTGTAAATGTCAAATTTTTCTTTACAGTGTGTGATACATGTTTTAAGTTCAATCGGATAACATTTATTTGAGATACAAATGTTTTGTACTACGAATTGTGTTTAGGATTACCAATATAGCTACAAAAAAAAAAAAAAAAAAAAAAAAAAAAAAAAAAAAAAAAAAAAAAAAAAAAAAAACTAATTTAATGAATCCCGTACGAATGGCAGAAATAATTAAGTTTAAAAAATAATACAAATAAAATTATCTACTGACCCCAATCTTTTAAAACCAAGACGAGTGGCTGGAGTATAAAAGCATAACTTTGAGTCAATCCAAACATTGGTAGGGAACTGTTAGATATTATCAGTATGCTGAGGAAAACTTTGATGAATATATCTAGCTCCTGCGGTCATTCCTGTCGCCGGCTTTATATTCAATTAGAAAAGCCGAGGAGCTCATTACAGAGAAGACTTAAACATGCAAAATGTGGCCCTCACAGACACACTCATACATGCATTAATGCAATTGCATATGATTATTTTCATCTCAGCAAAGGGAGAATATGCATGTGGGAGGGAGAGAGAGAATGTGTGAGGCTTAATTGCCATGTTGAAACTGAGTCTGACTGAACAAGTGGATCAAAATAAAGTGGATTATAAGATTAAAGGGTTTTGCCACATGCAGCGCTTAAGTTAAATGCATCCTAAACTTCCTCTGGATTCACACACTGCTAAATTACCCCACACACACAGCGCAAATCAAGAAGAAAGGCATGTGATTTGTTAAATGTTCATTATTCAGCAGGTGTTTATCATGTTAATGTGACGTTATGGGAGAAACATTTCATGTGCACTAATTGATTTGGGAAATTTCTCCATATGGGATCTCAGGCATCCTTGCAAAACGTGCTACGGTTTCAAGTATGTACTTGAGTGTTAAGGGAAGCAACAGAGGCCATCTGTTCAGGGACTCTGAAAACAACATTCTATATATTTTTTTTTTTTTTCAAATCTGAAAATTCCATTTCTTGCTTTTTAATCTGAATGTTTTATGCATATGACTTGAAAACAAGCCAAATCTGTTTTCTTTCATATTTGAGTGTGATTTTTAAATGCGTGTATAATTGAAAGGCTGTTATACTGTAGTAGTCTAGTAAATATGTGGGAGTGTGCACAAAATACACTTACATGCAGTTCCACATTACTCATCCACAATAAATAAACATGACAAAGCTTTACCCAGCATTCCTGCATACGTCTATGGACATTAGGGATGGGAAGATTCCCCGATTCGCTCGGTGCATCGGCATAAGTTAACGATGCATCGGTTTAAAAAGTGTGCATCGGCTACAAGTTGTCATTTATATCGCAATGCATCGTTTCTAACACATTTGCATGGGTAAAAACCGATTTATTTGTATACACTGAACAAAATTATAAACCTAACACTTTTGTTTTTGCCCCCATTTTTCATGAGCTGGACTCAAAGATCTAAGACTTTTTCTATAAACACAAAAGGCCATTGTTCACAAATTTGCCTAAATCTGTCTAAATCTAGTGTTAAGTGATCACTTCTCCTTTGGCCGAGATAATCCATGCTACCTCACCATAGGTGGTGGGCTTCCAGATGCTGATTAGCCAGCATGATATATGCAGCAGGTGTGCCTTTAAGCTGGCCACAATAAAAGCCGCTCTAAAATGGCAGTTTTATCCACACAGCACGATGTCGAAAATAGGCCATAAATAGGCCTTTTTTTGTACATAGAAAAAGTCTTAGATCTTTCGTTCAGCTCATGAAAAATGGGGGCAAATACAAAATTTATATTTTGGGGGGGGGAGGTTTTGTATTCATATTGTTTTTTTCTCTGTTTTTGTGTTGGGTCGTTATAATTTTGTTCAGTGTATAATTATTAGTGGATGCGCTATACTTTTGTTATTTAGAAAGTGACCAATAATCTCTGACCAATATTCAATATTTTATATGTAGATTGATTTCTCCTCTCTAAACTGTTTGTCAAGCGCGTTCTCTCATCACTGCTGCAGCGTGAATATGACGCATCGCAACACCACGGAGACCTGGGAAAAACTGGGATTAAAGTCCAAAAGCTGACTTGAAATAACCTAACAAATCAAACGAGGCTAAAGCGGTTCCATAAATGACAAATTAAATTCACACAATCTCACAAATTTTTGCACGCTTATTCTTAAGCAGACCTTAAAGTCGATCATGGATTAAATCGATCCACCATCACAAACAGCAAATATATCTGTGCTGTTTAATGCATTCGAGACGTTGTGTTTTCCTCAGTGCATAACTGACATGTCACATGTATATTTTTCATCTGTAAATGTTACAAAGTCATGCAAACATACCCATTTTGCTGTCAGGAGTGGGCGAGGCTTACGCGAGAGCAACGAGCGGGTCTAGATAGCGTTCATGCACGCTAAAACAGACAGAGTGCAATAGAATAGGAGTGCAATAATTCTGACTAAAATATACATTTCGCTGAGATATTTGTAGTTGGACAATAAATGTGCCAAGTGTAGAATTTTAAACCTAAAATGTAATTGTATTTTATGATAGCAGTAACTGTAAAGTGACTATAGTAATGGGTAAATCAAATGTAAGCTAATACAGTACTAATTAATAAGCTCAGATGAGTTAATGTGTGTTTATTATAGCAGTTAAAATGTAGTCATTTTATTTATTATTTATTTTCATTTTTAATTAATTGATTTTAACTTGTAATTTAGTGTTTTTAATGCTTTAAAAAGCAATTTTAGATTATGTTCTGATGTTCTTCTATCTGTTCTGCAAAATATAAAAGGTGCAGCTGTAATAAAACCAGAGAGAAAGGCTGCATAGCTAAAACCAAATATAGAGTCAAATATAATAGTATGTGAGAGCAGTGGTAATATCAATTATGTCCTATTGTTGCCGTAGAGGAGCTTAGCTTAGCTGACAGTTAGCCTGCTTTAGGCAGTTAGTTTCCATCGCTAAATAAGTTGTGGCGGCCACAGTGCAGGGCTAAATGAGCTATGAGCTCTATGTTAATTTGCTTTATGGATGACAAATCATTTGAGCTATGATTCTAGACTAACCTGAATAAGCCTGGCTATTTAGTTATAAACTTGTTTTATGAAACAGTGCCTCGAGACATTAAAATGTGATCATATTTTCTCCATTGCATCATATATTGCATCGAATCGCAATGTGTTGAATCGAATCGGAAACGGATCGCACTGCACCATCGTAACAGGGGTGAATCGCATCGCATCGGTAGCTGCTTCATATGTATCTTTAATGTATCGTATCATTGGCTATGCATCGAGATGCGTATCGTATCGGCTTGAGTCATGAGATGCACATCCCTAATGGACATAAAAACACCCAAAACAGTCTAACACCAACAACACAATCTAATCGCACTTCTATAGTCACAGAGTAACTTATTAGATCACAGTGACTCAGCTGGACAGACAAGAAAACCTAATCCTACCAATCAGAGGTCATGGAAATCTGACCAGTGAGGATTGAGTATCCAACTCCTTTTTGGACTCATTGTAATACTTGGCAAAAAAAAAATTAGGCTACAGTTCTTTAGAAAACCTTCAACATGTGGTTTAAAGAGCCCAGAAACCAATAGAAAAATCTTTAAATTAAATCCAACTACATGATCCCACACATTGTAAAACTATCCAAACTATGCTGCAAAGAATCATTGAAAAACATTTCTTTTTAATCGTGTATAAACACCAGTAAGCTGTGAAGGTCAGGTCAGGTCAGGACACAGCACAGCACAGGAACATCACATTTATCTGATTCTATAATAGCCTGTTGTAACCACCAGAGTTGGAGTCAAGACAAGACCTTCTATAACCCAGACCAAACTAGAAGGGCAGGAAGGTGAAAGAAGGTTATGCCGAGCAGACAAAGCTTATACCTGCATCAGGTCAGATCCAAACGCAAAATATAAAGAAACAGGTTAGTCCATAGTCTCTAATGCACTTAAGGCGCCCTGAGCTACTTTACTTTTGCGAACTAACATTGGAAGTCTTGCACATTTTCTGCAAGTGAGAGGGGTGGTGAAGATACAATGTCAAGTCAAGTAATTACCAACAATGTCAAGTTAAGTAATTACCACTATGAATCAGATTGTCTGAAACCAAACACGCAACTACATATCGATCTAAGGGCCTCATCTATAGACACAGCTCGCCAGATCGCGGGCGCAATGCGCGCGCAGGCGCAAGCACATAGTGTTTTTTGCTAGTTATCATCCCTTCGACAGCACCGTTATCCACGTCCAGCGCCACGTGGTTTAAATAGCAAATGCACTTGCGCACATCTGTTCGCCCATGGGTGTGCGGTCTGAAAACAAGGTGTGTTCAAGCTTATTGTAGGAGCGTTGCTATTTTGAGGCAACTGAAAACGATTGCGCCATTGACCAACTAAAACCTGGTCTAAAGTCAATAGCGCAGTATTTTTTTTATTTAAGGGTCACATTCGTATTATGCAATAAAATATTATTATTTTGTATGCTTTAACCTTGCGCATGAGCAGATCCGTTTCCTCTCTGGAGACACGTTTAGTCTTTGCTCTTGCAAATTCGCGCGACCGCAACTGGCTTGTAAAGGGAATGGGAGATGAGACTCTGGATTATTGCAGGTTAGCATCCCATATGGTAACACCCATTAGCTCATTATGAGACTAGGTAGCAAAGTTTGGACCAGCGCCTGTTGCACAGACACATTTTCGGCATCAGTTTAGAATCTATATGCGATGAGAAAGATTCGGACATGCCCTAAGGGCACCTGCGCCATGTGCTTCAGACCATGCGCTTAGATTGTTCAAATAGGGCCCAAAGTATCCAAGTTTTGAAACCTAGATCATGCAATGCACGTTTATATGTCTTCAACCTCTGGTTCACCTAAGTGGTGCATTTGTGTGCTCTTAATGAAGTCTTCAAACTCCTCTCAGTGATAGCAGCAGACTGCTGTTAAACTAACATTATAATTATCTGCAGTATGCCCTTTATTCAAAGCCAAACAGGCCTGAAGTATTCTGTCATTTAAACAGATGAACGCACGTGCTACAGTTAGCTAATTGACTAATTAGTCTAATTAAGCCACTTGCCAATTTGGGAGTGAGCAAACAGAGGCGTCTCAGCGGAATTTTCCAGATAGCAGGAAAGAGAGGGTCGTAAATTGGCTGGCTGATAAACTACTGCAGTGAGACACCGGCTTAAAGCACATACAAGCAGTACGGACAATGAGGGCAATGGTAACGGTTACAATGTACTTCATAAGCCACAGACCATGTGCCAACAGCTACAGTACCAATATGTACATTCAGAAAGTCATAAAATAATAATAAGACACAAAAGGTGTGTTCCAGAAATTTACAACAGGTAAGCAGTGTTTTCTATGCCTAAAACTCCCTAAAACTTGTGCACTGTCAAATCTCTTAAAAGTGGTCATATTAAACATGATACCTAAAATAATAATAATAATAATAATATGCTTTAAAATAAAATAATAAAATAAAAGCAAATGCATTTGGAAATGCCCTTAGGCAAAGCGGGAATTTAGAATTAGCATAAGCTTTACCATTTTTTGGATGACTTTGCATCATGTAAAACACAAGTATTTAAACATATTCATTAAAATATAACAAATAAAAACAATAGAGACTATAGGAAAATACTTGCGTTTGTGTGTGTCGTGTGTACGACAGTATATATATATATCTATATGAATGATAATATATATACTATAACAAACTGAGCTTTATATTTATCTTTGTTCTATTCATCATCTAGCAAATGTTTGAGAGTCAGTAAGATTTTTTCTTATAAGAAATTACACTTTTAATCAGTGATGCATCCTAAATTGTATTATGAGCTGGCTGTAAAGACGTTAATAGAGAGCTATAATAATGTTAGCTATATATTTGCTATTTCAAATCAATTCTAATTCTTCTTTCTATTTTCAACCGCTTTTTTATGTATCAAAAAATTCGGGCAAAAAATGTTTATATGTTAAATGATATGCATCTTGAGCATCTTATTTAATGATTTCTGAAGGATCATGTGAAAATGAAGACTGAAATTATGCTGAAAATTCAGCTTTGCCAGCACAGGAATAATTTACGTTTTAAAATAGATTAAAATTAAACTGCAATCACATTACACAATACTTCTGTAAAAATGTAATGTATTTTTGATTAAATAAATGCCTTGGTGAGCATAAACGTTTACAAACCCAACCCTTTGAATGTAGTGTATAATTTAGGATATGTTACAATTGTCCTTATAAAATAGTCACATTCTTGCAAACTATTCTCACTTGAGCAAACACAATAGACATAATTCATTCAGCAGATATGAGTTCAGCTTGATCCTGTATAAACACAGATACTGTTCGTCATGATTATATGCATATACACACACTCCAGTGAAAAGCCTGTATCTCCATCGAGTCATGAGTGTGAATGTATTGGTTTGCATGGGCAGTTAGTTCGTTTATAGTGCTGTGTTTTTTTGTTCGGGATGTGCCAGTGCGTGTGTGTCTTTTGGAAGTCCTCCAGTACGAGGACATCTGCGCTAGTTTGGGGGGGGGGGGGGGGGCTACTAGTAACTATAAGCTCTGACAAATCTGGCACTGTCTGGAGTCACTCTCCGTCCTCAATCGTTCCATGAATACAGCCATCAGAGTCATCCAATCAGACATGGCTGACAGCTCCAGCCACCAATCAGAGTCAGGCAGGGCAGAGAGGACACACAGGGCACGCTGACACTGCTGCGGGTGGAAATGAACCCTGACTGAACCGACGCTGGTCTGGGAACAGCTTGTCACATCCTAATTAATCTCAATAAACAGAAATCAACATAGTAGGGTCTGAACAACTACTCTTTATTTTACTGGTCATATAAAAAGTAGTCAACTAGTTGTGAGTTCATTGTTAACCTCATGTAAATGGCTCATCAAACAGCATGCAGCATAAGTGTCTTTGCTGTTCAACGCTGCGTTGATGGAGAGCGTGAGTGGCTCTTTAATGTGTCATGACAGTTTATCGCTGTATTGGCATGTGAACTCTTCTCTTTATGTTACATTTATAGTAGCAAATAAACAGTAAATGACATCAGAAGGTATCCTTGTTTCAACTGCAAAAGACGTCATTACACAGCCATTTTTCACGGAGTTAAAGTCCACCACAGTTAATCTACTCTCCTGTATGGTTTGTTTGTTGGACAAAATTTGGTGTTATGAATTGGTGCAATCAATGGAATATGCAGTCGGGTATGACAATGACATCATCGCTGTCATTTCAATTTTAAATGTTGAATATTCTCAATTTTTAGGGCCAGATTTACTAACAGCTTTTTGGCGAGCACAAACCGATATGCTTTTGGTTAAAATAGTACTGTCAGATTTACTAAAGACATGCAGTGAAGAATTAGTTCGCATGAAAAGGCTGGACGACCGTTACCTTGTGCTTGACCTTATTGAATATGGCTAATTTGTAGGAGTTTCGCCTTGTCATGACGCTAATATTCCGGATGAGTAGTAATTAAAATGAATGTACGCAACGTGATTATCCTAATGTCAGGGTCTAATGTAACTTTACCTCGTGAAGTTTCAGCTCAAAATACTCAAAAATATCATTTATTATATCATTTTGAAAATACCTATTTTCAGTGGAAGCAGAAACACGCTGTTTTTCCATGCCTGGCTCTTTAAATGCAAATGAGCTGGCTGCTCCCCGCATCCCGTATTACACCTCGGACCTGCTAAAAAACATCTGTTCTGTCAGGATTACAGTTTATTGTGCTGAAATCGATGTCTTTGAAACGCATTATGGAGTTTACAACTTCTGATATATTTTTTCTGAAGAGGGGAGGCAGGGTCACAGGTCGCGAGGAGGCACACGTATAGAAAGCGGCTGTCACAGCATGTGAGTCCTAAACTAAGTTCTCATTCACACACAAATTTACATTAAAAACACACACGAGTTACAAAAACAGTTCGGTATGTCGGTTAAGGTAAACAGCTGGGAAATAAATTGTTTATTTTAGATCTGTGTGGCAGCATCAATATACATTAAATAAATCAATAAATCCACTGTTCTGTTGTTTCCTCTGAGGCTGGGACTGTAAATAGTGTTCTGTGCAAGTCTGTGCAGCCAAAGGCAGCAACGTTAGCATGTTTTGTCTGCAAATCCTTCGCCATGGCATTAGGAGCTGGTAGCACTGTTGTTCATTATGTGCAAACTCAAAGGGACTATGGGACGCGTGGTGGAATCTTACAGATTAAGGAGGTTGTAATTATTATAATGAATCCCTCTTTTGGCTAATACGTCACTAGGGGAGTGCGAGATCAGTTACGTGCTCATTTTTTTCAGATGTTGCAGAAAAAGCTTATGGCAATATACAAAGTACGCACTTTAGTTAATGCTTTTTCAAGTTTCCATTGATTGGTAGAATGCACCCGGGGACCTGATTATGAGCACATTGAAACCTGGAAATATAAGCATCGGCTCCGGTTAATTTGCGCTGCTCTTGGTAGATTGTTTTGGTCGATATGTAAATGAGATGTTGCTTCTGTGTTCTTTAATTTGCGCATTGTCAGTAGCTCACAGCAGCCGTGCAGAGTGATCAGGATTGATCACTCGCTGGCGCTAAATTAGCCATTTAGTAAATCTGGCCTAAAGTCTTTACATTTCTTAAAATAACAGTTAACAAAAACGTCCTGCCTTGCAAGTACTGTAGAGTGTTTCTTTAACTTCAAATTTTCATTTACTGGTCATTTCCAATCTAGCTTCAATTTTGTAAAATGAGCGTAATTGTGTGAGAAAAATAAGTAATGTGTGTATTAAAAATATGACGTGTGTAATTAGGATATATAAAAGGCTAGCTATGAAATTAGTCTTATCAAGAAAAAGGTGTCATCTATTTTAAACCAAAAATTCATTTCCACCATTACCATTTTCATCATAGAATGCTATTATGTTATGTAACTATATTAAATTATAATTTAATGTAAGTTATGCACATTACCAAAAAAAAACAATAAGGTTTTATGTTTTTGAAAGAAGTCACTTTTGCTCAACTAGGCTGCATTTATTTGATCAAATTACTGTAAAAACAGTACAACTGTGAAATATTACTACAATTTAGAATAACTCTTTACTATTTGAATATGCTTGAAACCCTATTTGAAATAGTAATATTTTGTAACATTTTGTTTACACTTTCACTTTTGATCAATTGAATGTGTTCTTGCTGAATAAAAGTATTCATTTTTTTTCCAAAAAAAAATAAAAAATGTGTTGCCCCAAGACATGTGAACGGTAGTGTATGTTTATACACTTTCGGACACTGTTAGTAGACAAATTAAATAAACTAGTAAGAGTGTGAAAAGTATGTTTTAAAATATTGTTTTCCCTTAAAAATCAATAGGGTCTAAAGTGAAGAAACACCCTGTAATGAGTTATAATGTATTACAGGCTCAGTTGTGAGCCCTTCTAAAATGCACATTTAAGCACACAAACTGCTTGTTTGCAGACGGTTCAGGTAAAATGGGCTGGATGGCAGAATTCTGAGATTTTATGGATAAGTGAGGTATAAGTGTATTTGCGGTTCAGAGAGCCTCCTATCAGCGAAGGGGCCCGATAGATCTATTTTAAAACCAACTCACGACAACACGCGGCAAGGTGATGAAAACCCTGACACTCTCAAATTGCCCTGTCAATCATCAGGGTCCCTAAAAAAACGCTGAAATACATACAGGACAGAAATGTAAAGACAGAGACTGTTAGAGTAAAACACCGCTTGAGACCAAACACACAGAGTTGAATCTAAACCAACTATATAACACACCAGAAAAGTGCATTCCTATGTATTATTCCTAATTTATGTCTGTCAATCATGTACAGTAACTTCTCTTCTTCTGTCAATGATGGCATTATCAGGCATAGGACTCAGGAGCGGACTGTTTGTCTGACCACGCTCCGTTCCTCTTTACGAGTCTTTAAGGCTCTGAGTGAAATATTTGTAGTTTAATGTAATTTTTTAATGATAAAATGTTACAATCAATGCTTCAATGTATTCAAAAAAGTACTAACATCCAATGCTGCATTTCTGTATAATGCACCAAATGCACAAAAAAAAAGTTTACGTTTTTCAAACTTACGGCAGGAGAAAACATATAAAGTCAATGTATTTAAGTGTTTTCGCTCTTGGTGACTCCTTATGAGTTTTTTTATGAAGAGAAAGCACTTTTTAGGCCTAAAACACAGCGTAAGTACTTTACTCCAAATATATTTCTATTCTAAATAAGCGTTTATCATGCAGTCCACAACAAGCAAGAGGTTAAAAACAGAAGCAAATAAGGAACAGTGAGGCAAACTGCAGACTGAGGGTCAGATAAGAGCACAAAATCAGCTTATGATAACAAGAGGTCACAAGGTTAAATAAACATGCATGCTCTTTGACCTAAAGACAGGAAAACTATGAATAAGGGATGAAGAGGTGTTATAAGAGGAGAGATGGGAAGTATAGACAGCAAGGAGGGATTAACGCCCTTTATGAAAAGAAAATGCTTGCCAAAAATGTATGTCAAAATGTGCATGGCTGTAGTGCCAGTGCTTTACAGGAGATGAAAATTTTAAATGAGGGTTTTAGCATGCAACCTTAACCGTTCCACAAAAAAAATAAAGATGTACCTCTCAAATATTCAGTTCACTGTATTATCTTTAAAAAAGCCATTACCACATGATTTCATGTATAAACCATTTCTGCAGATACTTGTAGCAAACATAACTATTCATAATGTATACTCTTTGCAATCATAATGCCCATATCTAATTTTTCTAATATGTGTATTTTGCTTAGTTTACACATAAAAGCAACTGAATAATCTAAAAGTCAAGCCAAACATGGTCCATTCAGCATTTATGGACTAAAATCATGAAAACTGAAAAATAAGTTCATCTGTGAGAATGTGTAGAAAGATCCATCAGTGTGTGTACAGATAGAGCAGTATGTGTGTGTTTGTGAGAGTCACTCACCCACTGGTGTGTTCTCATAGATGAGCAGGTATGACTGGAAGAAGTAATTCTGGAAACGAGGCGGCTGATTAGAGGCTGGAGGGGAGAGAGACAGAGACATGGGTCTTAATAAGAGAAAACACACAGTTACAGCTGTTACATGAGACGGCAAACAGAAAATGACATTGATGAACACATCAAATGAACACTCTCAATGTGGAGCCGTTTCCAGTCAGTATGAGGGTTGTGTGAGAGCTTGGTATATTATTTGATATGACAATAACTCAACTCCGGCACTATCTAGCAGTAAAATAAAATGTTCTGCCAAGGGTTCCTTGTTCTGCTGTATTCTTCAGTGAAGAGCGCACCTGTGTAGCACGATGTTTCTTGATGGCTGGTTCTCTCAGTACTAAGAAAACTTCGGCATGTATTAGCTTGACTACATTTTTGCGCCCGGGTAATACCACATAGCTTTTTGCAATAGGCTGCAGTTTTTTTCCCAGCCAGCTTACTTTTAAGCAATAAAATGTCCTATACTGTGCACCTTTTTTGATCAAGTTAATGCATTGCTTTATTCAGAAACAATGAATTAACTTGATCAAAAGTGATAGTAAGGATATTTATACTTACAAAAGGCTTATTTTTTCTAATAATTAAATGCTGTTCTTTTGAACTTTACATTCATCAAAGATCAGGTTTCACAAATTAAGTCATACAAACAGACACCTTGTAATTTTCAGGCTAATAATAATAAATTTTTCTTGAGCAGCAAATCAGCATATTTTTATGATTTCTGAAGGATCATGTGACAAGACTGGAGGAATGATGCTGAAAATTTCCAGCTGTGGGGGGGGGGGGGAGTCGGGGCAGGAAATAATTACCTTTTAAATATATTATTATTAAAATATATTAATTATTTATATTAATATTAGTTTATTAATATTAATTTAATTATTTAATTATTTAAATATATATTATTATTATTTTTGATGTAAAATAAATACAGCCTTGTGAGCATAAGTACAGATCCTTCTTCCTAATTAAGTGTGTGTGTGTGGTGTGTGTGTGTGTGTTGTGTGTGTGAGTGTGTTGTGAGTGTGTTGTGTGTGTGTAAATATTATGTTAGCATATTTTAACTATAAAAGGTAAATATTTCCCATACTTTTAAATATACAATATACAACAGTTTATACAGCATAACATTTCTTACTTGAATTCCCCTACACTAGCACTCAATATTTCACTACTACACACTTTGCTCTGACATGTGTTAACTTCCCCATCTGCGCTTGTTGTGTGCGAGACATGTTTCCCCAGTGTGTATACGCGTGTGTGTTCTCTTTCCAGGGGTAGCAGGAGACAAGCAGATTTGTCAGGAAGATCAGGAGAACTTTGATCGTGTGCATGGGTAGTGGGCCACAGAGACAACACACACTCGCATTAATACGCTGAAAAGGGTTTTGTGCGTGTTTGTGTTTGAAAGTGCTGGGGTCTGAATAGAGTGAATCCTTTTGAGACTCTGCTTTGAAGCGAAACGGCAAAATCAAACCAGATAGAGAGAGAGAGTAGAGAGAGAGAGGGAGATGCAGAGCAAGAAACGAAAGCCATCGACTGTGCATCCGCCAATACGCACTAACTAGAATCAATCTAGAGTAACACGTCAGCCCGTGTTAATTACTGAGCCATTACAGAATGCCGCTAGATATAAACGGTTTAGGTGTGTGATCAACTGGATTGAAGCAGGCAGATTTAAATGAGAGTTCGCTTTCCAAAATTGGCGGAGGGCCTGCCTAGGCTCTGTCCTGGCCTTCTTGCAGCTGGTCTTAGATCTTTACACTGTCTGATAATTAGAAGTAATGCATATGCATTATTGTTGCTTAATGAATTTTCTGAGGGCTCGTCGCGATGCATTGAATTAATTGTAATGAATACTGAATTTAATATGATTTAACTGGAATTTCACACTTAAGACTAAGGCCAACCTATAACTGACGTGTATTTATTGTCAGCGGCATATGTCTGTGTGTGCAAAACATAAAGTTGCGTCTTGGGGGCATGCAGTATAAGGAGTAAAAACGGCATAAAGCACTGTGAATCATAATGCTTTCTACCTGGCTGAGCCGTTTTGTTGAGCTTCACATTAGGGATTGGGTGTGGCCGATATAGACGATGGGCTTATCGTCCGATCGCGGGATGGCTGAGCAGACATCACGATGTTAATGATGACATTGTGATTCCCTCCACCCGCCTCGATCCTGCAGTCCGCCGGGCATCCCGGTGGGTTCCGAGGATTTCGGCATGTTCGGAAAGGAAATGAAGTGTTCTACGGAAACCCTAAAGGGTAAAAATATCCTACGAGATGGGAGGATAAAAAAATAAAAGCTTGCTTCCGAAAACGCGGATAAACATGCCGCCTCTTTTTTTTTATTGAATTTTCCGCAAATCTGTATTGTATCCTTGTGTCGGTATTGAAAGTAATTGGGGGGGATTTTATACTGCAAAATTCGATATCAGTCGCCGACTTTTATCTTTCCTTGTCAATGTTTTTCTCTTCTCCCTTTTTTTCCCCAAACGTGGGAACAAACATCTCAGTCCTCCCCTTTTCCCCTGTCAAGAAAATGCGATTTATGAAATCATCCTCTCAACCATCACAGGGCACCATTTCCATGTCCACTGTTAAACCCAGTAAACAAACCAATCAACAGCGCGAACAAAAACCATTTCCCACGCACTTCTAAAAGTAACAGTAATGGCCGGCCGCTTTTTGAATAAACCCGGCAATCCTAGTTTTTTTCCTCCATTCTATTTTTGTAAACTTGTGTGATCAAGACAAACAAACCAAAAACAACTTAAGGGCCTGCAGGAATAAAATCCCTCAAAATGGTGGGATTTGTCCCATGCTCATCTCGTCATAAAGGCCAATTTTTCTGGTTGAATTATAAGTAAAAAAATCTCCATCCCATCACATCACGTGCTTTCCCAGACGGAAGCGGCAAAAATTTTACTACACATAAGCCATAAGAATTCACTGCTTATATTCTCGTTTGTTCATTATCGGCGATGAAAGTTCCAGCATTGTGATTCATTTAACCCGCTATAGTGAATAAATCCCTTTGTTCAGTGGTTGTTTTTTTTTTAATTTATGCCCATTTTTTATTGTTTTTTTTTTTGTTTTGTTTAATCAGCGATATCACTATCAAACAATGAATGTAAAGCGCATGGCAAAGTTGAATTTGCAACTTTTTTTGAAAGTTGAAATTGTAAGGGGAAAATGTTTCATTTTTTTTTGGAATTTTCTGTGGTGTTTAATGTTGATATTGTTTTTGTTTTGCAATACAGTAAAAAAAAACGGTTCATGATGGAAATTTCTTTTTTTATTGGTTTTGTTAATTTCATTTTTTTTAGCAATTAACAAGATGAACACAACCGCCTTTTTTTTGATTATTTTTTTTTGTAGCGAATGACTTGATGTGGAAATGTTAAGTTTTAGTTCAATCGCTCTGTAAATCTAAGAATTAGTAAAATTGAACCAGTTTCAGAGGCTTTTTTCCCATATTTGGGCTTGGCTTTACCTATGTTTTTGGTTTTGTAATTTTTAATATGAAAATACTACTTTTTTAATATTTTGAATTTCATGGATTTTATTTGGGTCAGTTTTTAGTGAAAAAAACCAAAAAAAACGGGTAAATGGATTTTTTGGCATTTTTTGGGAAAAAAACTAAATACAATTTGTTGTTTATAATAAAATCTTTTTGAACATCAAAAAATTCCTGGATTTGAAAATTGTTTAATTGTTTTTTTTAATGTTATTATAACCTAAAGATGCTTTGTGAAAGTTTGAAACAGAAAATAGTGGGTTTTCATCTTGCCACACTTTTTCCTTTTTACCATTTTCTTGGTACAAGAAAACAAACATTTAACTCAAATTTAAAATCACAATGGATTTTTGAAAGCGTTTTTTTTTGGAAACCAAACTCTTTCCGAATTTTATTATTCAATACTTTTTTCCCTTCTGGCCAATTTTATTACAAGTGTTTTTGGGTAAAGTCCTAAGGCCGACTGTTAAAAAAAAAATATAAATTGCCGGGCGTTCAGGGAGCCCCTATTGAAACCGCTTTTCGAATTGCCGCGGCCCTCTTCATTTTACTTTCCACTTTTCAACTTTTGGATTCCCCCCGCGAATCCACTAAGATACTCTACATACCTCAAATGGAGCGGCACGTAAACCTTACCACAACATTAACAGATTAAAAATGTTTTTTGTCCTTGGTTTCTTGCAGGATCTGCAAATCAATTTCCGCATGTGTACCCTATGCATACATTTTTCTCCTTAACTCTGTTGTTAAGGTGGTAAGTTGAAAACTTTTCAATGTACTGTTAAAAAATGCAACAGACAGGCCTGAACCGCTAGCAAGCCCCGCTAGTACGTGTTTAGTGGCGTTCCCGTAGAACCATTATTTGTTTTTTTTTTTTCCATGCTCGGCGGGCCCACCAACCCCAACCCCACCCCGCCCACACGATTGTCATTTGTTCCCGCATCACGATGTTTCCAGTTCCCACTGCAACATTTTTTTCCGATGCCAAGTGTTGGGTCCCACATCCACCCAACCCTACGTGACTAATAATGAAAATTAAAAAATATGGGGTCCACAAAATGCCAACCTTTTTGGAACAATTTATCCAAACAACAATTCGTTTTTTTTACAATACGTTTAAGCTTATTCTACGTTTTGGGTTTTGTAATAGTTCTGCATGGCCCTGCCTTCTTTGACAACTTTAATAATTTTAGCCATTTATCAAAGAAAAAACCTGTGTGGGTCAATAAATGAAAAAACAGCTCTCAAACAAATGCTTGCGCTTGCAGTTTACCTGCTTTACACTACCCTGCAGACCACCAAGGATGTTTGTGAAAACAGACTTGTATTCAGCTGAATGTTTGTTTTTCACCAAAACCCCATTGTGAACATTACTGAGATTCTTTTTTTACGTGAACCAGGTTTCTAGACAGGACCTTCCACGTCCCCCATATCAGATCCTCTTCCAACAAGACCACCATCCGTTTTTTTTTTTTTTTTTTATGAAGAAACAGCTTTCTACCTCTCTTCCCTCTTCCACTTGATTTTCCCTTTAAACAACCAAACGAGAGTTCACCAAAATAAAAATCTAAAAAAATTCAAATCTCTTAGTCACCTTATTCTTCCAGTTTGTTTGTGTATTTATATATTATTTACATATATTTTTTTTGAGGAACACAAAAGGAATTATTTAGCAGAACATACGGCACCAATAGGACAAAATACAACTCTTGTACTGTTTTAGGGCAAAAAGAAAGATTTTCAGTGAATAACCACTTGAATTTCTGTTGGTCTGTTTCTAACACAAAGCTTCAAATCAATCAAATGACTTCAAAAAACTTGAAATATGGCATACAAGTTCTATGGACTACTTTTATGGTATTTTTGTGGTCCTTTTTGGCACTTGATTGGTCATGACTAAAATTAAAAAAGACCACAAAAGAATCCATACAGCAATCAATACTTGTGCACTACATTGAAAGTCTTCTGAAGCCATACAACATCTGAATATAGTTGTTTATTCACTGGAAGATCATGGACGTCATGGTCCCAACTAAGAAAAATTTTGGATATGACGTTTTTTTTTTCTTTTTTTGTGAACTATTCCTTAAACTCTCTTCTCATCTCTTTGGGCGAATGTTTAACATTCAGTCTCGAGTTTGTTCTGTGGTTCAGGGCTCAAACTCCCTCCCTATTTTACCCTCTCCCATTTTCATTTAACCCGTCAAAAAAAACCCGACCAATCACCGCGGAGCCTATATAACCATGAGAGAACACGTTCCCACAGGACCTATGGAGAGACAGGGGCGGCGCGGGCAGATTCCATGAATAAGATGAGTGTGTAAATGAGTGTGAGAGAGGTTTCGCGAAAGAAAAGGACACAGGACAGGAAGGAGGAAGGATAGGGCAGCGAATTTATAAAATCCTGTGGGCTGATGTTAAGTGGCAGAGACACTGTGTTGTTAAACGTGCCGCCACAGATCGCAGGTGTCCGACACACACAAGCAAACAGTGAGGAATGATAGACAGGCGCGGGAGAGCAGTGATGGAGTAGATGTCTGAAAAAGAAACTGGATTAGGAAGGACATGCCAGGAAAGTTAATGATAGCACGCTTTGAAAAATGAGAGACACAGATGATAGTGACACAGAAGAGAGACCACTGTTCAGCAACAATCAGAGTTTAATCTCAAAGTCTGAAGAGACACATTGAGACACACAGTTATTGGGGGGCCAAGGTGGGTGGGGAGTGTGAATGTCATCTTTGGCTCATGAATATTAATTAGTTCATGCAGCTGTTGTTAGATCATCAATATTCACGAGGCAAGCCGTTACCTCAGGTTCATATAAAACATGTCCTGGTCTTCTAGATGTCTCACACGGATTTGACATCGAAAAACAATATCATTCAACACTCACTTTTAATAAGGGTCTATTTAACACATTCATTTTGTATAGTTATTAATGCGTTAAAATTATAAAATGATACATGCCATCTAGGGGGAAGCCGTGCCCTAATGGTTAGAGAGTCGGACTCAAAACCCAAAGGTTGTGGGTTCGAGTCTAGTACCGGCAGGGAATGTAGGTGGAGGGAGTGAATGTACAGCACTCTCTCCAACCTTCAATACCACGACTGACGTGCCCTTGAGCAAGGCACCAAACCCCCAACTGCTCACCGGGCGCCACAGCAATATGACTGCCCACTGCTCCGTGTGTGTGTTCACAGTGTGTGTGTGTTTCCGCTGCTGTGTGTGTGCACTTAGAGAATGTTAAACAAACATACACTACATTCCTAGTATGGGTAACCATACTTGGCCACATGTCACGTCACTCATCTAAAGCCACTTTTTGTCATTTAATATTGAAAAATACTGCGAAATGTTATTGCAATTACAAAACTATTTGAATATGTTTTATATATTATAAATATTGTGTGAAAATTCATTGAAAATAATTAATTTTGGAGACTGAGTATATAGTAGATCTCATAATTTCATGTCAGAACTTAAATGCCAACCAATTAACAGCAAAAAAATATTTTTATTTTTATAAAATCTTAGTATTAAAATTTCGAATAAAGCATTGATTAGCCGTTTCTCCACATAAACCAATAGGTTCTGTCACTTCACAAGCTTGTCAATTTGATTGTCAAATCAGCTTGACAGTTTATTAGATAAACTGATTCATACACATGCTAGAATACTCATCCTCAAATGTAAAGTTTGCTTTGGTATGAGAACATGGAAATTTAGCACCACATGGAGAAACAAAGTGAGAAACTGTGTGTGTGTGTGTGTGTGTGTGTGTGGGTATGAGCGCGAAATGACACCACAAGTATAGTAATACCAGTAAATGTTGACCTTGTAGGGACATTTTTGGAGCCCATGAGGAAACAAGCTTATAAATCATATAGAATGAAGTGTTTTGAAAATCTAAAATAGCAGAACGTTTTCTTTGAGGGGTAAGTTTAGGTGTTGCTTGGTTTACAAGCTCGGTTTACAGTTTGTACAGTATAAAAACCATGGAACATCTAGTCTATGGAACATCCCCACAAAAAAAGGAAACCAGTATGTGTATGTGTGTGTGTGGTCATTACCTTCAGAAAGTTTGTGTAGCAGCAATAAGGAGAGGAGCAACTTGACTACAGTCATCTTGCCTCCAGAACCTTCACACCACGACATCTCCAACCTGCAACACACAAACACACACACAATCAACCACGGTGTTCAGAGTGGCATCGTGAAACATGTCCACAACTGTTTGGTGCTGCCAGCATAGCAGAAATTACACACTGCACATTTGTGTACTGGCATCGTCTGGTCAAGCCTTTGTGATTTAAACTTATCATTAAAAATTCTATGACATTAGCAAAGCACAGCTGGTAATCCACATCTGCGATGTGAAATCCATCTCTATAAATAAATAATGTACGGTTCATGTTGTGAGTTGTGATGTCTCCAGGTGAACCTCATTACAAGTTCAATGCTCCTGATGTCAACATGTGATATGCAAATACAATCATTGATAAACTGTAACACACTGCATGAATCTCAGTGAGAAAAATCTCAAAGGTTTTCTTTGCATCAATGAAGTCTGATAAAATGTTATATATCATACATACATATATACAGTACACATACACATAATAAAATGCAATTATATGTTATAAAATATATTTTTTATAAATTTAAAATATTTTACTACCAACAAATATGTTTTTCAGATAATATATTTTTTATGGAATTATTTTTATAAATAGAAAAAATGAAAGTTTCATAGATTTTCATGGAAAAAAAAAGGTCTTACTGTTTTTGCAATATACTAAACAATCTAGGATTCAATTTCTTTACTCATATATTATTTACAATTATCGTAAATTTTATAGATTTATTTAAAACAATCCAAAAATGGCTGTTGTAATGCACATTTTTATGGCAGCCATTTATATATATATATATATATCTACTGGATAGTGTGGTTGTGTAATTAACTTAATATATACTTCAATATGTGTGGTGTGGTTTATATAATAATCAATACATCTTACAGCTGGTGGGTCTTTAAAGAGTTCGTTTTGCAAAAACAGGAGTTCCATTTTTACAAAACTGTATCTCAATTATATGTAAATATCAATTAAACTTGCAGTTTGGGTTTGTTTTTGGATTAAATATCATAATCAATAACAAAAAAATACAGAGAACTACCACAAAAAAAACACAATAAACACACTAAACCCAATGACAATAAAAAACATGATTTTTAGGAAAATGAATAACCGACGTTATTTTTTTTTTGCAAATAAACTCTTTGTTTTTAGCAATATATATATATATATATAATATATATATATATAAATATATAAAATCTCAGCCTAATAGCTATAGCTGGTGGGCTAAAAGTTAATTTCGTACCCTGGTGAACACCCTTAAGTCTAACTCTTTTGTTGGCAGCAGAGCGTGAGCAAAATAACTTAATTTGAAGACAAAAGGCATCATTTGCCAGCTTGTAGTATTTCACACGCTGTTGAACATGAGAGCTGCTTCAAAATGATTTTATGCCTTTTATTCTTTTAGCCTTGATATACAAGCAGAAGCTGTATGAGATGTTTAAGTATTTGTTCTGCATTTGCAATCTGTCAACATAATCCCAACATGATTTTTGGACCAAACTATGCAGCCCTACATTCAAATATACACATCAACACACCATATGCTGCATTTCCTCTGAGAAGAAGACTTTCTCACAAATGTTTTGCAAGCTAAAAGCACTTTCAGACTTACGCGAAGTCACTGAATAGATGGTATTGCTTGAGGAGAGGGGTATTATATTGACAGTATTAATGATTAATATGCATATAAATTATGCATTAAAATGAAGAATAGTTTTACACTTGTTTACAAGTGAGAAGGAGGGTTCATTCAACAAGGAATCCCCATAGAGTGAAGTACTAAAACACACACTCGAGTTAATCGAGAGACGTGTGCTGCTAATCATCTCACTAGCATCTCGCTCGCTCGCTTGCCCTCCCTTCCTCCTCCGAGTAAAAATAAATAAATGAAATAAATAAGTGTCTGAGTGAGAAGAGTGAAAATGATATTTACAAGGGAGCTGATGTGATGAGCGACTTAATTACAGCAACTGTAAGGTCGAAATTAATGATGTATAATCGCGCCGCGTACAACCTCAGTTTAATTAGGCTAATTACCGAGCTGGGATTGGCTGAGCTTGTTTGTTTTGCTGGTATTTACCCTTAATGCTGCGGCGTTAAAGGTGTCCGCAGGGATGGAGATAAGATACAATCTAATTCTCTCTCCATTCTAGAAAACGATCAAATGGAAGTTTAGCCCAGCGTCTTAGGATTACATTCTATAATGAGGAAAAACCCAGCACTGGATCTCCTGGTAGAGTGATTTGCACATTTTTAGTTACTATAATCATCTAATTTTCTATTTCTCAAAATAAAATTCAATAATATGCTGATTAATCACAAACTATAATCAATAGTTGGCAGAAAAGCACTCAAACAAAAATCATTTAAGACTTTATTGTGGTATCCCTGAGCGTGGTATCTCTGGTATCTCTTTGCAATTTATGGTTTTGTGTGAAGTTGAAAAAAAATCTTCATGGCTTTCAAACTGCTTTCAAACCAGGGTTATGTGTAGGCTAATATAAGCCAAGTTTCTCTTTGCAAACATTGCTTTTAGTTCAAATAAATTAATTTATTTGATTTTCAATTATTTTAATTGACCCTTTGTAAAGACCCGCCCCCTTAGTTATTGTTACTATGTACGACAAGCCATGCTGCTCTCATGCTACACATCATGTTCTCACGCAGTGAAAAATTGTGGAGCAAAGAGGAAACTGAAAACAAGCCGACAGACAAGACAGAGGCGGTTACTTTTGGTATGAAACAAAGTCTCATCTTTCAAGATTTGTCATTCATTCAAACAATAAATACCATTTTGTGGCTCTTTAAAAGATCGCTGTGGCACCTCTACTCAAGGGACAAGTGAACCAATCGTCCTTTCATATTTACTAGTTAAAGCACAAAATAAACATGAATGAACATCAGAAGGTAATTTTTTATTTTAATCGCAGAAGATGTGTAAAGGGTCCTATTCTGCCTTTTTCAATTCCTTGATTTTTTTTTTTGTTTTGGGGTTGTACTAGAACAGGCTTTCATACTAGGTTGTTCAAAAAACACATACTTTTTTTTACATATTTTAAATTATTACAACACCTCTCTCCCCAGTATGTCATGATCGGCTTGAATAGTTCCTGTATCAAATGAAGGTCCGCTTTCTGAAATACGAAATGTGCTGTGATTGCTGGGTTAGCTGGGCCAGTGTGTGCTATGATTGGTTAGCTGTGCCAGTGTGTGGTGTGATTGGTTGGCTGGGCCAGTGTGTGTGGTGATTGGCAGCACTCGGCGCCTGGTCAGGAAACGTCATGCCCCTTACCATAGCCGCCTGCTAGCTTCAGTGTAAATATTGCCTCAAAATAAAATCAATTTGAGCGCTATTTAAACCCCGATGACTGTAACCACTCTTAAGTTTGTCTGTCTTGGGAAAGCTAGCGTGTCTCCGACATAGTGATAACACTCGTTGCCTTCTCTAGTGCAGCTCAACCAGGTCTCGTCCCATTCGTCTATTTTTGTGATATCACAAATCCCGGAAAATTTGCGTTGTAGTCCAAACGAGTCGTTCTGAAAAGTGATTTCTGTTAAATAAAAAAATCTCCTTTTGAAGTGGACTTTGAACTTTGTAACTTTGCAGGTCTTTTTTATGCCCATACATACACACTACACACTGACTAAAATTTTAAAAGTGAAAAAGCATAATAGGACCCACACCATTTTTCAAGTTTTAAGTCTACGTTTACACTAGTGCATTTTTGTTTTAAAGGGGTCATATGACGTTGCTAAAAAGAACATTATGTTGTGTATGTGGTGTAATGAAATGTGTTCATGCGGTTTAAGGTTAAAAACACATTATTTTTCACATACTGTATATTATTGTTTCTCCTCAATGCCCTGCCTTTCTGAAACGCGTCGTTTTTTACAAAGCTCATCGGTCTGAAAATCAAGGTGTACTCTGATTGGCCAGCTAACAATTGCATTGTGATTGGCTGAATACCTCAAGCGCCTGACGGAAATGTTACGCCCCTTACCAAACTGTCAGGCCGTGTCCCGGCACTCGAGACATAAACATTAAAACCCATTATAAATGAGGCGTTTGTTGCATCCAGTGGGGATATAATTACTTATTATAATGACTTATACTGTCTTTTTTACGTGTTGCGTTGCATCGCGCCGCGTAAACTTAAAACTATGTCTGCATTTGTGATCGGTGAAATTACAAACAACAAGCGCTACTCGCGTTTGAATCATCAGTAGCAAATTCTTTAACTATAAAAAATGTACTTACAATCTGTGAATCAGAATTTCCAGACTGTCCTTCAAAGTTGGAACTCCCACTTTATAGAACAGCCTTTGACACGACCCATTTGGATGCTACTCTGCAGGTTCATGTAACAGTCATTCCATAAAATGCGCACACAGCGTCCACACACGCGGGCTTGAGTGAGCGAAGGCCGGCGCCTGAGAACGGCGCGGCCGCGGATTCCCGCCGGAGCTGCCGTCGGGCTTGCGGCAACCGATTTGATGACCGCCGGGCGGGACTCCGTTTCGTCCACATTGACGCCGATACTGCTATCCACAGCCGCGGCAAAGTTGATGTATTTCCTCAGCGACCAGCACGGTCAGCTCTAGGCATGATGAGCGATATCCGTCCTCTTTTGGAAGGCCAAACAAGTAGTTTTGCTTTCACAACGAAGCACACAGCGTCTTCACGACATTGCTGCAGCGTCAACAATACTACAGCGCGAATAAAAGTTACGCCTTCTTTCTTTACGTGAACATTTGGGTGGTGTTATGCAATCTTCCCACACAGTGACGTATACATGTGGGGGCGTGTTAGAAAGAGCCGATTTAGGAGGGCGTGGACAAGTCTTAACTTTTATAAATATCTCTTTGGATTTGAGACTTCAGTCTTTGCAACTTTACAGATCTTCTTTATGCACCAAGAGCTTGTAACACTCCAAAGAGAAAGGAAAAATTGAAATCGCATCATATGACCCCTTTACCACGCTAACTTTGCTATGGTGATGCCTTGTCGTTACACTACTCCGCGTTTTTAGGTGATTTTTTTTTTTTTGAAAACACTGCAGACCCCTTTTATTTTGAAAACTCCGGGTTGAGTTTCAGTGTAAATGGACCAAAACGGAGATTTTTGAAAATGATGGCGTGGCTGCCCACATTCACTCTGCATATCCTTGATGACCGTGTAAACAATAACACCATGCTCATTGTTGTTCTTATAGATATGTATAGGTAGATTCCCCATTCGACCGCTCCAAGCACGTAGATGCGTCCTCCATCTAAATAATAGGGCACCTACCTATACATATCTATGGTTGTACCAGCATGAATGGTCATGGTTTTCGGTTGTGTAGTGTGGACAGAGATTGTTTCTGAAACACAGTGTAGACATGGATCGTTTTCCTTTTAAAACATAGTTTTAAAAATGAAAACGCACTAGTGTAAACAGGGCCTAAGTCCACCCACATTACTCTACTCTCTTGGCTGATTTGTCTGTCGGACAAATGGCGGATTTGGAGTTATGTTTGGTCAAAATGCCTGTCAATCAATCTCCCTGCGAAGGTTCAATTCTACTTTCTTACATTTAAATTTGAATTGCAATTCTAAATCAACACTGTCTGTCTATCTGTCTGTCTCTCTATCTTCCAAAGAAGTGTTTGTAAAAGCTCAGTCTTTACATGAACGGTTTGAGTCCAAAATAAAAATTATAAAAAAGTGTTTGTTCTCAGCTAAGCAAATTACAGTCAGACTGGAAAAGCACACGTCTGCTGTTTGCCCCTGTAGACTCGGTAGCAGGGCACACGCTCAACAAAAATACATGAACATTGCAACAAAATGAAATGAGCAAGCTGCATATTATAATGTTTTGGTTAGCATGGCAATCCCTGGTGTGGAATTTGAGCAACAACCTTGGCAGTGAATTGCATTTCGAGAGAAATAGAAGAGACACAAAAATAGAGGAAGAGAAAGAGAGAGCGAGGGAAGGAGAAATAGTCACATTTGTTTTCATTTGGCGCCTTGCAGTTTCCTGGGTGATATAATAAAAGAGTTCCCTGGTGTCATACAGCAGCACAAACCTTCTCTCGGTCCGTCGTGTAGCTAAACATTCTGCCACTGGAAAAGTGCTGTCACATGGGCCCAACACACCTGCTTCTGCTCCAGGGAAATCCACACATTCAACATATAATGCTATGCGTATGCTATTTTCTGAATAGACATACTGTTTTGCAAATATATAAAGTAACTGATGAATGTTTAATGAATGCAATACACCTTAAACATACTGTAATATTCAATAAAAAACAGGCGAGGAGGATGCATATGGTAGCACTGCTATAGACAACAATATGTGTGTAACTAAATACTATAGCTGATCTGAATGTTTAAAATAAAAACATACTAAATTACTATATTCTTCTCTGTAATGTTTTTAAAGGCATCATGTTATCATCTTATTTGTGCATGTAAAAAATTCAGGCCATCTAGAAAATATTCAGAGCTATATTATTTTCAGACCAGGAGAAACACAGTGCAGAAATAGTATGAATATATGTTAGTGTGCTATTTCAAACAGGCCAGAAAAAAAGGAGTTAGAAGTGTGAATCAAAGAAAGTTTACACTGACCTGGAGCTAACTCATGGTGGGACTTCACTCTTTAAACACCCACCGTCATTACATATACATATACATATACATGAATGAATACACCAGTTACATCATCACAATATGTACTATACATTAAAGGGGTCATATGATGCAATTTCAATTTTTCCTTTCTCTTTGGAGTGTTACAAGCTCTTGGTGCATAAAGAAGATCTGTAAAGTTGCAAAGACTAAAGTCTCAAATCCAAAGAGATATTCTTTATAAAAGTTAAGAGTTAACCACGCCTACCTAAAACGGCTCGTTCTAACACGCCCCCACGTCTACGTCACTATGTGGAAATATTAGCATAATGCCACCCAAATATGCACCCAAAGAAAGAAGGCGTGGTTTCAGGAACAGCAGTAGTGTTGATGCAGCCATGTCAGGGAGACGCTGTGGTTTAGTGCGAAAGCAAAAGCACTTTATTTGGCCTTCTGGAAGTAGATGGAATTAGGAATCATTGGTTAAAATGTATTTACAACAGAACAGCACAACCCAGATGTTCAAAAGACTTTGGTCCAACGCATTTTATGTCATCAAAACAGACAGTTTTTTTAACCTAGAAGAGTACAAGGCTGGCTGTGCACAAAGGCTATTTAAAAATAAAAAAGGGTCAATTCCAACTTTGCTTTGACAATCTGGCGCTTCTGAATCAGCGACTGTAAATATGTTTTGTTATTAGTTTAAGTATTTGCTATTGACTGTTCAAAGCGGAGTTTGCGCAGTGCAGAGTAACACGTCGTGTGTGTGTGTGTGAGAGGGGAACAGGGTCACATCACAGGAGAGTGAACTGCCTGTCAGAAATCATAGCACGTCAGCTGTCTTAACCGCGGCTTGTGTACTGCATCATCACTGTGTCTGTCACGCGACTCTGTTGCCCTTTCGGGCTTGAACTGATGGTAAAACTAACGACATTATTAACTGTCTTGATATTTACTTTGAAAGCTGAAACTCGCGATTATGGTAAGGGGTGTTACATTTCCGACGCGTGCTTGTGGTGTTCGGCCAATCACAATGCACTTGGTCAGCTGGCCAATCAGAGCAGACTGCATGTATGAGAGAGGCGGGGCATAGAGAACCTACAATAATGTACAGTATTTGAAAAATAATGTGTTTTTTGATCATTAAAGCATGTCAACATATTCTGTTACACCAAATACACAAAATAATGATCTTTAAAATAGCATCATATGACCCCTTTAAAATACAGAACTCTCTCTGACCTCTTACAAACAAACCTTCTATCCCACAAACCCTGATCTTTATGAATGAAAAAAGAGATGCAGACACTAAGAAGACCCTAATCATACTGTTCCAATATGAGACAAAAAGATTAGAGAAACCAACAACCTCAAGGCCAAAAATAGTACACTGATTCTCTACTTTTTTTGTTGTAAAACCACTCATGTCTGGCGAAGGAAATTGAAAAAAGGAATGTAATTCATTTTCAAGATGCTTTCAAGCGGTAAATTGGTTGATTACAGTTTGAGAGCCCTGTTTTTAAAGTATCAAGCAAAAATTGAAAAGAACCACCAATCAATAAAAAGGTTACTTGCCCACAGGGATGGCGTGTATAATCCAGCTCAGCAAGAATGTTTGTATTATTATTCAAACTTAATTTTACTAATGAGAAACCCACTGGGCCCTGGGGTCCATAGTTCACAGACTGTGGCACTCTTGACGGAGCAACTCCCTCATCTTAAACTAAACTGCTCTAACACAGAGAAGAGTCAGACACTTTGATACTTATTTTATATATTGTATACAACACCCGCTGTCTTTCTTCGTTTACTCACCACACACCCTTATAAGCACTAAATGAGCGCAGCTTGTGTGATTTCTTTGATGTTAAAACACTTTCTCCTATCTAAGCTTAATATGCAGAGACAACTATAAGATTCGGCAATCTAGTTGTCACACTGCCAAGTAGTTGTGATGCTGTGCACATCGTGCTGCAGGTACTGTGACATGAAACAAAACTTACACTTCAGTAAACAAACAGAGCAAATGAGCCCAAATGTGCTGATGGAATTATGAGAGTTTGCCGCATCAGCCCTGTAATGTCATGTGAGTGTCATCGGTGTACGTTTGACGCTGATCTCAATGGACTCAAAATGGGTTGCATGCCACTGGAGTTATGCATGCCAGGGGAGGTTCACTAAGAATTCATTGTTCCTTCTGATAGTGTAGTTTATTTGCATGTGCTTCCAGTTGTTTTAGTGGCCAATTCCAAATGAATTATGCAAATCAGATAATGGGGCAAACACTGCCACAAATCTGGGGCTGTTTGTGCAATCTGAACATAATTTGCACGGGTCAATTGACTTTTTCCCCACAGTGTCAGTATTTTGTTGTTACCTTTCTCACGCCACACACACAATCGATCTGGCTACAATTACTGCTGCCATAAAATACACTCAAACATCCTTTTTTAATGCCTACTTTTCAATAGAACCAAGTTAAGAATGTTTATGTTTGGGAACATGGCACATTCTATAATGAGCATCAATAAGAAGCATTTATGATAAAAAAAAAGATGCAGGGTTTTTTTTTTGCATTTATGTAGGTTCAACTGTTAAGTAAATTCGCCTGTGCATTTTAGAATATTGCTTACAGTGGAAATCTTAATACTTGACTTTGCGTGGTTTTAAAAGGCTTACATATTACATACAACACTGCACAAAAGTTTGGGGTAGTGAGATGTTTTTTTATGTTTTTAAAAGAAAAAGCATTAATAATGTGAAATATTATTTCAATTCAAAATGACTGTTTTCTCATTTTAATATATATCAAAATGCAATTTATTCCTGTGAATTCCTGTGTTTTTATTCCTAAATGAACCTCAAAAAGGATGATTCAGACAAATTTATAGCTTGAATAATAAACAGGATTTTACTGAAATATTAATGTAAGTGCTTTAACAACAACACAAGCTTACATTTTAACTTTTCAAAATGCCAGAACTCCAAAAGCAACCACTAACATCTTTATTAACTTACTTTAGCATTGCACTATAACACAAAACATGTCGACTTGAGAGTGACATTCATTAGAAATTCAAGTCGTGCCGTGCAACACCCATAACAATCAAAAAGTGAATGCATGAATTATTACGACCTGTATCTATGCAGGAGGATATTTGACTTTCCACAACACCATTTGGATTATTGGCACATAATTAGGAGTTTAATCGGTCATTATTCACAATTAAATGTACAATAAAAACCTTGATAACCCAACAAAGCCATCTGCTGACTGTAATACAACCACTACATCAATTAACACAGTAAACAACACTATCAAGTGGGTTACAAATTTTGACGAAAATGGTTGGTGGCTATTTGTGGTAAATGTATAGGATGTAGGAGTTCTTTGAAAGCTGGTAGAGTGGGTGAGATAAAACATATCCAGCGTATCTGTTCTTTACAACGGATTCCAGTGAGATTATGTGTGACAGGATTTAACCTCACAGAGTACAACACTTCAATTTGTTCTCCTCTGCCCCATCACTAAGATCATTGTGAGCTTTTCAGAGTCGCTGGTTCCACATAAGTGACCAACCTCTCATGATCTTATTATCCTGCTGTCTGCACAGGCTAATTATTTTGTGCGTCCTTTTCCCACAATATAATGGGATATTTCTTCTCATTCACTTCTAATGATCAGTAGCAGAGGGTTGAATTAAGCAGCTGCGGCCGCAGGCAGAGCGCTGTAGGTAATTCAGTACAGCTCGACTGCAAATGTGATATTGCTTTTATACAACAGTTCTATAAACAAGAAGTTAATATCGAGTAACTTACATTTTAGAAACAATATGCCGTCCACCCAGGTGAAAATCAGTCTATCTTCAAAAATATATGCTATATTAACATGCACTTTTGTAATGCCATTAAGCCAGAACTGTGGTTAAGTTAGAGGTCATGCGAAATGCTGTTATTATGTTAATATGATTGTGCTCATAATTAACAATAGCAGTAAAATTATGTGGAGTACTGCGGGTTTAACCGTACAATATGGTCATGTCTATGCTCACACTTCTTTAACTTTCAGTTTGCATGTGCTAGTGTGCAGACGGATGACATGACACTCATTTGAAAATATGGCTTTACAAACTCTTTTGCTTAAATAACTTCTGAATTTCTGATTTCTGAAGGACCATGTGACACTGAAGACTGGAATTGATGCTGAAAATTCAGCTTTGCATCACAGAAATAAATTCCATTCGAAAATACATTCAAATAGAAAAGTCATTTTGAATTGTAATAATATTTCAAAATATTACTGTTTTTACTGTATTTTGGTCAAATAAATGCAGTCTTGATGAGAGAGAAGATACTGAAAGAAGAGACTTCTTTCAACATATTCCCGACCCCAAACTTTCAAATGGCAGTGCATATAATATTTATGACAAAAATGAGAGAGGCTGCGGGAACCATCAAGCATTTTACACTTTAAACAGGCAAACAAAAACTGTTACAGCAAAAAGACCTGTTGCGTTTGCAACTAAACATTTTCTATTGCAAGTTATGGTACCAAATGTTATTAAAACAATCACATTTCTTAGCGAATAATCAAAATGATAGCAAGTAGCATGTAAACGGGATTGAAGATTGTATATCAATGGAATTTATATGACAAACTTTATAAGGCAAACCTCTTGAATCCTGCTAACATGCATTGTTTCACTCTCAGTATTCACTAGGAATTGTGTTTTTATGCTTTAAAATAGGCAGGCTTCAAGGCACACTAGTTTGTCGGTTCAGTTTTAGCCTATCTACTTAATTTTGTAGAAGCAACCCTTCCAACGTCTTCAGGAAACAAAAGTTTATGGACATCGTGTGGAGGTCAGAAACACTTGTGTTCCAGCATGCTTTTAAACCTGATCATGAGCGCTACACCTCCCTCATCTGCAGCACATGCACACCTGGAAGAACTGACATTAAAGTGTATACATGAGATTAAACTCCACTTATTTGACTGTGATTATGGTTTCTGTAATTATGAGCATAATCATATTAACATAATCACAGTATTCAGTGTACATGAGCTCCAACTTAATCTTATTATATATAAACGCAGTCAGTAAGTGTGTGAATGCATGCGTGCTGCATTTAGGTGTTCGATTAAACAGGCAAACTGCCAGCTTGCAATACAGCAGAAGCAGCAGGAGACCAGTGTTGGGGAAAGTTACTTTTAAAAGTAATGCATTACAATATTGCGTTACTCCCTAATAAAGTAACTAATTACGTTACTTAGTTACTTTTTATGGAAAGTAATGCGTTACATTACTTTTGCGTTACTTTCACGTTACTTTTTAAATATGAGCAGGGCTTGATTGTTTTTAATATAAAAAGTTATATTTATAGCAAATATAAAAGCCCTTTCACACCAAAAAGTGTAATGAATAAACCTCAGGCTGAAGCAAAACGCAGAAAAAAATAATTGAAAAATAAATCATAATATCACGTCTGTGTACAGTAAACGAAGAAAAAGAAGAACACTCTTCAGCAATAAAAAAACAATGAAGCACAATTGTTAGTTTATCTGAAGTTATTTTTGCTTATTAGTATGGTTAAACTGGATCATCAAAGGTCAGCAGCAAAACATTGGTAAGGGCTGCCGATAAATTGCATGCGATATTTAACGCGGATCTTGTCAGAAAAGCCGGTTCTGTAATCAGCGGTAAATCTCCATCACGTGCATGCTTTCACATTGAGCAGCATTAACTACACAGAGCCGTTGTTCACTGACGAGCTGCGCAAACCCACGTTCGTATTCGCGCGATTTTTTGCGCAGCTCGTCAATGAACAACGGCTCTATGTAGTTAATGCTGCTCAATGTGAAATCACGCAGGTGATGGAGATTTGAACCTGATTACAGAACCGGCTTTACTGACAAGATGCGCTTTAACTATCGCATGCGATTTTATCGTGCAGCCCTAGACATTGGTTAATAAAATGGGATTAGATGCATTTGTGTTATTTAACATATTTAATTATTGCAGGTTTGCGTCATATTTTAATTCATTTTGATGAATACTAAATCTGTTTTTTGTGAGTGGGATGAATTAATGCACATTCACATTTAGTCTAGAACTACAGTAACATGATGTTCACGCAGCGCACACAACTCCTCTGCACTTCAGATTTCTCCCAATATGAGGACATGAGAGCTGTCAGTCCATAAATGGGAAAACAAAGTAACTAGCATTACTTATTTGAAAAAGTAACTCAGATATTCTCTTAAAAAGTAATGCATTACTTTACTATTTGGAAAAAAGTAACTTGATTACGTAACTTGTGTTATTTGTAATGCGTTACCCCCAACACTGCAGGAGACACACACCTTTCTCACCTGCAGTCTTGAAACAAAGTCTGAGACACTGGGATCTCGGTGCTGAGCATGGCTGCGTGTGTGTGTTAGCATCTGCTTGTTGTACTTTTCACATTCATGAGGGTGAATAATGTGTTTGTGTATGTGTGTATGTTTGGTGACCTGTAGAGACGGTAATTACTGCGACAGGATGGGGCCCCAGCGAGACGGCGTGCTGCAGTTCATCCTGTCACTATCGCTCAAGCACGTCTTCTCCTCTAGCCACAACCGTGTGCGGTCTCTCCTCCGCCTCTATGCGCTCTCCTTTTTTCTTTTTTTTTTTTTGTTTCTTATCATCTTTTTTTTTTTTTGTTATTTCTTTCTCTAACTGCAGAACTAAATGAATTAGTCTCCTGTAGAGCGAGAGAGTGGAGCAGGCTAGCGTGTGCGTCTCAGGCTGAAAGCGAGCTGAAATCCACCACTGATACGCTAAGTGTGAGTGGCATCACTTCACAGCAATCCTTCGAAAAATACCAGGAAAATCTGACAGGAACTTCACAGCCACTTTAAATTTGAAGTTTAAAGTTTTTTTAACAAGTTTGACTCATCAACATTCCTTTTGTTTGGCTTTTTATGTCAAATGTATTTCAGTGACTTTCACAGACATTCTGTAATCAGACATATTTACAAATGAAACAAGATATTTAACGAGAAATGGGACTTCAAGTGTGGTACTTGACTTGACTTGTCAATTTAGATTTCATGTTGTTTTCAAATGTGATTGCCTGTTAGCCTTTTGTAATACATTTTCTGTTTTTTTTTTACAAACTAAGGGACACTGACATTTTATTTTTTGTGGCAAACAACACCATTAAACAGATGTTTTTCATAGCGCTTGCATTCTAAGTGCAAAAGTTTTTTACCACATCTGCTAAAAATAACAATGTACAACCGAACATTACATACTACCATTCTTTTATTAAGAAGTTAATATTTTTTTAAGATATTTGTTACAAATAGGGTTGCAAAGGGGTGGGAAACTTTCCAAAAATCCCTGGAATATAAAAAAAAATCCTGGAAGGTTTCCAAAATTTCTGGAATATTTCTGAAATTTACTGGAAATGTTCCACCTTTTTGCAACCCTAGTTACAAAAGATTTATATTTCAAATAAATGCTGTCTTTTGAAATTTCTATTCATTAAAGAACAAATAAAGTCCCACAAAATATTAAGCAACAATTGTTTTCAACATTGATAATAATACGAAGTGTTTCTTGAGCAGCAAATCAGCATATTAGAATGATTTCTGAAGGATCATGTGACACTGAAGACGGGAGTATTGATGCTGAAAATTCAGATTTGCATCACAGGAATAAATTACATTATTACAATATAGTCAAATGGAAAATTATTTTAAATTTTAATCAAATTTCAAAATAGTATTGTTTTACTGTATTTATGACCAAATAAATGCAGCCTTACACACGATGCAATAAAATATCTCGATATAACTGTGTTTCTGTCATGACAACTCTCAGAGGGACTGGCATGGTAATGTACATGACAATGATAATGTATTTGGTCTTGGCGGAACAGATCTGCTACCTGCGCTGCTGCTGCACTTGCTACTGCCAAACATCCACCACATGCTGCTGTGAGCAGTAGACAATTGCGGCTGCACATATAACAGAAATAACCGCCCAAAGCATACCTGATCACCCCTGTAGCAGATCTATACAGTTGGAGCTGGGGAAGGTGGAGGGTTTCTGAAGTGCGCTGCTACTGCTACAGCAAACACTGGCAAATATTTAAATGTTGAGCAGCGAGCTCATTGGCTACCGATACAGGAGAGAACCAATCAGCTGTGCCATGTGATAATGATGTCATTATGTCTGATTGAGTTAGACCTGTCGGACTGCGCCATCTAGTGTTTCATGCCAGAACTTTGTAATATATAGAAGCATAAATTAATATAAATTTCCACTGAATATTGAGAAAGGTGAATCATTCACACTGCCTACATCAGTAAGATTCAGATTACCGATCTTACAATTTAAAATGGTACCCACAATTAAAAAATAAATTAAAAAAACAGCATGCTCAGAAACATAATGGTTTCATGTGTAAAAAACTGACAAAAGTCTTGTGCAGCAGATCAGACATACTCACAGAAGAAAGAGAAAACTGAAATTTGTGGGGTCAACATTGAATTTTGAGTATTAAATGGTTTGTGCAAGATAATATGTTCAACATGTTTCACTGCTATGTGCCGACTTTGACTTTATGTGCAGCAAAACTTAGAGGCAGGCGAGACAAGCTCACTGCACTGACAAAATGCTTAAATCAATAACCTGTCAGAGGAGAGGAGAGCTGGAGAAGGACTGATATTCTCTCTCTTGCTCCCTCTGCCTCTATCTTTTCCTTTCTGCCTCATCCCTCTCTCCACAGAGAGTTTGTTATAGGTTTCCTCTATTATTGCATTGCAAAACAAACTGTCAGAATTCTCAGAAAGATAGAGAGAGTCAGAGAGATAGAGAAAGAGAGGGCAGCTGTTGTATTGTGGAGAGGTCCACCTCTACAATAAACTCATCAGACGGGGAAACTTGTAGAATAAAACACGCTTTCTTTCAGCACCATGCTCTTTATTAAAATTTAAATCATGTAACAAACGTGAAGTATATTTTCTGAAGCCCTAGCACATTCCAAATATAATTGCAAAAGTAATGACTGTTTTCAAACAGGTTTTCAGGTTTGATTCTTCTATTTCTTATTGTATCAAAAACAATCCAGGCTCATTGGAAATACAAGACTCTGACTTAATTTCTGTAAAAATGCGAGAGAAAAAAACTTACATACAGTTCACTGCAGTTTCCAGGTGGTACACCAGAGGCAGTTCTTATTCACACAAATAATTATTACTGTAGGCAGTGTTACATACTCCTGAGACTGGGTTTGTCACACACAGAATGAAGCAATAATTTGAGCTTTGTTGTCTCCTTATCTTTTCCTTTTTCTTCATTAGAGGAATATAAACAGTGATATATATATGATTAAAAGGCCTAAAAATAGATTTTCCCTTTATTTTGTTACACACCCACACACACACACACACAGACAAACTTTCCCAAGGCTGCGTTTCTGTACATAACTCAACAACAAGGATTTGTCACGCTGTAAAGCTAACACTGAATGGGGTATTATGACCGGCCTCCGTCAGATTATTTATGAGTGGGGCTGTAATTGAACACTGTAAATCCTACAGCTTTGAGTTATGGATGAACAGGAGAGGGCATTCGCAAGTGTTCTCCATATGCTCCTCTCTCTCGCTCGCTCTTCACAAACTTTACAGATTCATACCAGCTTATTTACATACACAGGGAATTCCAATTACGGATGGGAAATCTGTAGCCAAAATGGGAAATTTAACATCTCAGAGAAAAGATTAATTGCCATTATACAATATTGAAGATAAATTAGGTAACACATGTTTTGGTGTGAATGGTCATCATCTCTTTGGCAAGTGCTGGGCCGAATGACCTGAGGCTTTGGAGGCCCCCTGACAGACTATGCTGCTTCATGGAAGGGCACTGGCCTGATCCATAATCCAGTCCTGATTGATTCATATGTATTTTCCTAAAGTCTTCCTAGTTTTGTTCTGTTAGAAGAACTTGTGCAATGAATGTGAAAAATTTGAAAAAAAAAAACTTTTTGGAAGTTAACACACTTCGTTGGAACCTCGTGAGAGCTGTCTCTCCCAATTTTTTGACACTACCATTCAACCGTTTGGATCAGTAAGATTTTTTTTAAAGAAATTTATACTTTTTTTCAGCAAGGATGTGTTAAATTGATCAATAGTGATAGTAAAGACACTTACATTGTTACAAAAGATTTCCATTTTTAATTAATGCTGTTTTTTTAACTTACTCATCAAGAAATATTATGCAGCACAACTGTTTTCAAAAATATAGCAAATAGAAAACAGGTTTTTAAAATCATATATATATATATCTTTGTTTTTTAATAAATCCTGCCTTGGTGAGAATACAAGTCTTTTTCAGAAACATTTTTAAAAAATCTTACCAACCCCCAAATATTTGAACGGTAGTGTGCATGGCTATAGGAAACAATTAAAATGCTTTGAAACTACCAAACTTACTGAGACATCATATGATATCCATTAAGCATTCACAACTGATAGAAATTAACTGAAATCGCTTTATGGCCTTGAGGTTGCAATTTAAAACATAGTTTGCATTCAACAATTCTGTCAAAGTGAAGGAGTGACGCTCATTCCATTTTGCTGTAATGAACTACACAAACTCTAAAGCACTTCTGGGACTCACGCTAAGCAGGAGCAGTATGAGATGTTAAATGTTTATCATATCACAGTTCAAACTGCATTCACAGTGTGTGCCAGACATTTGCATGAAATTGCCTCTGTTGAATACATTTATATATATATAGTCTTTAGTCTATATATTTAAGTGAAATGGATATATTCCTGAATATCGCTATGCTCAATGAGACTTAAAGGTCTGTTTTCATGACTGTGACCCATCATGTTTCGTGCATCCAAAAATGAAATTGTTGTCATCATATACTCATTACATTCTTTTATCCATGAATCACAATGGGGAAAATCTTAAAGAATGCCTATGAATGAGACTGGATGGTTTCAAAACAAAAGAAACCAAAAAAAAAAAAAAAAAAAAAACAAAAAAAAAAAAAAAAAAAAAAAAAAAAAAAAAAAAAAAAAAAAGGAAAAAAAAAAAAAAAAAAAAAAAACAAAAAAAAAAAAAAAAAAAAAAAAAAAAAAAAAAAAAACAACAAAAAAAAAAAAAAAAAAAAAAAAAAAAAAAAAAAAAAAAAAAAAAAAAAAAAAAAAAAAAAAAAAAAAAAAAAAAAAAAAAAAAAAAAAAAGAAAAAAAAAAAAAAAAAAAAAAAAAAAAAAAAAAAAAAAAAAAAAAAAAAAAAAAAAAAAAAAAAAAAAGGGGAAAAAAAAAAAAAAAAAAAAAAAAAAGAAAAAAAAAAAAAAAAAAAAAAAAAAAAAAAACAAAAAAAGAAAAAAAAAAAAAAAAAAAAAAAAAAAAAAAAAAAAAAAAAAACAAAAAAAAAGAATTATCTTAAACTAGTCCTTGTGTACAAACAGACCACATGTTGTTGTTCACTGGTCTTCTGTCCAATGAGCTGTTGGATCACTGAACACCGAATCAACTTAAATGGGTCATATGATGTTGCTAAAAAAGAGCTTTATTTTGTGTATTTGGTGTAATGAAATGTGTTTATGTTTAATGTTCAAAAAACACATTATTTTCCCCATACTTTACATAGTGTTTCTCCTCTATGCCCGCCTTTCTGAAACGCATCGATTTTTTACAAAGCTCATCGTCCTGAAAAAGCGAGGTGTGCTCTGATTGGCCAGCTTATCCAGTGTGTTGTGATTGGCCGAATACTTCAAGCGTTTGACGGAAATGTTACGCCCCTACCATTTTGTTATGCCCTGTCCGGCCGGAGCGATGAGACAAAAACATTCAAACCTATTATAAACGAGGCATTTGTTGCATCAAGTGGAAACATAATTACTGATTATAATGACTTATACTGTCTTTTTACGCGTTTGCGTTGCATTGCATGTCTATAGTTGTGATCTGAAATGACAAACAACATTGCTACTCTACACTGCCCAAAAACTCACGTTTGAATCGTCAGTGGCATCCTTTAAATGAAAACGTACTTACGTGAGTCATAACTGCCGTCATTTTAGTCTAACGTTACTCTCCCATGGATCAGTAAACAGTCCTCCATAAATGTGCTGCACACATCTGAATATTATGGTTAAACTGTTCTGGAACAGTGTTACACGACTTTACCACTGATTTCTAGTCGTGTCATCTTTTGGAAAACCAAACAAAGTAGTTTCGCTTTTTCACAACGAAACACAGCGGCCTAGCGTGAGCGAAAGCCCCTGCTTAGCGTGAGCTGAAGCCGGGCAAGTGTGAGCTGAGGTGGCGGGGTCGAGAATGGCGCGCCCGGCAGATGCGACGAATGAGCGGCAACCACATGTGAAGACCCCCGTGCTTGACCCTGACTTATTCCCTGCGACCCGCACGATTCAGCTCTAGGCATGACAGCGGATATGTCCTCTTTTGGAAGACCAAACAAAGTAGTTCGCTTTCACAACGAAGCACACAGCGTCTCCACGACATGGCGGCGGTGGTAACAATACTACAGCGAGAATAAAATTTTACCCTTCTTTCTTTGCGTGAAACTTTGGGCGGCGTTATGCAAATCTTCCCACATAGTGAGGTAGACATGTGGGGGCGTGTAAGAACGAGACGTTTTAGGTAGGCGTGGCTGACTCTGAACTTTTATAAAGAATATCTCTTTTGGTTTTGAGACTTTAGTCTTTGCAAATTTATCTTCTTTATGCACCAAGAGCTTGAACACTCCAAAGAGAAAGTAAAAATTTGAAATCGCATCATATGACCCTTTAAAGTGAGATGAAATCAAGAACTATATTAGTACGATTCGTTTGAATCATTCAGATGGGTTCTGTGAACTGAATCAACTGATTTACTGAAAATATCAATTCAAAAGAACGACTCATTCATGTGACTTTACAAAAAATCTAAATAATCAAATATTTTAAATATCAAATTAATATTGCTTATTAAGCACCTTCCATCCACAAATCAGAATCAAACTAAACTATTAATAATAATTTTATATAAATATTAGTTTAATATTAGTTTTGCCAACTGAAAAAAATTCATCTCTTATGAACACACAACATGCATTTTGGAGCTTTACAGCCCCTGTCCTTATTCACAATTATATTGAAAAAGTGCACAAAATATCATTCATAAATTCACTTTTTTGTGTTGCACAGAACTGGTTTGAAGCAAATAATGACAGATTTTTTTATTGCTAGCTGAACTAAACCTTTAAGCTTTCAGCTCTAGCCTGCTCTGAAGTCGGTTACCGTCATAAAGCACACATGCAGCCATTCGTTTACCCTCTCTGACCGAATAAACAGCTTGTTCTTAAGAGCATCATGTCACATTCACATCTGTGCTCAATTAAAATCTCAATCACTCGTAATGGTGAGAGGCGTTCAGCTCCAAAAACAGAATCCGGAGATCAGCGAGGTCAAAAATATCAAGAAGGAAGCAGTCTAAGACTATAGTGTATTACTGCTATATGACTCTGCAGTATATACTGTGCACATTTATCAGTCTATACCTACTGTGCAGAAAGCAGTACACAACTATCCCATTCTGAATACAGACAATATGCATTTGGATCGATGGGAGGGTCCTGTCCAAAATCCACTCTCCTCTCCTTCTGCACCCCTCATCTCTTTTATTCTGTCCCTCTGACCTCTCTCCGTTCTGCCTGACTGACCCTCCTGATTTAATGACCTCGCACAGACGGGACACTCAGATAGAACGAATGGGAGCCAAAAGCTAAAACAAGCGGAGTGGGATTCATTGCTGCTTACAGATCAGAATTCTCCCATTTTATCCCTCAGATTCATCTTTTATTTTCATCATCTGTTCGTCCTCTCTCCTGTAGCTTTAGTGTCACTGTATCTGCAATTTATTCCTCTCTCCTTCTCCGATACAGCCATTCATTTCAGCCTGCCACTCAAAATACCTGTCCCATCCTCAGCCTTCATTTCAAATGATCATTCCTCTCTCCCTCTCTCTTCCTCTGTGCTCGTTTTCAGAGTGGATTTGAAAGGAGTGACAGACATGCCGAGTGAGAAAGCGTGGCAGAGGAGCCAGCAGATTCTATATCAAACAGAAACACTTGTGCGTGCACACAAACACACCTCCGCCAAGCATTCATCATTTTTTGTTATTTCAACAAAGCTAATGTAACCAAAGTCCTGATGATGTCACTCTGATGTATAAACTGACATTCAGTCCTCACAAACTCATCAAGTATTCAGAGCAGCCCTTCATAACACTTCTTCAACCCAAATCATTTTCACACGGTTTTATAACCATACAATATAAAAATGACAATGGCTGTGTTCCAAAACTTAGTAAGCTGTCTTGCTGGCTGCCTACATCTGCCTTGTACGCATCTGAACTGGAATTGAACATGAACTCGTGAGAGACTGATCTGATGCAACCAGCCATACAAATAGCACTTCTCACATGCTCAAAATTGAGTTCATTTGATTTCAGAATTGAGTTTGGAGTTAGCAAATTGCAAAGTTAATGACACAATATTTTCATAACCATAAAAATATTACACACAAAAAAGTCAATTTTGTATTTTGAATTTCTTAATAGACATAACAAACGTTAGATTAAGATTAGATTTTTTTTGCATGTATACAGTTTATGTGTAAATTCTTATATAATTTTGTGATGCTTTATAATTGTATTTATAATATAATAAATATAAAATGTATATATACAGATATAAGATAGTTGTATAATTAATAATAATAATATGCCATCCTATTCGGTAAGCTTCACTGGCACATTGTAGGACTGCCTTCTTAGCACAGGATGCATGCAATGTTGCCCTAAAAAGCCCATAAAAAAGAATCTTATCAAACATTTGGAAGAGCCCTCATATCTTGAGCTATGCTGAAAAAAATTCAGTTCACAAGTTTTGGAACAGAGCTCAAGCCTTCTGTCTTAAAGTTGTTCCAATGTTCCCAAACTGATCAACAGTTGAGAGACAAGCCCTAAAACTGGAGAACTGGAGAACTTTCTTTGTAATCAATAAGTTCAGTGAGTTCACCAGAACTTGGCGCCAAATGGACCAAAAGGTGAGCAAGCTCAAATGTACAGAGGCAGAGCTTTCAATCAATCTTAGTTTTAGCTCAAAGCAACTTATAACTCTGTATGTCAATTAAGGTAAAAGATGACAACTATAGCCACTTCAGAGCATGAAGGACAAACAAATAAGCAAACTGGAGTGGATCCCTCTAGGGCACTTATGCATGCACAGGTGATCAGATCTGCTTTCCAGCTGGAAGTGCACTAGCATGCTGATAACATGCATCACCATTTACCTCCTGCCATCACATAACATTATAAACTCTTAATGTCACTAATGGCATGCCAGCCATTCCTCTTTCATCAGTGTCACCATCAGTCATAATAACGCATTAAATGTGGTTATCAGCTGACACACTGTTTTATTTGGTTCTTCAATAAGTTTCCGGGAGTGAAACCCCTCACGCGCTTCATGGCAACCCGCTAGTTCACGCTCATGAGCTCGCATGATACATGAATAAATAAAGACGCGCAGCAGGCGCGCACAGCGCTACCCGATACGCGCGACACTCACCCAAAACTAAAAACAGTCAAAGGTTAAAAAACACACTAACCATCAAAAGCTAATAAAACATTGAAACATTTCAGACACAAGACACACAAACTGAACTGCCAACTAAAAGCGTGTAGCCTATTTAGATTAGTTGCATCACTGTGTAATTTTCTGCCATGTCTAGGTGATACTGAAGTAACGTTATCAATAAAAGTAGAGGTTGTATTGACTTGCCAGCAGTTTTTCGGAGTAAGTCAGAGATCTTACCTGCTGCCTCCTCCTGATCAGTCTTGATACCGACACCGACCAACCGAGCGACCGCTGATCTGCTGCTGAGAGTGCTGGTGCTCCGCGCTCAGCACCTCTCTCTCTCTCTCTCTCTCTCTCTCGCTCGCATCATAATGTTGCGGTTTCAAGTTTAATTAAAACAAGTTGAATGCTGCATGATTGAGCAGCATTATAGGGTGTCATTAATTATCTACAAATGCATCTCGCTGCATTTAAACAGTATGCATGTGAAACAACCATTCGTCTCTTACACTGTAAAAAAAAATCCGTAAATTTTACCGTAAAAAATACAGTAGCAACGTTTTAGATTTTACGGTTTTAACTTAAATTTACAGTTAAATACCGTAATTTCATTAACTGATTTAATGTTAATATGCCAACCTATTGAAGTACTGAAATCTGTTTTGCACGTTTGTAATTCAATGATAACCACCAAATGCAGGAGGTGATGAAAAAGTCACACGATGAACCAAAAGCCCATCACAAGCAGCTTTTAAAAAATAACATATATAGAAGGTGCACAGTATCATTCACACAAACACTAAACACCATCATGGTAACACACATGAAACTGAAATAATGCAATAAACATTCATTTGACAACATTAGGTGTAACACACAACCCTAATACAGAAAACTGATAAGAAGAAACATAGTTATTTCAACCAAAAAAAAACATCAAATTTGAAATGTAACACAGGGAATTCTGGGAATGTCAATTACGGTTATTCACTGTAAATTATAAAGTCTTTTTCACTTACAAAAACGGTATACTACAGTAAAATTAATGTCCAACACATGTAATGTCCAATACAGTTTTTCCCCGTATATAGTAGGGGAATTTACCGTTAACCATTTAACAGGTTTTTACTGTAACATTTTTACAGTCTTTTACCGTTAAATTCACGGTCATTATAAGTGTAGCATAACTGAATTTTTTCTTTTTAAATTAAATTGCAATAATATAATCCGATGGTGCTTTGTAATAAAAACGAAAACCAATTATTTAAACTAGTGCTGTCAAACGATTAATCGCTATTAATCGCGTCCAAAATAAATGTTTTTGTTTACATAATAAACAGTATGTATGTGTACTGTGTTTATTATGTATATATAAATACAAAACACATGCATGTATGTATTTTGAAAATATTTACATGAATATACATGTATTATAATTTATATATATATTATATAGAATAGATCTTTATCTATACATAATAAATATACACAGTACACACTTATATATTATGTAAACAAAAACTTTTTTGTATGCGATTAATCGTTTGACAGCAAATTTAAAGGGGCACTATGATGGCTCTAAAAATAACATTTTTGGTGGATTGGTGTAATGAAAGTGTTTAGCGGGTTAGGTTAAAAAAACCATTATTTCCACATACTGTCTTATTGTTTCCCGTCGTTCTGAAATGCGTTGATTTTACAAGCTACGGTCGAAGGCGAGGTATGTGCTTGAGTTGGCCAGCTATCAAGTGCGTTGGATGGAGGATACCTATAAGCATTGACGGAAATGTTACGCTCCTTAGCATACTGTGATGCCGTCTCCCGGCACAACCGGACAAAACCAATAAACCCATTACAAACGAGGCATTTGTTGCAGCCGGGAGGACATAATTATGGATTATAATGACTAATACTGTCTTTTTACGCGCTGCGTTGCATCGCGCCGCATAAACATAAAACCAGTCTGCATTTGTGATCGGAGAAATTACAATCAACAAGTGCTACTCCACACTGCTCAAAACTCACGTTTGAATCATCAGTGGCAAATCCCTTAAATGAAAACGTACTTACAGACTGTGAGTCAGAAAAGCCAGCATTGTTGTCTACTCTACAAGGATCAGGAAACAGTCCTCATTAAATGTGCTGCACACATCTGAATATTATTTGGGTTGAGCTGTTCTGAACTACACTTAACCACTGATTTCTAGGTCGTGTACTCCCAAAAGAGCCGGCCGCGTTGAAGTGTGAGCGGCGCACGGGCGGCTGGAGGTGAGCGGAGGCCGGCGGCTAAGTGAGCGGACGGCGGGCTTGCGGCCCGGAACCGGACGGCCGGCGGGCTTGCGGGAAACCACATGTGACGACCCCGGGGACTCCACTTCGTTCACGTGTTGAAAGACATCCGGCGATTCCCCAGCGCGAAAAAGTGGATGTATTTCCTCAACGCCAGCACGGATCAGCTCCAGCAGAGAAGAAGCGATCGTCCTCTTTGGAAGACCAACAAAGAGTTTCGCTTCACATGTCTTTTCGCCAAAACACAGGTATCACGACATGGCGGCTTGGCAGGCCAACAACAAGACTCAGCGGAGAATTCAAAGTTACGCTCCTTTATTTGCCTGTACAACATTTGGGCGGTTGTTATGCAAATATTTCCACATAGTGGAGTAGATATGTGGGGGCGTGTTAGAATGAGCCGTTTGAGGTAGGTTGTAGGATGCTCTTAACTTTTATAAAGAATACTCTTTGGATTTGAGACTTTAGTCTTGCAACTTTACAGATCTTCTTTATGCACCAAGAGCGTGTAATACTCCAAAGAGAAAGGAAAAACTGAAAGCGCATCATTATGACCCCTTTAAACACATTTTGGGACAAAAAAGTAGGCCTCCTATTAATTAAATTCAGTAAAGTCTGTGTAGCCTATATCTTATTTCCTGTCATTCCTGTCATTATATTGACATTATAACCATTGATTCATTTGGTAATCTAGCTTTAAAGGTGACTGAAATTTTGTTTGTAAACTGTAAAAACGTATATACACTTATATTTTTGACTTGGAAGTTCTCCATAATTCTCACCATGATTGTAACGCATGTGGGCACCCTTCTGCCATTATATTATATTATATATTATATGAGAGGTTGGGTTCTTTCTGAGCGCAGCTGGGACTCTCGGGTGTTTTCTGGTTCTTTGCTGCCATCATGTGGACTTCATCCTTTTTCCTTCGTGTTGTTATTTCAACTAGGGCTAGGCTTCTGGGAATTTAACGCAGAAAACTGGATTTATGCTGCCAAACTACGAAAAAAATACAATCAAAAGTATGCCGCATTGTGTGAGAAAACAGACCGAAATTTAAACTGTTAGTTACTTTCGCCTCGTTTGTGTTTCTTCAACTAAAAATGGCACCAAATACTGAAAGGGACGCTAGGTAAATCAAACCTATTGATTCTCGCGTGTCACGTGAAAGATCGGCAAGTTTGAGAGTCGTACAAATCTTCATGTTTATGTTTATTCGCACACAAAATCTTACAGGGTGCATTTAATATAGCGTACGTCGTGTAGACCTTGCTGATTAAAGTTTTGTAATTTAAATCCAAAGGCTACAGATTGATATCTGCGAAGAGTGATTAATGAAATGAAGAGTTACCAGTATCCTTTACTGCACTGAACTGAAGTCAGACTGCTTCAGACACATCTCTGGTAAACGGCTAATAACCACAGGCCTCAGAGTTTGAGTGTGTTTGCTTGATACTCTACTTCCCTCTGCTGGACAAGCTTCGAAATTAGTGGAAAAAAGACGGGAAACACAGAAAGATTTCAATCAAGTATGTGATGTAACTTTATAGATCAAAGACTTGTATTCCAAAGGCAGCATTAAAATGTTTATTTTACATGAGTTCAATATTGTAAATGCCTGCTACTTACAGAAGCTCGTTGAAAAGAATTATAGCTATTTTATAGGAGAACTAAGATTATCTCAAATTAACTATACATTACTTATCGAATTTACATGTGCCAATTATATATATATATATATATATATATATATACAGTGTTGTGAAAAAGTGTTGGCCCCCTCATGATTTCTTATTTTTTTGCATGTTTGGCACACTTTAATGTTTCAGATCATAAAAAAAATTTAAATATTAGTCAAAGTTAACACAAGTAAACACAACATGCAGTTTTTAAATGAAGGTTGTTATTATTAAGGGAAAACAAAATCCAAAACTACTTGGCCCTGTGTGAAAAAGTGTTTGCCCGTTAAACCTAATAACTGGTTGGGCCACCCATAGCAGCAACAACTGCAATCAAGCGTTTGCGAAAAATGGCAATGAGTCTTTCACATCGCTGTAAAGGAACTTTGGCCCACTCTTCTTTGCACAATTGTTTTAACTCAGCCACATTGGAGGATTTTCGAGCATGAGCCGCCTTTTTAAGGTCATGCCACAGCATCTCAATAGGATTCAGGACTTTGACTAGGCCACTCCAAAGTCTTCATTTTGTTTTTCTTCAGCCATTCAGAGGTGGAATTACTGGTGTGTTTTGGATCATTGTCCTGCTACAGAACCAAGTTCGCTTCAGCTTGAGGTCACAAACAGATGACCGGACATTCTCCTTCAGGATTTTTTGGTAACAGCAGAATTCATGGTTCCATTTAAATCACAGCAAGTCTTCCAGGTCCTGAAACAGCAAAACAGCCCCAGACCATCACAAAACCACCACCATATTTTACTGTTAGTATGATGCTCTTTTTCTGAAATGCAGTGTTACTTTTACGCCAGACGTAATGGGACACACACCTCGTCAGTCCACAGAGTATTTTCCCAAAAGTCTTGAGGATCATCAAGATGTTTTCTGGCAAAACTGAGACGAGCCTTTATGCTCTTTTTGCTCAGCAGCGGTTTTCATCTTGCCATGCAGACCATTTTTGCCCAGTCTCTTTATTATGGTGGAGTCATGAACACTGACCATAACTGAGGCAAGTGAGGCCTGCAGTACTTTGGATGTTGTTGTGGGGTCTTTTTGTGACCTCTTGGATGAGTCGTCACTGTGCTCTTGGGGTAATTTGGTCGTACCACACTGTAGATTATATTATATATAGTGCTTTCAAACGATTAATCGCATCCAAAATAAAAGTTTTGTTTACAAAATGTGTATACTGTGCATATTTATTATGTATATAAATACACACACATACAGCATATATTTTGAAAATATTACATGTATATATTTATATTATTAGATTTTATATTTTAATTATTTTAGTATTATTTATTTTATTTATATATTAAATATGTTTATATATAACACATAACATATTTCTTTAAATATTACGTAATGTCTTTATATATCATAAAAAAAAAATATACACAGTACAACACTCATATATATTGTAAACAAAAAACTTTCTTTGGGATGCGATTAATCGCAATATTAATTGGTTGGACAGCACTAATACCCACACCCACCAAGGACACCCACACACACACACACAATTATATATATTTTATTCATTTTAAAACATCATTTTATTATGTGTTGTGCTCAAAACACAAGAGGGCAGCAGCAGTCCATCATGAAAATAGATCTCTCTGCAGCTCTGTGATGAACTGGAAGAACTATGAATATGCAGGATATAGCCTATGCAAAATATGTAATAGAAGGCATGATAATGCGAAAACGACTGGTTGACTTTACATTTTCTGGCTTACGACTCACCAAATAAATAAATAAATAAGTACGAGAACATGAAATATTAATTCGAGTTGAAATTGTTTTAGAATTTAACCATTATCCTTAAGCTTATGTTCACAAAAGAAATAGCTACAATGTATTTTAGTCCATTGCACTATACAGCAAAATCACACCAATAAGACTTATTGACCAGCAATATACAACCCCTGGCAAAAATTATGGAATCACACTTAGATATTGTTTACCCAAAATTTTTACTTCATAACAAATAAACGAATCACAGATATCAAACAAAACAATTTTTGTTTAATAGTTCAACATTCTGGTTATGTGAAGCATACCTCAAAAAAAGATATTAAACTCTTTTAAATAATGAAAATTTGTTTTCCATATAAAGTAGAGAAAAAAATGGAATCATTCAATGTTGAGGAAAAAAATCATGGAATCATCTACCAAAACACACAGTTAGTACTTTTTTGCTCCTCCGCTTGCTTTAATGACAGCCTGAATTCTTTGGGGCATGGACTGATATAGTTTTTAGGGCATGAAAAACAATATTCTTCATCAAGCTGGTTCCAACTTTGTCGAATAGCGGTTTACAGATCAGCTTTGCAAGATGGAGCCTTGTCATGGACCAGTTTTTTTCATTTCCACCATCAATTTTCAGTCAGATTGAGATCCGGACTGTTTGCTGGCCATGTCATTGAGTTGATATGCCTTTCCTGAAGAAAAGCTTTAACACTATTTGCTCTGTGGCAAGATGCATTATCATCCTGAAAAATTACATCATTATCACCAAACGTCTTTTCTATTGATGGAATGAGAAAAGTGTCCAAAATTTCAATGTACACTTGTGCATTGACTATTGAGGTAAGGATTGCCCTTTCCCCTGGCAATTTACCTGACATGCAACCCCATATCATAAATGATTTGGGAAATTTGGTTGTTTTCTTCAGGCAGTCAACTTTATACATTTCATTAGAACTGCACCAGACAAAAGTTCCAGCATCATCTCCTTGTCCAATGCAGATTCGTGATTCATCACTGCATATCACTTTCATCCAATCATCCACACTCCATGACTGCTTCTCTTTAGCCCACTGTAACCTTGTTTTCTTCTGTTTAGGTGTTCATGCTGATTTTCGTTGGGCTTTTCTATATTTAAATCCCATTTCATTCAGCCGGTTTCTTACAGTTTGACTCCTGATTCCAGCCATTTGTTTTTCATTTGTTTCATTGTGCACTTTCTATTTTCAAGGCAAATTGCTTTGAGTTTTCTATCCTGACGCTTTGAGGTCTTCCTTGGCCTGCCTGTATGTTTTCCTTTTGTAACTTTTCCATTTTGTTTATACTTGCACGGTTGGACCAAATTTTAGAAACAGCTGACTGGGAACATCCAACTACTTTTGCCACACTCCGTGATGGATTTCCTTCTTGAAGGAGTTTTATAATCCTTTTCATTGTTAACAGACAGCTCTCTTGTTGGGGCCATATGTTTCCTTTCAATTAGCCAAGTCCAACAGCTCAGATCTGGAAGCACTCTCTTTTAACTACTGACTAATTAGCATTTTATACTGAACAAAATTATAAACGCAAAACACTTTTGTTTTTGCCCACATTTTTCATGAGCTGAACTCAAAAATCTAAAACTTTTTCTATGTATACAAAAGGCCTATTTCTCTCAAATATTGTTCACAAATCTGTCTAAATCTGTGTTAGTGAGCACTTCTCCTTTGCTGAGATAATCCATCCACCTCACAGGTGTGGCATATCAAGATGCTGATTAGACAGCATGATTATTGCACAGGTGTGCATTAGGCAGGTCACAATAAAAGGCCAGTCTAAAATGTGCAGTTTTACTGTATTGGGGGTCCGGGGGGGTCCGAAAACCAGTCAGTATCTGGTGTGGACACCATTTGCCTCACGCAGTGCAACAAATCTCCTTCATAGAGTTGATAGAGTTGATCAGGTTGTTAATTGTGGCCTGTGGAATGTTGGTCCACTCCTCTTCAATGTCTCTGCAAAGTTGATGGATATTGGCAGGAACTGGAACACGTTGTCGTATACGCCGATCCAGAGCATCTCAATCATGCTCAATGGGTGACATGTCCGGTTAGTATGCTGGCCATGCATGAACTGGGATGTTTTCAGCTTCCAGGAATTGTGTACAGATCCTTGCAACATGGATGCATTGTCATGCTGCAACATGAGGTGATGGTCGTGGATGAATGGCACAACAATGGGCCTCAGGATCTCGTCACGGTATCTCTGTGCATTCAAAATGCCATCAATAAAATGCACCTGTGTTCGTTGTCCATAACATACGCCTGCCCATACCATAACCCCACCGCCACCATGGGCCACTCGATCCACAACGTTGACATCAGCAAACGCTCACCACACAACGCCATACACGCTGTCTGCCATCTTCCCTGTACAGTGAAAACCGGTATTCATCCGTGAAGAGATCACCTCTCCAAAGTGCCAGATGCCATAGAATGTGAGCATTTGCCCACTCAAGTCGGTTACGACGACGAACTGCAGTCAGGTCGAGACCCCGATGAGGACGACGAGCATGCAGATGAGCTTCCCTGAGACGGTTTCTGACAGTTTGTGCAGAAATTCTTTGGTTATGCAAACCGATTGTTGCAGCAGCTGTCCAGGTGGCTGGTCTAAGACGATGTTGAGGGTGAAGATGGGTGGGAGAGGTGGGCTTGTGTGGTTAAACGTGGTTACAGGTTGTGAGGCCGGTTGGATGTACTGCCAAATTCTCTGAAATGCCTTTGGAGACGGTTTATGGTAAAGAAATGAACATTAAATTCACGGGCAACAACTCTGGTGGACATTCCTGCAGTCAGCATTGCCAATTGCACGCTCCCTCAAAACTGCGACATCTGTGGCATTGTGCTGTGTGATAAAACTGCACATTTTAGAGTGGCCTTTTATTGTGGCCAGCCTAAGGCACACCTGTGCAATAATCATGCTGTCTAATCAGCATCTTGATATGCCACACCTGTAAGGTGGACGGATTATCTCGGCAAATGAGAAGTGCTCACTAAAACAGATTTAGACAGATTTGTGAACAAAATCTGAGAGAAATAGGCCTTTTGTGTACAAAAAAAAGTCTTAGATCTTTGAGTTCAGATCATGAAAAATGGGGGCAAAAACAAAAGTGTTGGTTTATAATTGTGTGTCAGGTGATTGTGCCGGTATTTATTTCAGAAATGCACATTACAAGCTGATTCAATCCTTTTTTCCCTCAACATTGAATGATTCCATAATTTTCCCATAAATTTTCCTCTACTTGATATGAAAAATAATTTTCCATTAATTAAGAGAGTTTAATCTAATTTGTTTGAGGTAAGTCTCGCATAACCAGAATGTTGAATTATTAAAATTGTTTTGTGTCATATCTGTGATTTGTTTGTTTGTTATAAAGTCAAAACTTTGGCTGGACATTTAAGTGTGGTGATTCCATATTTTTTTGCCAGGGGTTGTAGTAATGTTAATACTGTATTAAAGTTCTCTGAAGGCCATTTTCACTACAGTCGATGCAGACGATGGCACCAGTTGCGTTTGTACGGACAAATACTCACGCACTTTCTCACTCATGGATGCTTTATTACTGGATGAGGTGGATATTACAACCCACTGCTGGAAACAAAACAACTTAACTGCAGCTTGTGAACGATTCTGAACTGAAGGTACAGTTTATGTCCATAACATGTTTTTATCAACATAAATTATGCCCCAGTAATGAAAGGCTAGAAACGCCCCTATTAACTAGCATAAACCAGCCTGACCAGCAAAACAAAAAGTGATCAAAACCCATATACAACCACCCAACAGACCGGCTTGACCAAGCCAGGGGAGCAGAAAACCTAGTTGAAGTTATTTCCCCCATCAAGGCGGTCTGAGGTATAAACCAAAAAAAAGTGCAAACGGAATGCAAGAACGCTTCCTGTTGCAACTTGCAAGAGCGTGAAGCTCAGCTTCGAAAAAGACACTGCGTTCTGCTTCTTTTCCGCTGTGCTGCTGCGGCATCCAGCTGTTTTTAAACGCAGAAAGAACATAGAACGCGGTCTGTGCGTTCTGTGTGAACCGCCCAAAAATTACAGGCTTAGGACCACGCCTGTCCTAGAAGGAGGAGTGGGTTTAGGCGTAAGTGTAGACATTTTCAGTCACGCTTTACAGCAGCTAAGGAGCACAGGGCAAAAAAAAGTTAGAAAATGTCCGGCGTGGCATCCACACTCGCCAAGAAGAGAGCCGAGGCGGCTGGCTTTGGGACGAACGCCAATGCGGTGAAGTACCTGAACCAGAACTTTGAGAGTCTGAGAAGCGAGTGTCTGAGCCGCGGAGAGCTGTTCTGCGATCCAACCTTCACAGCCGCTCCCGAGACTCTGGGCTTCAACGAACTCGGTCCACGGTCGGCAAAAACCAGAGGTGTTGTGTGGAAAAGACCTCGGGTGAGTTCCTATGAAAGCAACATAAATATAGTTTTGCCAAAGCAATGCATCATGTAATGCATCTATCTATTTTCTATCTATCTATTAGCTATCATCTTCCTCATCATCTATTATCTTATCTATCTAATCTATCTATTATCTATCTATTATCTATAGAGTATCTATCTATCTATCTATCTACATACTCACTGTGGCCTGAAGCATTAAACTCTTGGTAATGTGATTTTCATAAAAAGCAATATATGCCAACATATGACTCATCCCTTGAATATTTAAATGGGAAACAGGCAACAACATAGAACAAATCTTCATGTTAATGCTTTTTACCATTTCTGCAGGAACTGACCTCCAGTCCTGAGTTTATTGTTGGGGGGGCTACGAGAACAGATATTTGCCAAGGAGGTTTAGGTAAGTGCACGCCCCTGCTAGGTGCAGTTCTAACAGATTTAAAAGTCCACAAGGTGTTCGTTATGCGGAATGACAAAAAAGCATGGGAGATTGACCGAATATGTCTTGCATTTTATGAAGCTCTCTTGGAATTGTTCATATTCTTTTTAACTTTATTGGGAAATCCCCTCTAAACATTTTAAGGAGCACACCCAATGAGTAGTCTGTTCCCCTTTAAACAAGTTTGCACGCTCTCATAATGCTGTGTAATTCTTACTACTAAATGAGAGCCTGTAGTTAGTTTCTCACACATCAGAGAAGTCTTTGTGCACTTTTTGGGAAAAATACTAGCCATGGCTGTTTTCAGCTCTCGTGTTTGTTTTACTTGCAATGAATCTTTTGAGCCGGATGGAGAAATCCTTGTGAAGTGGGGTGTGATTTGCACCATTGCATAACACAGGACGATTCCTGTAGCCTCAAAAGGTTATGCTTATTATATTACATCTGACTCTGTGTTAATGTGCTACATATTTATTTCTTTACAAAAATATAATTTTTGTATGTATTAAAGTTTGTTTTTTTGCTTTTTTATTTCATATATTTATTAATTTAGTCAGTTTGAGATCTTATCATGTGCATAGGTTTGATTTAAGTATCATGCAATACTTGTAGCCTCGCGAAACACTCCAAAGAGGCATAAATTATTGCATGAAATGAAATGAAATGGTTTCTCCATTCAACTTCATTCTTTTATATTTGGAAATAGTGCTACTGATCGAGGAAACCACAAGTCAAGCCTGCCTGTTACTATAGTGACACTTTCAGTGTTGTTGCACATCATAGTATCATCAGGAACATATTGTCATAGCTGTATGCAAGATGAAAGATGATTCATCCAACTGAAAAATAAACGTTTTTTTAGCTCAGTGAGTTATAGGCATTTCGAAGACTGATCAGCTGACATGTGGGAGAATCTGAAAGGCGGTTTATTTAGAGGCATTCAGCTAAACTGAGTTGTCTTTGTGAAGATTAAGGAATGCAAAAGGGTTTTTGAGCAGGACAGACTGTTGAGGCCTACAAACAAACCGCTGGAGGATTGAATCTCAGCATTTGCAACTGAGAATGTCGGAAATTGTCTTAAAGGGATAGTTCACCACAAACACGAAATCCTGTACTTGTTTATATTCTGTAATTATTATTTATATTAAACCCTAATGTCATTCCATACCATTCTGTTTTCTTCTGTGGAATATAAAAAAATAATAATTAATGGAGTTGGTTGCTCTTTCCTATTCAATTACAATAAATAGGGAGTGGACTGAAGCATTCAAGTCTTAATATTTTTAAACTCCTTAAGCTTATTTGCATTCTTCATGTATCTGCTTTGGTAAAATATCAATGTAAATCTGGTCAAATGTATCAAACTTCCACAAGCACAAGAGTTTCCTTTCTGCAGGTGATTGCTGGCTCCTAGCAGCCATTGCTTCCCTAACCCTCAATGAAGACGTTTTGGCTCGTGTCGTTCCATCCAACCAGGGCTTTGGGCAAGACTATGCTGGAATTTTCCACTTTCAGGTAAACAAAGTAGATATGAAAGTTATGTTGCACTTGGACAGCTTGTGAAGAGAAAAATGTTGAATAATTGGGGTGTTTGCAGAGAGATAAAGTTTTAAGGAATGAAGCCTTGCTAGGAGGTTGTTCTGGGAGGTTGCTTGGGTGTTGCCAGAATAATTCTAGCTGGTTTCTAGGAAGTTAGACAGATAGATGTCAAATAAATGTTATCACTTTTTAACAGAGACTCACATTAGCTTGATTTTATGGGTTGTGATGGTGGAATGTTTTTTGTCAGGACAGGAAGTCAAACTGACTCAACAGACGGACAGCATTGATCCCAGAGGAAGTGCGTGCTCTGCTCAGTTCCTCTATGTGCTCAGCCTTACTGTATTTTTAAATTCCACATCTTGCTATGCTACTGAGTTCAGTTATATTTAAGCATTTCAATCATTTCCAGATCATAACAGGCTTTTCAGATGTAGCAGGTGTATCAGACTGTGCTGTGCCTCTTGTGCGTACAATGGTGTATGAGGTTGTATTTTAAAGGAGTTAGTCAGTCAAGAGTCAAGTTTCAAGTCTGCTTTATTGTCAATTCTTCACACATGTACAGCACATACACACAGAGAATGGAAATTGCGTTACTCTCAGACCCTTGGTGCATACATATAACATAAATACAGATAGATACAGATTAAATATAAAATATAACTATACAAATATACAAATAAGGTATCTAAAAATGTGGTTCTGCCGACATCAAGCAGAAACTCACGACTATATGCGCGCTTAGAAACAAATAGACGCGACGAATACGTACAAAAACACTGCGACTCACAAGACACAAAACACGAAAACACCTTTCTGTCGGGAGAGAGAGAAGCCGCAGCGTGTGAACGCGCCGCCATCTTCCTATGATGCGATTTCAAGTTTTCCTTTCTCTTTGGAGTGTTACAAGCTCTTAAAGAGGAGCACCTCTTAAGGGTGCATAAATAAGATCTGTAATGTTGCAAAGACTAAGTCTCAAATCCAAAGAGATATTTGTTATAAAAGTTAAGACTTGTCCACGCACTCCTAAAACGCCTCGTTCTAACACGCCACCACATATCTACATCACTATGTGGAAATATTAGCAAAATGCCACAAATGTGCATGCAAAGAAAGAAGGCGTGGTTTCAGGAACAGCAGTAGGGTTGATGCAGCCATGTCAGGGAGACGGTGTGTTTCAGTGCGAAAGCAAAAGCAAAAGCACTTTATTTGGCCTTCCAGAAGTAGATGCAATTAGGAATCATTGGTTAAGATTTATTTACAGCACAACCCGGATGTTCGAATTTGTGCAAAGCATTTTATGGACGACAGGTTTTTGAACCTAGAAGAGTACAAGGCTGGCTGTGCACCAAGGCTATTTCTAAAAAAAAAAAAGAAAAGGGTCAATTTCGACTTTGCTATGACAATATGGCGCTTCTGAATCAGCGACTGTAAGTATGTTTTGTTATTAGTTTAAGTATTTGCTATTGACTGTTCAAATGCGTTGTTTTGCGCAGCGCAGAGTAACGCGTCGTGTGTGTGTGTGTGAGGGGAACAGGGTCACATCACAGGAGAGTGAACTGCCTGTCAGAAATCATAGCACGTCAGCTGTCTTAACCGCGGCTTGTGTACTGCATCATCACTGTGTCTGTCATGTGACTCTGTTGCCCTTTTTGGCTTGAACTGATGGTAAAACTAACATTTTTAACTGTCTTGATATTTATTTTGAAAGATGAAGCTCGCGATTATGTTACATTTACATTTCCGACGAGTGCTTGTGGTGTACGCCCAATCAAAATGCAATGGGTCAGCTGGCCAATCAGAGAAGACTGCTTGTCAAAGGAGGGGGTTTTGTTGAAAACGACGTGTTTGAGAGAGGCGGGCATAGAGGACCTACAATAATGTACAGTTATTTGAAACAATAATGTGTTTTTTGAACATTAAAGAATGTCAACATATTACACCAAATACACAAAATAATGAACTTAAAATAGCATCATATGACCCCTTTAAGTCTCATCTGCTGAGTCCTCCCTAATTTAAGTGAATTTGTTTTGATGGTTGCAGTTGTGGCAGTTTGGGGAATGGGTGGATGTGGTGGTGGATGATCGATTGCCCACTCGAGATGGAGAACTGCTGTTTGTTCATTCCGCCACAGGCTCAGAGTTCTGGAGTGCCCTGCTGGAGAAGGCCTATGCTAAGTGAGTCATATAATATATTGTGTCTCTCTTTTTGCACACTTTCCCACTGAGTGACACTGTTCTCTCATTCAGAGTGAATGGATGTTATGAAGCTCTGTCTGGAGGTTCCACCACAGAAGGTTTTGAGGATTTCACCGGTGGGATTGCCGAAATTTACGAGTTGAAATGCGCCCCGTCCAACATTTTCCAAATCATCAGGAAGGCCCTGGAATCTGGAGCTCTGTTGGGATGCTCCATAGATGTATGAGCTCTTTAGCACACATACAGATTTTAAAGGATTAGTTCACCCAAAAAAAATTAAATTCTGTCAGAAAATAGGCCCAGCCTAAAAAATAATGACTAATTGTATTATAGTCCAAGTGCAGCAGACTCAGAGGCCATCACTAATCAAAAGCTTGTGAAAGGACATGCCTACTCTCTTACTGGAGCAATTGAGGTTAGTCATCTGATTGTCTTTCATTTTCTGGGCTCCTTTGGCATTACTGTTCAGATAATGCCTGGGATTAGACTAAATTCAAATGTTTTCCTGTGCATTTGCTAGGTTAAAGGAGACATACACTGAAAGTAGCATTTTACTTGTTGGCATTTATATGTATAATCTATCCGTAACCTTGTCAGGTTAATTACCGAGGCCGAAAGGAGAAGCTGGTCAGAGTTCGTAATCCTTGGGGTCAGGTGGAATGGACAGGGGCCTGGAGTGACAAGTAAGACTCAAAAATTCAAAACAATATTCATTTAAGATGTATATTATGCAGTTGCATAAGCTTATAATGAAGCTGTTGTAGTGTTATATAGTATAATATAGCTTGACCTCATTGCTCAATTATGTCGGTGTATTTTAGCTCTTCTGAATGGAATGCCGTCGATCCGTCTGAACGTGAGATTGTGAAGTCAGAAGATGGAGAGTTCTGGTAAAATTCAGTTAAAACCATATACAGTAACTGCATCACTGAAGCTCTCCTTGGCACAATTATTCACTACCTGGTTGCACTTGTGTAGGATGTCATTCTCAGATTTTGCCAGGCAATATTCCCGCATAGAGATCTGCACTCTGACCCCAGATACGCTGACATCTGACTCTGTCAATCACTGGAGTGCATGTAAATTTGATGGCACCTGGAGAAGAGGCTCTACGGCTGGTGGCTGCAGGAACCATCCATGTAAGCATGTTTATATTTCTGTGCATCTGCTCAAGTTTGACATGAGTTTAGCGGGGGACTATATCTATAAGTCATTTACATTTAGTCAGTTAGCAGGACACGTTGATCCAAAGGACTTACAAATGAGGTCCAAAATCAACAAAAGAGCAATGAGATGCAAGTGCTAGGAAAAGTCTCCGTTAGCCTGACGCAGTACACCTTAGCAAGTTTTCTTATTTTTTTTCTTACATAATAAATAAAAACTAAATTATAACGTATATAATAATATAAGACATAATTCTAATAATAATAATGATATAAATATTTAAATATTATTATATATATAATTTATATAATACGATAAGATATCTACAGTATAATATAGTGTTATATATATATAATAGTCTAAGATATTTATATAATACACTATATAAAAGACATATATAGTATGATACTACTATAATTATATATCTGGGAGGAAAACAAAACAAAAAGCCTCTGTTCAATTCAATGAAATTGAAATTCAGTTTCAGTAGCAGAGTGCCTTTAGCTTTTGACCCACAGAAATAAATTAATGTTAATATAGGTTCAAATAGACAAAAGTTTATTTTAAATTGTTAATATTTCACAATATTACTGTTTTACTATGGAAGCCCGTTTCCACCACTGAATAAAAAAATTAAAAAAGGTAACTGCGACTTTTTATTCGAGATATAAACTCGCACTAATTGCGAGGAAAACAGTCAGAATTGGCAAGTTTTTATCTCGTATTGTGACTTTATAACTTGCATTGTGAGTTTTCTATCACGCAAGTCTGAGAAAAAAAAGTCAGATTGTGAGATAAAAACGCGCAATAACTTTTTTTTTTCTTATTCAGTGGCGGGAAACGGGCGTCATATTTCCTATATTTAATAAATAAATAATAATGTTTTTATTGTAATTTTGATTTTATTGTATTTTTGAGCATAAGAAACTGCTTTCAAAAAACATTTTTAAAAAATTACTTTTTTACAGTAGCATATGTGGGGGGGAAATCCATGTGAAATATGCCACCTAGGAGACTGTAACATGTCATCTTAATCATTTGTCTTCCATAGACACCTTCTGGATGAATCCTCAGTTTAAGATCAAACTGGAGGAGGAAGATGATGATCCTGATGATAATGAAGTGGGCTGCAGTGTTGTGATTGGCTTGATTCAGAAGAACCGGCGTAAGTTGAGGAAGTCTGGAGAGGACATGCACACCATTGGCTATGCCATCTATGAGGTGGGGTTGATAAGATACCAATGTTTTATGTCTCTTTTGTTGAAAATGTAATGACATAACCTGTGAAGGGCGCTGTTTATACCAATATTCTTTTTCTTTTCATTCTAGGTGCCTTCTCAGGTGAGCACAATGGAATAACTTTAAAATTATTTCTGAAAATCGAGATGTGGAGAATTAACATAAATAGTAATAATGAAGCATTTTAAATATATTTTGCTAAAAATACTGGTCAATAATATCCACCGAGAAACCGTTCAAAACCACCTAGCAACTGCCTGGCAACCACCTGTAACACCCTAGTAGCGTTGACTTTTGCTCAGGCCAACACCACTCACATTTTCTTCAGAAAATTTAGAAATCTAGCTTATTCTTCCTCTGGTTCTTGATCACCTCATTGCAGTTCCATGGGCAAAAGGACGTTCATCTGGATAAGAATTATTTCCTGACCCACGCTCAGAAAGCTCGATCTGAGACCTTTATCAACCTTAGAGAAGTCAGCACCCGCTTCAAACTTCCTCCTGGAGAATATCTCATCGTCCCTTCCACATTCGAACCGCACATGAATGGAGACTTCTGTGTGCGTGTGTTCTCTGAGAAACAGTCTGAGATGCAGTAAGGACTGTCTTGATTTTTTGATTGAAAATTTTCAGTAGGCTCTTAATAAGACCATGTTCAAGTTACTTGTAGTGTCTTCAACATATGATCAACCAAAACTGTCTGTATTACAAGTGGTCCTAAGAAACCCGTCAAGAAATTTAGTTAGTATTTTTTTTTCTTATTAATAATTATGTGGTCTGAAAGAAATGATCCCCAATCTATTTACTTATTTATGCAAATTATTCCTTTGTATTCAAAAAAATAGTTGTATAGTTGTAGTTAATGGAAAAAAAAGTGTATATAATCGTAGTCCATGGGTATGGGTGTATATATATGTATATATGTATGTGTATATATATATACATATATGGATAATATATATATCTATATATATACACTGTATAGTTTAGTCATGAAACTCTAGATGGAGCAGGCTGACGGGTTGTTAACGTAACGATGATATTCAGAGAGTTAAACGACTTGGCACAAGCTGATTGGTTCATGCTGCCTATGCATCCAATGAGCTTATGCCTGGCATTAATGGCCTGGATAGCCATCACTGCGTTCCTGCAGTGCGTCTTTCAGAGTTTCTCTGAAACCCGCACCTTCACCCAGCTCCACCTGTATAAGATTCTTGAGAGGTGTTAATTTTTATAGGTATTTGTGCAGCAAAGCAGTAGGTCGTAACCTCACGGGCAGTTTGGTATGAATTGGGACAGTAGCAAGTTCTTCACTTGCGCTTGCTGCAGCAGCATAATCTAAAACTACAGCAAAACCCCAGCAGCAGCAATCAGCAGTGTAGCAGATCTATTCCATCAAGACCAAATGCATTAACATTGTCATTTCCATCACCATGCTAAAATCTTCAGAGAGATGTCATGATAAAAAAATAAATAATATATATATATATTTATAATAATATAATATAATGATATATCTATGTGTGGTGTGTGGTATGTACTGTATAGAATGTGATACTTTTTAAAGAAATGAAGCATTTATTTTTTCTCATATTTACATGATATAAAGTAGTATTATGAATCAATTTTTTTAGGAGGGGTAGCTTATGAACTGTGAGATTCTTGTTTGTATATGATAGACTCGTTCTCTTTTTCCTATAGACAATGTGATGACCTGGAGAGGCAAAATAGACGATGAAGTCAATTTTCCGTGTCTCTTAAAATGCTACCTTTGACTTTATTAATGTGAATATCATCAATAAACCTCTTTTCTGACTCCTCAGGAGACTGTGTCTGAAGATGAGGTTGATGCTGGCTTTAGGGGACTGTTTACTAAGCTTGCAGGAGATGTGAGTTATTTTAGACCCTGCATAATGTTGATGAATTACCTTGATAAACATGAAACATGTTTGACGTCATTAAACATAAAAAAAATGTATAATGTTTGCTCTTGCCTAAGGACATGGAGATCTCTGCCACTGAACTGAGAACAATTTTCAACAAAATAGTCGCAAAAAGCAAGTCTTTTCTTTATACAGTAATATTTATTTTAAAAAACATGTTCATAAAGATACTTGGTAAACAATTTGTCTTCTTCTTACAGGAACGGATATTAAGACGGATGGTTTCAGTTTGGAAACCTGTAGGGTCATGGTGAACCTCATGGATGTATCCTTTACAAATAGTCCAACAGGCAGTTGTTTAAGATGTCCAAAGATACATTTCTGTTTAACTTCATAAGTCATAAGCAGTTTGACTTAACTCTATTGCAGGAAAGTGGCAATGGTAAACTAGGGTTAGCTGAGTTTGCCACTATTTGGAAGAAAATTCAAAAGTATCTGGTAAGTTTGTCTTAAGTGTGGCATAGAAAGTCAAAAATGCTACTTGCAAACCTTGTCTTGGGATAAAATCCTTGTCTTTTTAGGTCATTTATAAGAAGAATGACATGGATGGGTCTGGCTGTATGAGTACTCCAGAGATGCGAATGGCTTTAAAGGAAACCGGTACGCTGACCTTTGACCTTAATTCAAACTTTTAGTTTTAAATGAAGTTTTTAATGAAGGAGCAGCAAGTGAAACTTCAAAGTAACTTGATTTATTTGTAATCATTGCACAGGATTCTCTCTGAATGACTGCATTCATCAGAATCTGGCTGCACGCTATGGAGATGCAGACATGAAGATCGACTTTGATAACTTTGTGTCCTGTGTGATGCGCCTGGAGATGATGTTCAGTAAGAACAGTTCATTTATTCTGATTGGTTGAAATATGTTTCACGGGTTTCAAATATAGGATTCAATGTTGTTTTTTTATAATTGTATGGCTGGGAAGAACTTGAGGTTTGTTGACCACTTCATTACATACTTTCTGAATTGTCTCAAGTTACACTGTTTTTAAAACTTAAAGTAGAATTTAAAAATGTCTTTCAATGTTTTATGACTTTCATTACCACCTTGTGTGTGCAGCATGTTTTCAGTTCCAGAAGCAATTATTTCTTACATACTGTACTATATAATGTGATTTTGTTTATTTTTGGTCCATGTATTATGATATTGTTTATATTTTTTATATCAATTAAAAGCAAATTCTTCTTTTTTAACTTTTGTAGAAGTGTTCAAAAGGATTGACGTAGACAACAGTGGGTTCATTGAGTTGGACTTCTTCCAGGTATTGAGTGTCTTGCAGTCTAATAGTACTGTATGTCTTAATGTTTAACCATTTTGTGTCCGAGCGTTTTAAATGGTTCTTTTTCTTTCTTTCAGTGGCTGACGATTGCTATGATTTAAAGGCCCAGAGGATAATTATGAAACGTATTTTTATTGTGCTAGTTAACTTACACAGAAGACCATCATATACCAAAATGCTTAATTAGTATAGTGGAGCTCCTGGAATTGGTAAATGTGTCCATTGTATATTTTGCTACCGAGATACAAGCATAGTTGCCTGTTGTTTTATTCGTAATGCACTTTCCTCTACAGTGCTTGCAAGGCATCATTGTTTGGATTTTTTTGCTGCTCCAAATTGTGTGGCTTGTTGATGACAATTGTGCAATTATTTTAAATGATTGGACTTTTCACCTGGTCATATAAACTTAAAGAGCCATTAAAGTCATCCACCTTTTTATTCCCGTAAGAGCGGGCACAGCCATTTGTAAATTCTATGGGTCTAGCTTCCGGTCTCATTCAAACTTTTTTGTCAGTTATCGATTTGTTGTTGTTTTGTAACAAATAAAATTCTTTATTATTTGTAACATTATTTCCAGTGTTCACGTTATTCAATGGCTTTCAAGGGTGTCGACCTTTAAGGGGAATTTCTCTCAGTAATTTTAACTGTATATCTATTTAAGAATTTGCCACTCGCAGCCCAAATTGTATTTTGGTGACTCTTACATCATCTATGGAGGATGAAACCTGCAAAAACAAAAATAAATAAATACACAAATAAATAAAAAATATGCAAATAAATAAATAAATGTCTATAAATACACAAATTCTTGTTTAAATACATAAATAAATAACTAAACGTGATGAAAGTAGGCAAATAAATAAAATAAATTGGTGGGCAAATGGAAAGTGTTTAAGAATATTTGCTAATTCAGCATATTTATTGGCTTTGATCATATCATTTAATTTCTGAATGTAAGTTACAGTTATGTTTCCTCCATGCCAAAATTGTACATAGGGCCTTTTGCACCGCGGGAACCTTTTCATAGTACCAGAACTAATTGTGGAACTACCCATTTTTTGGCGTTTTCGCACCGCCGCAACTGGGTGCGATTTTAGTACCGGGCTGCCTTTTTCAAGAACCAAATGAGCTCCTACTCCGGAGCAGGATCTAACCAGCACAACTGGTACTAATCAAAGTAGAGATTGATTGGCCAAACGCGTATGAAAAAACCCTCACCCGCCATGATTTAAAACACAGTGTAAACATACTGTAAACACTGTCTCAACTTATTTCGCAAGTATGGAGAAAAGCGATAGATGGACAGACGCTGAAGTCCAGGCACTTGTAGCAAATGTAGCACTGCCAGTTGTCGTGGGAGATTCTTACTCCTCCTTTCCGTTCTTTCAATCGCTATATATACGTCAACATTCCATGTCCATTATTGTGAAACCCGCGAGATTTGCACAACAGAAAAACGCTTCCGAAACGCGTCCTCAATCATCTGTTGTTACGTGTTGTATGTTTTAATGGTTGCGCCACGCACAAATAAAGTCGCTGTCGACTGGCTTATGTCACTTCTTAGTACACACTCTCGGTTTGAATGCAACCCTTTAAATGGTACTGGTGTAATAGTTCGCGCAAAATCGTCCCAGTACTTTAGTTCTGTACATTTAGTTCTGGAACTAAAGGCCCTAATGAGAGGGTGTCAACCATGGACTTGGTCGGGGTCATGTCATAGCTGGGGGCACGGCTTTCCCTCTGACAGGAAATGCATGGTGTTAATCCAGTATGACCTATGTAAAGTCACTTTTCCATTTAACAGAGCAAGATACATAAAAAAAAACTGAGCTGTATTGTCCGTACAATATCTGCGACTTTACAAACGACCCAAAGAAATGGCCAGAGGTGTAGTTTCCTGACGTAATTTTTTGTAACCCAATTGAGTCTCCAGCTACAGACAACTGTAATATCAGTATCCCATGTTCATCGTGAGATGACTGGTATGAAGTTGTTTAATCGAGGAACAGACAGTTTTTTCCCATTAGTTATCAGAACAGAAAATACAGGCGACAAAAGTATGTTTATTAAGCAAATAACGGTTCAGTATTGCAATTAAGAGCTATGTAAGCATTAATATTTTACATTGGCCACTTAAAATCTTTTATGATTTAGCTCTTTCATGATTATAACTACAAAACTAACCCAATGAAAAAGTGTAAGATAATAATCAGCCCCCTTGACTGATGAAGTTAATACGCATGCACAGGCAAACGCTCAAGCGCGTCACACACAATTCGCCCACTAATTACCCCCTCGTCACTAGAAGTGGCAGAGGAAAAAAAAAAAGGTGGAACTACATTCAGAAATAAATGAGTGATCAAAGGAACAATCGTAGGATGAGTTTAGATTTCCTTAAACATTTCCATTTGCCCCCATTTTATATTATTATTGCCTATTTCATACTGTTAATGATTTATGTATGTATTTAAACAGACATACGTGATTATGACACATGTATTTATTTTGATGTTATTTATTTATTTATAGTTTTTGCAGGTTTCGTCCTCCATACAAGCAAGCCTCGAACTTTTCTAACAGACATAAAAACAACACGATATATAAATAAGTATATACTCTATTTACATTATACATTACAGCATATAGTACGTACGTTTTATACAGTATTTTTTTCAACATGATTTCAAATATGTTAATAACAACAAAAGTTTTAAATTGACGCGAAAAGAGTCGCGTTCGGCTGAGGAAGTAACTATACAGAAAAATCATATTTCTGTACAGCGACAAATGGTAGTCATTATTTATCGCTTAGCGTAGATTTACGCTTCATAACTATGTGTTTAAAATGAATATATATACGTTATATGATGGCATAGGCTGATGACTATGGAGGATGAGACCTGCAAAAACAATAAATAATCAATACCCAACTAATATACATATTGCATAATACACGTATTCTTGTTTAAATACATAAATAAATAATTATACATGTGATGAAAGTAGGCAAATAAATAATATAAATTGGTGGGCAAATGGAAATGGTAAGGAAAAATGCTAAAATCATCCTAACTATTTTCCTCTGATCACTCATTTAATCACGTTTAATTATTTCTATATGTATTTAAACAAGAATTTGTGTATTTATACAGAAATGGTTTTGTTCTTGTTTATTTGTGTTGTATTTTGTATTTATTGTTTTTGCAGGGTTTCGTTCAGTTGACCAGAGTTTGTTGTTTTGTATGCTCTTGTTGGGGCCCTCTCAGTTGCGTTTCTACCATAATTCGACCCGTTATTTGTAAAGTAGGCTACTTGACCGGTTTGTCTCAGTGTTTATCGCCCCGCCCCCTCTGGACTCACGCGCACTGAAGCTCTAATAGTGTATTGCGTATCTTTTCGGGAGAATATTACTGTATATATCACACATCCCCCTCACAGAAGAGACTGACAGGACCGCAGCTGCAAGGCAAGTTTAGCGGTTCTTGTATTTCTGCCCTGAATCATGTCGAGATTTATTTAGTTCTGTTCTGTCCGTGTTGTTGGTCTCCGTCGGCCTGCTGTAATGTGTCGCATTGAATACTTTATTTACATATTGAAGCTTGAAAACGTTGTAGGCTAGAGTAGTATCGCTGGAAATGACAGCTAAGTTGAAATTGATAATTAAACGAACCGCAGTGATTTACGAAGGTTGAATGGAGTTATACAACAACACGACAAAATGCTTGGCATGCCATACATTTTAGATATTAAATAATGTACAGAACAACCATTTGCTTAATAAATCGCCACTAAAAGTGTTTTTGAAATGTTAAATATAAAGATTAAGGTTTTAAAACGGCCCTGTGGTGTATTTTTCTAAGTGTTAATAGTAAGTTACATTTATCTAAATACAATGCAGGTTGTGTGAACTTATACACTGAGTGTGATTTGTGTTGAAATGAATGGGAGGCCCTCAGTCTGTTGTGAGTTTTGAGGCCAGCAGCACAATGCAGTCATTGATACTGAGAGATAATAGAAATATGATGCAAGTGCTGTGACAGTCTAAATATAAAATTATTTGCCATGCATTGAAAATATCTAATAATTAATCATTTATGCATTTAGCAGACGCTTTTATCCGAAGCGACTTACAGTGCATTCAGACTATACCTTTTTTTTTACCAGTATGCAGTATCTAAGTCTAAAAATTGAGTGAGATTCTTGTAGAGCAGATTATGAGTCTACAAACCTGCACATATTTAACTGAGCAGAGCCACAGTACAGCATTCATCACAGTTATCAAAGACAGCATTTAACACCAGACCTTCTGCATCTGTTCTGTTTACATTTTTAACCTTATTGATATGGAATAGTATGCATCATTTACTTTAAAGTAATTCTGATGCCCACAGCCTTCAGTGGAACCTAATTCTATTTGGACACTAAAATTAGTGTTAACATATTTTGTAAAATTGCATTAGAAGCTAAATATCAAAGCAAGAAGCATCTGCAAACTAATTATGCCTTTTTTGGGCCATCATTAACATGTTCCACTAAATGTTTAACAACCACAAAGTACTACTTCACATAATAATTTTTTGTTTTTGGAAACTGGTTGATGATTATCCCAGATAAGACCTGCTGAAATTACAAATCTGTCACAGGCATTACCCTTTCACTAGGTACTAACATGTACACTTTAGGTACTAATATGTACTTTTAAGATAGCAATGTGTACTATTTCGACTTTTTTTAGCCCCAGTGACAGCTTTGCACTTTGTTTTTCTGAGAGTGTATGGTTTTTTGAAAGCTAGTGTGCATAATTTGCATTTACGTGTCAATTATGGAGTTTTATGTTCATTTGTCTTTTTTATTATAGAAAAAATACAATGCAATGTAGTCTGTGTCTACACAAAGGCACAACAATTATTAAAGTGTTTGAGTATGAATCCCTTTGCTATCAGTTTTGCTATTTATAACTGCTTTGCATCTCACGGTTCCAGCATGTTCACATATGGAGGAATCTCGGCACAGATCAGTGCTAACAGGCTACAGGCAGAAGGTGTGGGCTCTTTTGAGCAGGCTTTACACTTCCAGAACCAGGACTTTGAGGCACTCAAACAGGAGTGTTTGGAAGGAGGCTACCTGTTTGAAGACCCCTGCTTCCCCGCCGAACCACCCTCTCTCGGCTTCAAAGAACTTGCCCCGTATTCCTCCAAAACCCGTGGTGTGGAGTGGATGCGCCCTACGGTGAGGGGAAAAAGAATTAGTTTTTATGCTACCTTGTGGTCTCTTATGCTCAACAAGGCTGCATTTATTTAATCAAAAAGTACAGTAATTTATTGTAATTAATTTTATTTATTGTCATTTATTTCTGTGATGGCAACGCTGAATTTTCAGCAGGCAGCATTGCTTCAGTCTTCAGTGTCACATGACCCGCCCAATCCTTGCAGTGATAGTCAGAATGTCCATAACCGCACTGACCCCTCCCTTCTCTCTATTGCAGCTGTTGTCACTATTATAAATTCACGTACACAAGGATTATAACTTTTCTCTAGACACACTTAGTCTGAGTACACATGATTCTTGTAAGGTGGCTTCATTCAGATGAATTGTTAATTCGTTACAGAATATGAGTTTGTTTCTCTGGCAACATAGGAGCGGTGGTAGTAATTACACTCATGTCATTCTAAAGCCTGTTACTTTTTTACATAATACATGAAAATATCTTATTTTCAGCACCAGGGTTATCATAGTTAACTAAATCTAAAACCATAAAAAAAAAAACTTTTGTTACTTGAAATAAAATAGCTTTTAACTTATTTTTATTTCAACTATTGAAGCACAATTTTTTGTCATTACAAATAAGGTAAAATGTAAAAAAAATATAAAAAATATATATATATATATATTATATATATATATATACAGTATACTGTATATATATATATCTATAATTCAATTAATAATTTATTATATATATATATATAAATTTAATTATAATTTATTATTATATATATATAATTTAATTAAAATATTAGTTTTATAGGTCTATATACAGTATATATATATATATAACTAATAAAAATGGAAAAATACACAAAATTCTGAAAACATTAATTAAAATTACAATGAAAACATACAAAAAAAACTTTTATTATTATTCAACAGTATCCT